>JASANN010000049.1:2262371-2430676 GCA_031762395.1 Calameuta pygmaea | reverse complement strand
CCCCCCCCGCGCCCCCCCCCCCCCCCCCCCCCCCCCCCCCATCTCGTCTATGGTACAGAGACCAAATTAAAAGGGACGCGAGAGAGAGAAAGAGATTAGAAGCGCGAGGTCGACGCATCACCACTAACGATCGTATTTTGGCCAAGATCGCGCAGGGAGCAATGAAATCGCCTTTAAAGCGATTTCGGTTTTGCTTTTAGGGAACCACGTTTTTTTACGTTTCGGTTGATAAGGAGATGACCCCTAGAATGGAACTGATCTTGCGGCAGGGCGAGACGCATACGTAAAGTCAGCCAATCAGAACGAAGAGGGTCCAGCGACGTCACAGAACCGCTAGTGGCCAAACCTCGTGTATGTTTTTGTCATGGGCGCAACGAGGTGTGCGAAACGGCAGCCGTCGCTTCTCCTTCCTCTGCACCTTTCGTCGCTTCAGCGTCCACAAATTAGACGAGCCTTTTCTCAAATCACCGAGCGTCTCTTGACCGAACGACGTCGCCACCATCGTAGCCTTTCAAGTGCTTTTTGCATACATGCAAAGAGTAATTCGTCATCCGTAGTAATAAAGTGGTTTAAAATATTAAAATATTTTAAAATTCCTACCACCGACGTATATTTTTCTAAAAATTTGAAGATAATTGAGAATGCCGGTGTCAAAAAATATAATTTCAGTTCCTCGTATATGAGCTGTTACGCGGTGGCAGGCATGTCGAGAGGAGAGACTTTCATATTCAAATTGATATATGTACGTAGATAAAATGGTAACATCCAATAAAGTATTGTCCAGATAACATTTTTTCTATTCAAGAGGTTTCCTCCTGACGTCGTTAATCGGCCACACCAGAAGCGTAGATGAAAATGTTGAAGTCTCCTTTCGAGTTTTTTGTCTCCTACGTACATGTATACCGTCGCAGCGAACCTCCTCGAAACAGACGATCAGTTAATGTCTCGCGAAAGTAGTCTTAACGTAATATCATAATATCAATTTGTAATCGATTTCCAGTGATAGTGATGACCCGTCAGCTCTGGGAAATTTGATGGGCCCGTTGGCTACCGTTGATGACTAGCAGGATATCCCGTCGATCGAGCATCCCTTTACCAATAGGTAGAACGCGAGGTAGACCCCCCGTTGGCCCGGAGCCAAAGTCACTCCGTGAGTCCAGAGGCTCTGATAGGGGCAGAGAGAGAGAGAGAGAGAGAGAGAGAGAGAGAGAGGGAGAGAGAGAGCAGAAGAAGAAGAAGGTAAGGAAATACAAGATAGGAGAAGCAGGAGAGAATTGCCACACGCAGGCACGAACGGACCTCTCGAATAGGTAGAGTGACACCCCCCCCCCCCCCTCCCAGTCCACGACTGCGTCCACAGACGTATTTATAGTAATGAGGTTTGTCGTTATTTGTCCGTGGTGGGATTTATCGTAATATCTCCCGAGATCTCCTGAGATTCCCGAAGATCTTGCTTCTCGATCTTTATAGACTTTTCTTTTAGTCTTTGCCTAGCACCACTCTCTACTATATTCCGGCCGGCTTAATTCCAGCAAGGCTTGTAGGGAGACAGGATCGATACCTGGTAAATCGAATTCACATGGAATAACTCATGACTTGATGACACGTCGCTACGAGCATCAGAGTTTAGTGAGAAAGAACTTGTTGCCAACGTTGGCAAGAACAATCTTGCTTCCGCTGTCAGCTAGATATTGTTGGCAATAATCGGCAGTGGAAAGAAAAGCTGACAATCCATCGATTCCAATTTTATTGACTATCGAATAATGATTTTCTATGTCCGATTAGGGCGATTAGGGCGATTAGGACGATTAGGGCGATTAGGCCGACTCTGGCGAATCGATCTTATTGTTAGTATGTTAGTAAGGCAGAGGCGCGCACGCGCATTCCGCGCTACGCTCGAGTAATAAGAAATCCCGGGCTAAGAAACGACAGTACCTTGTGAGGTTATATGGTTAGAGATATTTGTACGTGAGGATGCGTATGTGCCGATGAGTTTGCTCGATCTTGGTGAACTTGGAGCGTTGGTAACCCTGCAGGAGATCGGGGCACTTTACTGCGGGTCTCACGAAGGCCCCGTACGATCCGGCACGGTGCGATCTTATTATAAGAGCGCGGTGATGACCGTCTTTAGGTCACGTTCTTGTTTTTCCTTCTATTCTTCTTGTTGCTCTTATCGGGCTTGCCAGATTTAAGAATACATTGCTCGACCGCCGACATCACTACCGCACCACCACCACCACCACCACCACCACCACCACCTCGCCATCTTCTTCTGACCTGTGAAGCTGCAAGACTGATGTACCCGAGTGCCGCGCACCAGTGAGCCACCTTTATCTTAGGGCGCAGCCCTTTCGGCCGATTATGGTAACGAGGGCTCTTTAGTCACGTTCGCGATGCTTTCGCGATGCTTTCGCGATACATCAGCCACGGAGAGGAGGGGACGCTCGAGAAAAGGAGGACAGAAGATAGGACTGGCAAGAGCTCACCGGTGCAGTCCTCTTTATTGAAACCTTCCGGTTATCTCGTTGAGCTATCGAGAACTGTAGACGCCCGCGGGTTATGTACCGACATCCACATATCCTGGATAGTTTGCGCTGTATCCTCGTATCCTTGTAGCGCGCCCTTTCCGACTGGTACCTGTTCCTCTGGGAGTTATAGTACATCTGGCCCACGTCTGAGAATATTGTCCAACGATGATAATAGTCCGTTAAGGAGGAGGAATTAAAATTGGTGATGCGCTCTTCGCGGTGTCTCTATACGATATGGAAGAGCGCTTCCAGTGTAGGAACAGTGGGGGCAATCTTACCGAAGATAATGGCTAGAGCGAGTTGGCGAGAACGGCTGAGTCTGGGGAAGAGCGAGGACGGCTGATCGCTGTTCTGAAGGAGGAGGCAGGAAGGGGCAGGAAGAGGCAGGTCGACCCGAGAGGCTCGTCCTGGACAGGAAGGTACGCGCAGACTCGCTAATGGCTGCGAATCCAGGCCCTCGATGTCATTTGTTTGCGATGTTGTTACGCGGGCACGAGATATATCGATCCTAATGACAGGCCGCGTCGCGCCGCCAGCCTGGAGGAGGATAACGCGATCCTCCCATAGGTAGCGCGGTGCACCTCGTTTGCAGGCCGCACTGTGACACACGTATCACATTTTTACAGCGGGCCAATATTTTGCGCGTCCTGCATTTCACTCGAGTTTCGCAGTACTATAGCTTGTCTCGGTACACCAGTCTCATCCCTGGTTCCCTGGTTCCCTGGTTCCCTTGCGAGTACCTAGTGTTGGCCCAGTGCGTAATGTTACCAAAGGACATATTTCATCCGGTAACAGTGGCACCTCTGACGTTTCCTATCGAACTTCGAATTCACGAAGACATAGCGCGAGATCGGACGTGGCCACGCGAGATGCTCGAGAATCGAGCGAGAGCCGAGCGAGCGCCGCATTGTCCTGTTGGCCTTTTTACGATTTTTCTAGGACGCTTCATTATTCGTGAGAGGCTTTAAATCCTGGCTCGTATACCGGGCAATACATTATGTCTACCTAAAGCTGTTAAGGGCAGCTCGTCGTGGAGGCGCGTTAAGTTATTAGAGAATCAATTACTCCTTGCTATTGTTTATGAGGGCCTAAGGGCGAAGCCCTCTCGCTCGCGCGCGCTACCACACGGTATCCACCTATTAATGTGTACACTCGCTTTGGCACGCCTATACGCGCGCAGGCCTGCTTCTCTGACACTCACACAGGGCCGACGGAGTTTCGTGCGCGACCTCCGTTCCGTAGGCCTCGAACTGCGCGATGACTGACCGGAGTCTCGGGCTGCTTTTTATGCCCATCCTTAAACTGGCTTTTCAATTCCAATAACGTATCGATCGCTCCTAACGCACCGTTAAAACTTCAAATTTCCCGCGGAGACTTCCGTTACGATATTTCCTTTTAATATATTCTCGAACGAAATTCGTGTAACCAGAGAATTAAGGTACGAGACTAATACCCTACTGATTGTCCGATTGACCTTTTATCCTCGGTGACAAAAATGCTTGCGATGGGATGGTCAATCGTGGGCCTGATTTTGCCTGATCGCTCTTTCGTAACTTCTAACATTATCCACGAAATATGATCGATGGTCGGTTGGCACTCGACTCGTTTGCGCCCACCTTGCGTTGTCTGCGCTGTCTGCGCTGTCTGCGCTGGCTGCGCTGGCTGCGCTGTCTGCGCTGGCTGCGCTGGCTGCGCTCACTGCGCCGATGCCTCAGTGTGTGCTGCTCATGCGCAGAGATACCTGTGCGTCGTCGTAGGAGAGTGGTGTGCGTGCGTGTGTGCTGGGCGCGAGGCGCAGTTCATAAATACGCAGCCGCTCGCCAGTAAATCTTGTTAACCATCGAGCAGCCGAAGGTGGTCTCGTCCCTGTCGTCCTCCTTGCCGTTCCCCGTTGTTAATTACCGTGTTCTAACACCTAACCTCACACTACGCGCTAGGGGCGCCCTTAGAGGACGCCCTTTGCCTTCGAGGACGTCGCACCGATATCACCAGGACTCGAGCGATTACATGAAAATTGCCCAATATCAAATTGGACCAAGCCCATGTGAGCCAAATTGTCTTTCTTTTACGTGGATCGAAAAAGGACGTCTGTGAAAAATCAAACAGACTGTATCCAGTACCCAGTTTACGTAGATCAGCAGGTAGACTACAGATCTATACATAGACTGAGTGTAGATTTTTTTTTTTCGCTATCAAAAAGTTTATATTCAAGTCTGCATAATCCCCTCCTAGTTGCTGGACTTTACTTACACGTCCTTTGTAGATCTATGGTAGATCGAGGTAGATCATCCACGTAGACGAAAATGTGTTTACACGGCGGACAAGGACCTTCTCCCATTCCTCCGATCTATATGTATACGCATGAGAGAGCGCAGACATAGGAGTTCACGAGGGATTCGTTTAGGTATAAATAAGAAAATAAATATATTTAATAATTGGACCCTCTCGAAAGTGCGAGGGAACCTCGGACTCGCCCAATCGGAGCTCGAATTTCAAAGATCCTTTGCTAATGGGGCTTGATGAATATCGTTTTGTCGGAAACATAACCTGCTACGCTACTAGTTTTGCATAAATCCCTGACGATTACGAGTGCTCAAGTATTTCGTTAGTCCTACCCAAGGATCATAGAGCGTCGACCTGAGTTTTCTGCTGTACGGGTGACTTTTGAAATTCGTTGCGTTTACTGTGTAGAGACCGAAGATTCGATGGAAACTATTGGGAGGCCGCGTGACGAGAAAGAAAAATGCAAAGGATGTGGGACAGCTGGCGGTGTTGGTACGGTCTTGGGATCTTGGGATCTTGGGATCTTGGGATCTCGGGATCTTGAGGTGCCGGGATCCTGTAGGCAGTATAGGTACTGTAAAATGGTGGAGGATGTGTCGAGATGCGCTGGCGCGCAAGAAGAAGGGCGTGACGTATAGTCCCCCGGGGACCCACACGGCACGAAGGACCAGCAGAGCGCCTTCCCGTCCCAAACAGCATCGCGCCTCGCTCTTATATATTATTACCCCCATACATATTTATGTCGAAAACTTGAGAGAGGAAGACGACGCGGCGACGCTCGTGGACCGAGAAGACTCCTGCTCGGTGGAATAAGGTCTGGGCGCCTGCGCGCATCTCTGCGCATGCGCCCGTGTGCCCGTCTGTCTCTGCTGTGTCTGCGTTCGTGAGGCTGCTGCGTCGCGGTCGCGTGTGCGTCTAGGGTGAGAAGTCGGAGGGAGGAGGATGGGGCCAGGGAGAGATCCCTTGGCCGGCTTGAGTTAGTTATTACTGAATCAATTACCAACCGTATTTATAGGGTGTAGCGTGTTCCTTTCTGCTTCCCAGCGTTCGCCTGCACTCTACCCACTATACAGTTTCCCCTCCCCCCTTCTGCACCTCCTATCCTTCCCCTCCACCCACCTTTCTGCTCTCCTCTCACTCTCCATCTTTCGCACCACCTTCTTAAATTCTCAGCACTCTTCAGCTTCTCTCGTCACAGCAACGTGCTGCGAATCTTCGTCCTTCTCTTCGTCCACACGTGGCGTCGTACGTTTTTCTTCGTTATTCCAACCTGTCGCTGTCGAACCCCTGCCCCGTCCCGCCCCCTCACCCTCCACACCAATGCCTACTAATATATTATAATATGTCGGGCAATGAGATATTACAAGCGTCAGTTCATCAGTTGCGCGGGAGCTCGCATAAATGGATATGACCGTAGTCGCGCCTTTGCGAGTCTTGCTCGGGCCCCGCGACTCGTTTCTCCTTTCGCTACGCGTTGACGGACGCAAAGTCGGAGACCAGGTTGGCCCTCGTGCCCATTCACCCCTTCCCCTCCCCCTTCCCCTCCACCATCGCTATTCTTCTTTGCGGCCTCCCGATAACCTCACAAGAGCCACGGGCAAATGTACTTCTATGCGAGCAGCTTGCAATAAGGATTCAAAGATCCCAGACTTTTAACAGGGGGATTATTAAAAGCTGCTGGCACCTAGGCGTAACAAGACTAATTCGATAAGACACCATAACGAGGGGGTTGTTATAGTCCCAGAGGGAGGTCGCAGCATCCCCCCGACCATCCCCAACCATCCCCAACCATCCCCAACCATCCCCTAACCGGCTCGTGGCGCGGCAGCTCCTCCGTTTTCACTGTCAAATCTACTGGGCATCCCCCGCGCTCGATCCCTGCCCAGTCCGATATAATGAATATCAAGCTAATGCCAGAATCTGCGCACACGCAGGACCTGCGTACGTCTCTTCCTGCCACGTGTCGAAAAATGGGAATAGTAGAAGGAATCCTGGAAGATTGAAGCTCGCATGTTCTCATTGTCTGATGGAGTAAACACAATACACGATACACGCACTACTTGGAATTCGAGCACTGTTGCATGACCGTGAACGAGTTCTTCTGCGACCTGCAGCAGCCAGCCAGTCAGTCAGTCAGTCAGTCAGTCAGCCACCGGCCCTCTGGGACCACACGAGGAACTTGTCGAGGGCGTTTCTCTCTTACTCGCTCGCGCACGCACACACACACGCACACGCACACGCACGCATTCTCTCCCCTCCTCCCCCCGCGGAAGTTTTACCCGTAATCGATATGCCGCATTCGCTTCTCCTATTACCAAGAAAGGACCGTGGGTATATAATGCGCAACGCACCACTTCGCTTCGCAACTGTATTTCTTTTATTATATCTTATCTTCTTGTTCTCAAGCATTTAAGAATTGCCACGTTCACGAGCCAACGTTTTGAAGCTCCGAAGCTTTTTGGATTTCCATGTCAGCTGCTCCTTCCTGTCTGTGACGTCACAGGAGAGATCCAGACTTGCCCCGTGGTGCATGACGTTTTTATTTATAGGTCGATACCTTGCGAGCGAGGAGCATAGTGTTCCTCGCAGTGTTCCTCGACGCGGGGCTGACGGCGGCCGAGCGGTTCGTTGTCAATAGACGGCGGCGCAGGCTCTACTGTTACAGGGAACAGAGGGATAGGACCGAGGGGGAATGAGGATGGAGGAATCGCACGTGGATCAGCACGTGGCCGACGCGGTGCATCGTTTAATGAGGTTTGCGCTAAATCCGCAAGCAGACTGCTCGTTCGAGAGGACGTGGAGCTGCCAGGAACTATTTCATTGGACGAATGTTGAATGAATTTCAGGCCACCGCGACGTAGTTCCCCAGTGTAGTTCTCGACAGTCCTGGGATCTTTGGATGATCGCGGAACTTTGACTGCCGCGGCTATACTGTTTATGCTGGGAATTCTGGCAGCAGCGTCTATGGGGGGGTGGGGGTGGGGTTGGGGGGGATGTCTTTAGGGGGTTGTACGGAGTAATAGGCGGGTCGGTTATAGCTGCGGTGTTTTCCGTTACGGACACCCCTCGATGATGGTATCGATTATACACCGACCTAACAATGCAGAGCACAAGGGTGGTCAGAGGGAGACAGAAGGAGACAGAAGGAGGCAGAAGGAGGCAGAAGGAGGTAGAAGGAGACAGAGGGAGAGGGACTGTACGGAAGGAGTATATGGGGTAGCGTAGGGTAAAGGGTGTGTCGAGGGGCTGTTTTAATTATCTACTAGAGTAATTATAAACACGGTGCCCTAAGGGGGCAGTCGATAAGTCAAACTACAGCCGCCTCTCGCCGTTATTTTATATTAATTCTCTCATCGCGATAACGTCAATTAATCACAATCGATTCGAATCGATCTCGGGTTCTTCGAGTCACCTACCTTTTTTTTATCATCCAGCAGGGCGTAAACGGCAAAATACTTTTAAAGAATTTTTCTCTTTCGGAAGAATTCTGGATATCTCGCGAAATTGACTGATACTGCTCTACTTTTTTTTTGTTTTTCTCGACAGCAAGCACCTTTCTTGTTTACTTCTCTTTTTCGTAAAGATCTACCGATCTTCGTCTACTTTGGATTTCCTTCCTTGGGAAGGACCTAAGTCTCCTGACGCCTCGCGGGTTTCGCGGATAAGGCAATGAGGGCGCCGAAGCGGATCGGCAAGGGGGGCAGGTAGGTCCCCGCCGAGTAAGGGACTCTCACGTTACCTTCGGTGCGGCCAGGTGTCGGATTACCCTCGACCTCATCTTCCTCCGTGCCTCCGCGGGTTTGCCACCATCAGCAGCAGCCGCGAGCAACGTCCGTCCACCGCGCGATGCCGTCCCGACGCGTCTCTCTTCATCAAGCGAGGTAGAAAGCGAGGAAAGGCGTAAGTGTGAATCGAAAGGCGGAAAGAGAAAAGTGGAATCACGTGGATTCACGTAGATGCACGTTGCTCCGTCAGCCCCTTTGTCTTCTGGGTTGGAAACCCTTCGGAGGAGCTTCGCCAGGAGCCTGGCCGGGCTGCGTTGCCTCGGGGGAGGGTGGCCGTCGTTCCTCGGTCAGGACTTTCGGCAACGGGATAGCCGAGTCGTCGCCACTAGATCGAGTGCACATCCGAATGCGCTGGATCTTCTTCGAATGAAGAAGACTGGACGAATCCTGGAAGCGCTGGAGGAAGGGAAAGGCTTTGCGAGACACCCTCTAGAGAAAAATGTGTCGATACAGTTTCCGACGGTAGGAACGGTAGGAACGGTTGGGGCGGTTGGGACGGTAGGGACGGCAGGGACGGTAGGTTAAGTAAGAGAGTTGCCACATACGGGCTCACGGAGGTTATTTGATCCTTAGCCATAGGTAGGTAGGTGGATACGTATGCACATACAGCATGTAGGTAAGATCAGCACATCCACATCCACATCTACATCAACGTCTACGTTCACGCATGTAAATATCGAGATCCAGATCCACACAGATCCACACGCTTTGCATGGCGGCCTCGAGTACTCCCACCATCCCCCCCCCCCCCCCCCCTCTTCTTCCAACTCTCTTGGTAGGTACTACTTCTCTACCGCCATCACCTTTTCCTACCTTCTCTCAACCTGCTCAACCTTCTCAACCTTCTCGCTCCTATCCTTTGCGTATCCTGTACCTTCAGGGTGGCGTCACGCTCAAGACGCTTCCGGTGTTAAATTACCCGGTGCCTCTTTCTTTTTACCAGACTACTACCTTTTGTCTTTGCGAGCTTGCTTCTTCTATCTGCGAAAGATCCTTTCTCTCCTTTAAGACTTTTCCTATTTTCTCCTGCCCCGTCTCTATCTGTCTATCTCTTTATCCATCTATTCGTCCCTCCATCATCTCGCTCGCTCACTTTTTCTCTGACCCTCACCTAATTAGACTTCCTATCTAATCGTTATTATCATTGGATGCCTTTTCAAACTTGTTCTGCCTATTCGGCCTCTGCGAAACTTAATAAACGTCGATAGTAAAAATTCCGGGATCGCGCCACCTTGAGTCTCGACCGGTAAGGAGACACTGGATCACGAGGGTTAAATTATGAATAATAAATATCCGTAGGGTTTATCGTGTCCAAAGGATCGAGATCAGGATTCGAGCCCGTGGTGCGATGTGGGCGGGCCCATGGTACTCGAAGTTTTGGGACTCTCTTGGGCCCCCCAGAGGCACTACGCCGCATGGTGCCCCTTGTCCTACCTGTAAGGCACCCCCTCCCCCCTCGCCGCCCTCTCCCTCTCACCACCATTCCCATTCCCACCCTCGGGACGCTAAAACAATACCACCTCCAACACCCTGTCGCACATACATGGAACTCGTCTTCATTTAGGATCGTCAGATTGCGCCTCGTCGGCAAACAGGCGACTTTCTTCCATTATACACGCTTCTGTATCGACTGCAATATTGACCAAAGTCATCTGCATAATTCGATCCTAAAGTAGTTCACCCACTTCCCAATAAAGTCGCTTTATCTCAGCTAAGACCAGCTTGAGGCAGAATTGAGGCGGAATCGAGGCGTGCTGTCCTCGTCGTGCTGTGCTTGGCTCATTTCAAAGGAGTGAGTCGTAGGCAGACATGATTTTCGGAACACCCGGTGAATGCTTCGTGGTTGGGACCGAGTAAAAATATATGCAGGAGAGCCAACACCCTAGGATCCGTATCAGCGCATCTTTGTTCGTTGGGTTCCGTCCAGATAGTAGTCTACAGTTCTACACCTATACGTAGAGAATAAAAGGATGCCCCACTGACAATGGGCCAAAGCCAGAGGAGGCCCTGAGTTGTGACCGAAGTGATGTAGGACCCTGTATCGTTATTAGTCACCCAAGATATGATAATCGTCAGCGGCGCGGCTATAAATCGCCTGAAAACTTTGTGACTAGCGGGATTAAGGCGTTACCACGGTTTCCTCGAGTGTTTCGTGCAAAAGTTGACGATAAGAAAAAAAAAAAAAACAGATCAACGTATCGTCGTCTGCTTATCATCTGATGGGACCAAGATCGGAACATTTATTCATTCTTTCCGTCCGGCTTCTATTATTATTATTATTGAAATAATGACGAACGCTTTAAGCGAATCCGACGGAAATGTAATTATGGAATTTTCTGTTATCCATTTTTGTTGCTGTTATTCCTAGCCCCTATCTTCTCCTGACGCTTCTCCTGGATAAGATAGGCTACCTGTTACGGAGGTCTCTCGTAATATCGGCCAATTACAAGGATCCGCACTTATCGTTAGCAGCTCTACAGGGTGGCCGAGTTCTTTCGGCAGCGTGGGCGCACGTGGGTGGTTACTGGGGAAGAGACGGACAGGCGTGCGCGCAGGATTCTTCCGATAGGCTTGCCGAGATCCTGGACCGCAGTGGCGTGTCGGTGCAAAACCGAAGAAGCGGCCGATCCTGAGTCCATCTACCAGGAAGACCCAAATTGTTCGACCTTGGACGAGAGAGCGCGCGTACCAACGGCGCAATGGACTCTGATCTTCGTATTGAAAATTTGACGCGTGCTGAGCGCGTGGGACGCGGCGCCCGTTTGTCCTCGGGTGGGGCCTTCGGGTATTAAAGCGACCAGACTGACTCGTACGGGCACCAAAACACATAGGAGAGTGGGTATAGTATATGGCATAACACTGGCCTTATCTGAGCCGAAGATCGCCAGTGACGTGTCAAAAGGTCCATTCCTCTTCTTTACGGGATGCCGAACGAAAAGTCATTAGTCATCCCACCTCGGAAGGAGGACTAGGAGGTCGAGGCAGAGCGTGAAAAGGAAATATAGGAGGAAGAGTGCGGGGCAAATTTGTAAAATCGTGTGCATCGGTAGATAAGTAATTGAGGCAAGTGAGTAGAGCTGAGAGACGAAGGAGGCGCCACTTGCGCTTGTGGGAGGTTAGCTCGGGTTGGGTTAGAAGGGGCTGGAATGACAGGAGTCCCGATCGAGGAACGAGCCTGTCCGATAAGAGATTAGGATAAGCTGGGGCTGGGGCTATAGCTCGGGACCGTAGCTATAGGTGCCGGCTTGCGGCGGTGAATTAGAATGATCTCTAATCGGGACAAATTAGTGGGCTCTACCAGTGTCTGCTGGCCGAGGCGTGGGTGTAGAGACGAAGGGACCAATAACTAACACGACCCACACGAAGACGCGCTGCGTTCGCGCGTTGGACACGCACGGGAGTTATGCCGGTGCGTGTGGGTGTCCCAGGGTGTCCCAGGGTGTCCCAGGGTGTCCCAGGGTGGCCACCTGTCTAGCAAGGTATGCGCCTCTATAGCCGATAGCATCACCAACCAAACGGAACGAACGGAACGAACGCCCAACGCTAAGCAAAGACAAGGGCGGTAACTCACCCCGACAAATTATAGACTGGCCAGACAGCGCGACTCTTTTTCTCCTTTCCTGGCTTTTGCCTTCCTAACCTCGCGGACCTCGTGCGTCCGTTTGCTCTTCTCTACTCTCTTCGTTATACTAGCACGTTTCTCTCTCACGCGCACGCGCACACAGCCACACAAGCACATTCCTTCTCCTCCTCTTCCAATCCTCTTCCAATCCTCTCTCTCGTTCAGTGAACGGATCTATGGAGATTTGGCACGTGCTATTTAGTATTAGGAGTTTCGCGGACGTCCAGTCATCGACTCCTAGTTAACGGAATGACAGCTTACCGGCAGTGACCTGGCGCAGTGTGACCCTGAAAAGAATACCGACGCAAATGAATAAGAAACCGAAACGATAAGATATTAGCCGCGATTTTCTCGGGATTTCTCGGGATTTCTCGGGATTTCTCGGGATTGCTCGGAACTGCTCGCGAATATCGTGCGAGCTCTCGCTTTCATTTAGGTTAGGTTAGCATGATCGGCCGTAGTTAGTTCGAGTCCGAGGCAGCACGCATCCCAAACTTTGATTAAACGAGTCGCGCAGGGACCACGGCTCGACTCATTTGTCTACCGTCTGGTAGGTAGCTCCTCCCCCTCCTCCCGGCATTCACTCCCTCGATACACACACGCACGCATACACACATATACACATACACACATACATATGTACACGCTACACGTGCAGCGTATCAACTACCATCAACCACCATCCTAAAAGCTCACCTCCCCCCTCCCCTATAGCTTCTGCTCGCTACTGAGAATTGTATCGGTTCCTCGAAGGACGCTCGGCGTCTTGTCGTTTCGCGATGCTCGACGCCATCCTGAACGTAGGTATCATCCCTCTCGCATCTTACAATCTTACCACCGCTCATACCTCAGTGAGATAAACCTCCATTCTGGTTGGACCTGTGAGACACAAAAAAGAAACTTAAAAGAACATATGTATATGGGCAGTATGTGTTGAAAAAAGAGAGAGAGAGAGAGAGAGAGAGAGAGAGTGGAAAATGACGTCGGAAGTTCAGTCATAGCATATCGGATCGCATGGTTTCCTAGAAACGGCTGGACGCATCGCCGCAAGGATTTGTCGATCTGCAGGAAGCCCACTGGCATTTCTTCGAAGAAAATGACACTAGTGCGTCCTTCCTATGGGTGTCCAACTCGATTTGATAATCGTCAGTAATTCATGGTTCGCCAGCTAGATGCTGTCTAGCTCTGTGGAGTAAGTTGCTATTGGTAAAATTGAGAGACGCAACACCTTATAGTATTAAGGGACTTTAATAATGATCTTGGTTTCTCCCTTTGTCTCTCTCTCTCTCTCTCTCTCTCTCTCTCTCTCTGATATAGGAACCTCTGGGAGTTTCTATTCCAAGGACCATGAGATACGCGTAATAGAGCCAACATCTCTCCGATAGTTTACAACCAGATAAATGGCCCGTGTGTGGTCCACGTTGTCCCGCTGAACCTCCTCCAGCATCCCTAGCTCTCTGGGTCTCTGCTCCTCTGCCTCTATAGCATCAGTATATAGCCCGCCGCTCGCTATACCTCTATCTCGTCGCCCGTAGCCCCTGGCCCGCTTCTCGGTGCGGATCTACCTTTCCCGAGTTCATCAGCAGAGTTCCTCCTCTTCCACCTCGCCGCTTGCTCCCGCCTCCTACGTCTCTCCTCGCCGCCGGCCGATCTACCTCCAGCCGAGCTTCTGCCTCCCGTCCTTCCCGACGAGCCACCGATGATGTTAGTAACCCGATATCAGCAGCATCCATGCCCTCCAGACGGCTTCCATATAGATGTTCCAAAGGGAATAGGGCCGTATAGAGGTGTCCCATTATCTGTTTATGGAAGGCTGCCACTCGTACGTGCGTCTACAACACGAACGGATCGCTCTTTCTTTTATTCACTTTTTCCAATTCCTTTTCCTCTAATATTCTCCCTTTAAAGGCGGTAACAGCTCAAAAAGGAATTCGAGAAGGACATTGCGGAACGGTGCTTCCTCTATGCGACATCCGATAACAAAGCGATTACTCAGGATTCAGCTTAGAAGATCTTTGACGTAGGGGTGCGCCCACGCAAAACATATTTTTACCTAGAAACGATAACCATTCGCAAGGACAGTCATCAATTTCAGAGTTTGAAGACTCTTCAGACCGAAGACTCGCAGGATCTTCCTTGGTCTCTGACGACCCGTCCAAGTCGACGGACTGCGAGAGAAGCGCGTGAAAAGAAGAAATTCTCGATCGATGTGCGTTCGGCCGCTAGCTAACACACTCAACTAAGAAAGCAAGAAACAGGGGAAAAACCAACCACCTCGTAGATAAGCAATTACGATGGAATCCGTAGATAGGAAGGAATTCGAATTCCAAGATCGGTGGTGGGAGTGTGAGATAGGATCGACACGGTGCTCCGCGTCGGCTCGCTCGGTCACAGATCGCGTGTACCATGTCCTCACCATCTCACCACCACCTCAGCACCAACTCACCACCAACTCACCACTCGGAATCACTAGGAACTCATCTCTCCGCGATCCTGCACGAGTACTTGAGCACCCTCCGCCCAGGACCCTGGACCAAGGAGGGACGACCGGGACGATCTCGACTCGTGTACTACAAAACTGTCCTCAGGTATTTCGGAATGTCCTTCGGGCCGAGTCTTGGTGGTCTTGCAGGTGGTCTTGGTAGTGTCTAGCGTGTGTCTCGTCTGGGGGCACCTGTAGTCATTGGCCTTCGACTTTGAATCCCCCCGAAGATCGACTTTATTCACTGGATCGAATGAAAATCCCGCACCGGAAACCACTCGACTTTAAAGCTCTCACAATCAGACTCGAGGTTAAGCATCGCACAGACTCAAATCGTTCCGAGGAGGATGGAGACTGCTGCGCGCAGAGGAACCCCCAGAAGTCTCCTGGGGATCATTATTATTTTAAGAATATTCTAGTATCCCGCAAGGGTGAATGAAATTTGTGTTTAGACGTTCGAGGGATGCGGGTGCATCACTTGCATGGGAACTTTTCACTCGGGAGACTGCAAATCTATCGCATCTTTTCACGAAAGGGCAATATGCTCCGAATCTTCTGAAGGGCCAGCTGAGCTCCTGGCGAAATGAATTCCTCGGGATCTTCCGATCAAGTTGCTCCGGTTAGTCCGAGAATTAGGGTGACTGACGAGTGAATTAATGTAATACGCAGGAAAGGTGCGCCGATCCACTCGCGCTGGATGTACCAGGACCAGCACCAGCAACAGGACCAGCAACAGGACCAGCACCAGCAACAGCAGGAGCGACGTTTTGTTGTATTATTGGCAGCGCCTGCGGCACCGCAAGCAATACGTTCGCTTCGTCCGGCAGCAACGCTACGTACCGTCACGCGTCACGCGTCACGCGCCAAGCGCCAAGCGCCAAGCGCATTCGCACTGGGAAATCTATCTGTAGCTATGCGTATCTATGTATGTATGTACATATGTATATCTGCCGGCGACTTGCACGCTTCTGCACGCGAGTGTGCGTACTTACTGAAGAACAAACATATCGCATTACTATAAAGCAACGCCCATCGGTTTCGGTTAGCGACGAGTCGCTGCGTAAGTCCAAACCTTTTCTATTTGCGAGTCTGGAGAGTCGTAACTCGTATTATTCTTTCGAAAATTTACATCTTTCTTCCTTCTTCCTTTTGCCCAGACTCTACTTAAAACTTTTAAAGATCCAGGAAGCACAGGAAGCATCCTCTGCCAAAGTCAAGACAAACGGTAGGACTCTCTCTCATAGATTATTCGGTTTTTGCATCGTAAACCCGAAACGTTTATGCTTCTGCGAGTGAATTTATGTGTTATATAAACAATAAGGAAGTGACGATCCTAAGGGAAGTCCAAGAGGGAGGGTTCCGAAGATCTGTTGTGTCTCGATTCTTTTTTCTTTTTTTTTTCCTTACCCTCCTTCCTCGGCTCTTTCGCTTTTTCCCCAAGCGACACCTCGGCGCCCTAACGACGTCTCTATTCTTTTTTGCTGTGCACGCGGTTAATTTGTCACGGGCCAAGTGTCAACCAAGAAGAAGCAGAGGAAGAGGAAGAAGGACGAATGAAAGAGGAACAGTGGCTTTGGGAATCCCAGACTTTAAAGGATTTTTGACCTTTTTAAGACGCATTGCACCCTGCACGCGGTGAAAATTGAACTGCCGATGGACTCCGGAAGTTAAAGGATCGCGGCGAAGGAGTTTCCCTTCGAGATGCTTAGCAGGTGCCCACGCGATTTTGATATCAAAGCGAAATTGGGTTCTGCTTGAAATTCCATTAAGTTCCCAGTTCTCCCCTGGGACGGAGATGGGCTTCCAGGACGCGATGATATTTACGGAACCGAACGGGCACTCAAGTATCCGAGTCGTGTGAGATAGAGCCGGAATAGAGATAGGCTGGGCCTTATTTTATTTTAAGCTCGCGTTAGATCGGTCAGGTAGTCTGACACCGGATTACGTTACCGGCGTTTCCGAGAGCACGTTGGCGGCTGCACGTCACCTATAACTTTAGCTTTGTTTAAAATTAATTAAGCTTCGCTGCTACCGCAGGCGGACGGACGAGGGGCGGGGAGGAAGGGTAATAGATTAGAGCGATGATGCTCCGAGTGAAGGCAGTGGAGGTGCAGAGCGGAGGCACCGAAGGGTCAGTTCGCGCGGTAGAATATATCTATCTGGATCGGCCTTATCGAGCTGTCGTATCAACTGAAAATCATTTATTTTGCCAGCCTTTAATTAATAAGTAATTCAAGCGAGATCGGAGTCCCGTATTTTATCTTTCACGCATCTCCCACCAATCCGACAACCGGCAGGAACGGACCTGCGATTTACCCCATTAGGGTAGCCATCTGCGGAAAGAAATTCAGACTTTTTGGCATTGATCCGTCGTCACGGTGGACGCCGAGCATCGATCTGTCGGCCTTCGCATCCCGACAGCAGCAGCGGCTGGAAACGCCGATACAGCGCCCACTCAGACTTCACAGACTTCACAGACTCCACGGACTCCACGGACTCAACCCATCCGGCATTAAAACCATTTTACAACGTGCCTCCTCTTCTCATGCGGCAGACTTTAATCGAGAAGTCTAATTCAAAGTGTCTTTCTACCACCTTCTTTGTCATCCGTACTATCATTGCGCCAGCATCAAACTGGCAAATACTTCCGGTGATGCGCGACATTCGACGAGCCGCTGTCTTCGTCCTTCTCTTAGGCGCCCGATGACTCGCCCCTCTCTCTCTCTTTCTCCCCACCCCTCCCCCGAGCTTCGCAGAAAACTACTAGCGCCACTTGACAGGACGGTAGAGGAGTTAAGAAAGGCGGACAGAAGGAAAGAATTGCTTGTATATGGAGAGTGGGGAGGGTGGGGAGGATGGGGAGGGTGCCGAGCATGTCAGGGGTCTGGCGTCCGGCCATTGGCTAGTCCGGTGACTACTTGTACCGTTTTGAGGTTTGTTCCGTGCGTTGTTGTTCTGTGCGAAGAGGCCGACGATGCCGACGAGGCAAATCGATTGTTGCCTCGTTGCCTCGTTGCGTCGTTGTTTTCTTATTCGAGAAGCGATGACGATCGACTATTCGTCATTCGGTTCTAGCCTCTTTTGACAATATTACGGCCATGTGAATCTCTCATCGAAACACCATACAAAATCTCTCGTTATTTTCCTTATCCGCTTAACAAGCATGTCGAAAAACTCTAAATTTTAGTCTACAGAAGTAAACCGCATACATCAGCAAGCCTCTCGCCAGCAAGGAGGATGAACGGATTCAGGACTCTATTCCTAAAGGAGCTGGCATGCGCGTTGACGATCAAGCCCCTTCAGGTATAGTCCTCGCCGGGCACGCTCCCTCCTCCCCTCCCCTCCCCTCCCCTCCCCCCAATTAGCTTCCTTCTCAGTGAACTTCTTGAACCTTTAAGCAGAAGCCATTTGAAATGCGCTACACTCTCTCTATTTCTTTCTCAGTATGGATCCGCAGGTCAACTACACACGGCTGCGCCGTGTCGTCGATTTTGGAACTTTTTCGAATTTCCGAAAACGGAGGAATCGCTCTCCAGAATAGAAAAAACCTCGAAAGATCGACGAATTCCATTGGCATCCGCAGCTCGAGAACCCGCGAGCGCGTCGACGGGCTCGACGGACTCGACGATTGCGGGAAACCTTCGACGGTTTCCAAGCACGAGTTTTGGTTTTGATGGAAATCCGTCGGTGTATCGTTCGACCTGCAAGTTTCACAAACCCTTCGCCAAACGAAAAGTCGAGAAGTTCTCGTTACTCGACGGGAATCCCGTCCCAAGGAATCTCAAGCTAAAGCTGCAGGGATACAAGATGCTGGAGAGCGAATTCGAAGGGTTCGAAATGGCACGTCTCGGGGAAGAGGGGACCACCGAGGACGTTTTCGAAATACGAGGAGACTCGAAAAACAGAGAAAATTCGATACAGTGTCGATCGGGGGCGATGGAGGCGAAAAGGGACGTGAGAGAAACGGCCTGTAAGGACGAATCGGTTAATTTGGCTCAACAACCGAGACTCTCAGGCGAGTCAACGAACGAGACGGTTCCATGGAATTTGCAAGCACCGAGACCACCCTCGATACCGCCGCCACCTCCTTGTTGTCCACCTCCCTCGCAAGCACCTTTGCGTCCACCTGATCCCCAATGTCCATCCCGTGAACCTCGGTGTCCCTCGAGGACTCCCGCAGAGAGCGGGTCTCCTCCGAATTCGCGTCCAGATAAACCGACGCGTCCACCATGTTGCCCACCTCCTTGCCCACCTCCTTGCCCACCTCCTTGCCCGCGAACTTGTACAACGTCTCCTTGCCAATCAATCGAAAAGTCCAGCTTGATCGCTTCTCCTGAATTGGCGACCGTTCGGCAAGGCGCAGGAGAAGACTGCGAAGATCCTTCGTCAATGTCAGGAGTTTCCTCGGTTGGAACGGCGAGCCAGTCACCGGCTTTGGAGAACCAGGTGGCATCGTCATTGGCAGTGTCCTTCCCGACAGAACCCCACAGATCAGTGGATTCTGCCTGCCCCTTGTCTCCTGCGACTCCTGGGACTCCTGGGACTCCTGCTGCACCGACTTCCTGCTCAGGAAGTTCCCGAATTCCTAGCGCATCGGTGACAATACCATCTCTGCGTCTTAAGGAATCAAGGACCTCGCTCAATTCTATATCATCCGGAAGATCAGTTTCCGGTCTGTCGTCCATCGGCTCGGTTGGAGTCCTGACCAATTCCAGCGGGCAATCAGCGCTCCCACGTACCACCCGATCACTTCCAGGATTCCCGAGGGACTCGAAGAAAGCTTCCGTAGCGTGTAGTGCCAAGTCTCAATCGTCCTGTAGCGGGAGGAGCAGCGACCGTCCCAAGAGCAAGAACAAGAGCAAGAGCAAGAGAAAGGAATCTTGCAAGAAGGAGGTAGATCGTTGCAAGAGAAAGGGCTGCTTCGAGGATGCAAACGATTCGTTATGTACGAATAAGCCTGGATGCCCGGAAAGGAAGAAACCTCGAAAAAGAAAATCTTGCAGGACACGTAAAACGTGCAGCAGCGGAGTCAATAAGCCTCCTGGAAGAAAGAAGAAGTCGAAAGAGAGAGCCCGAGGGACGTCGAGTTGCGGGACGAAGCCATCGAGCGATGCATCCAGTGGAGCCGCCCCCGTGTGTCCTGGACGGCTGACGGAGGAGACGTGCAGCACCAAGAAACCGCAGTGTCCTGCCAGAAAAAGGAGCAACAGCAGGAAGGAGACTGGTACGAGGAAAGGTCCCTCCTGCACCAGGGAACAGGACAGTTGCAAGAGGAGCAGAAAAAGGTCCTGCGAGAGCAGCAAGTCCTCCGCGAAGAGAGATGGAAAGTCCAAAGAAAAGAGATCAAGATCGCCTTGCAGCCCGAGGAGGGCGACGCGCTCGAAGGAAAAGCCAAAGAAAAATGCCTGCAAGAGTTACGTGTGTCCTGGGAATGCAGGTCCTGAAACCTGCACCACGAATAAGCCTCAATGTCCGCGAAAGAAGAAGAAATCAGCATCAAGGAGAAGAAAAAGATCCTGCTCGCGGAAAAGAGAAAAGTCCTGCTCTTCTAATAAGTCCCAGTGTCCTGGCAGACGTGGATCCTGCGACTCAAGATCCTTTTGCACTCATGCTCCCAGAAACCTTTCTCCGACACTTGGAAGATCCTATGGCCGTGACGTCACCGCCGGGAAGGATAATCTAGAATGCGGAGAGGATATATTCGCAAGAAAGTGTCCAAAACCAGGACCCAATTGCAAGAAATCGATTATAAAGGAGAGGGACATGTCCTGTCAGCGATTTACGAGGACTTCGTCCTGCCAAGAAGGAAGAGGAGTCAAGAAGTCCGAAGGAAATTCAATGGGAGCGAAGAAGGACAATGTGCAGTCCGTAAAGGATCAGTTAGCCAAGGAGTGGGAGGAGGTGGAAAAATGCAAGAAAAGGACAACGAGCGAAGGGAGAAAGAAGTCCTGCGCGAATGCGAAAGTCCAAAAGGCAGAAGAGGGTAGAGGAGAAGGGAAGAAGGACAGCGCAGGAAAAGTGGAAACTGGAGTGGAACGCGTGATCAGTCCTTGCAAACTGAAGAAAGGTGGTCCTTGTAAGGATACGAAATCCTCGAGCAGTAGAGCAAAGGAGAAGGAAAAGGAAGAGGGAAAGAGATGCAGTGCATCGGCCGACGATGTCGAATGCATCTTGCGATACGCACCCGAGCAACTCATGGAAACGACGCAATATCTGACCTCGAATTCCTAAGGAAATACAGTGTGGTGAAAGACCTGTCGGGTAGGGGAAGTTCAAAGGACACGTCGCTCCGTATCCGAGGGAGCCACGAGCGATCTGTCCGCAAGGATGATCGATGATCGACGAAGAACATATACATAATTTCTAGGTAAAAGACAGCAAACCTGCTACCAGTATCAATGGAATCATTTGAAACTTACAAGCTTAATAGTCAAGGAAATATTTTTCTATCTTGTCATCGTGTCAATATTGTTGCCAAATAATAAAATAATAAAACTAATAAAATAATAAAATAGCAAAAAAAGATAAATTGAAAACGATTCGCAGAATAGAATTGGGCAAAGAAAGTTAATGAAAAATATGGCTGTGTGTCGTCGCGTATAGAATAGGGAGCCAGCAGGTAGGAGAGATTGAAAAGTACTTGAGGTAACGAAAAAGACGGAACGAAAGAAATAAAGAAAAATTGTCCCCGCGGCCGGCTACGATTTCATTTCTCGAGGTTGACAACATGAACGAGGGTAAAGCCCTGATGCAATTACGTGTCATTCAGTCTCCCCACGGGATCCCATCTACCAGCTCGAATTCTACCTGGCGCCTCCGCTTCAATGAGAGCTTCTGTATTTGCCTACTGCTGAACGAGGAAACTACTGGGATCTCGTAGGGGGCCCCATGCTGCTACTTATGGGAACGTGATACGCGCTTCTCCCTTTTGACCTATTCTCTTCCTCTCACGCTCCATCCCCCCCCCCCCCCCCGTCTACACTCACTGGCTCACTGGCTCTCACTGGCTCCAATCTGCCCAGCAGCGATGCTTCGCGTTTTCGCATTGTGCGAGGGAGAGGGAGTAGGACGAATTCCAGGAGCCTAGAGAAATTATTGTTTCCTATCGTTCATCTCATCGACGATTCACTCCGGTCCGGTGTGACGCAGTTCCTCCGAGTAAATGTCCAAATTAAGACTCAAACTGAGATTGATCGGCAGGATCGCGCACCTATAGCCAGAGAATACAATTGCCCTCCCTACGGTCTAGTTATAAAGTGGATGGCGGCCTGCAGGGCGAACGATCGAACCACGGCTGGGGTTTTAGAGTCTGACACCTCGTGGAAATCCCATAGGAATCCAATATAGAGAATGTGCCTCAGTTTTGTTGGGACAGGAGCTGCGACATGGTGTTGCCGAATCCGTGTAGAAAGGAGCCACACGTCACCTCACGAGATTGCAGTCGTTCGCGAAAGGAACGCCCGTACATTCTTATTAGAGAGTCTGGCCGAAATAGGACAATTTATGGATTTTCACGAGCCTCCTTAATATGGTGGCTTAAAAAGGTTTTTAGGTAAATGGTCAGGAGACGCAAGGCTGCATGAACTTCATAAGGACTTGGGCTGAGGAGAAAATATCACCGGGGCGTTTCCTGTTGCGATGAGAATTGTAAGGCATCGATATAGAGAGAAAATGAGTAGCAGGAGGAAGAAAAAAAAGAAAAAGATAAAGAAAGGCACAAAGGTCGGAAGAGAGAGGTTCTATTGTGAAAATCAATCAAGCTTCTTCGATTCGTTTCCTCGTTTACGTAGGAAGCCTCTTTTCATTGTTCGTTGATGACAGGGACAGAGGTGACTGCGACGACGACGACGACATTGGCCGTTGCCGCCGGGCTATTCAAATTGAAATCCACCTTTATGCGATGACAATTGAACGTCCCTTGAATCCCAATATTATCAGGATGAGACAGCAAAGTAGGAAAGTAGGAAAGCAGGAAAACAGGAAAGCAGGAAAGGGAAAAGGAGGGACTGGCCGAGCCCAGTCTGCTTGTGTGCGTCTTGTTGCTTCCAACTGCGTAAACGCAAGCACGGAAGCAATTTCGAAGATCGACTTTGCACTAAAAATTCTACTTGTTATCCTCGAGAAACAAGGGACTTTCAATGAGAAAACGCAGAAGACTGGAGGCTGCTCGAGGTCGCTCGTCCCATGTCAGCAAGAAAAGGGGACTTTATGCAAAACACTCGAAGACGTCCCGGCCGCAGGGACAGACGTCGAGCAAGACCGCCAGGAAGAAATGTGGTCAACAGGCATTATTTTAGGAGAACCCCTTACGCACAAGATGTTTCCTTTCCTTTCCTTGGGAGGCTGCGGGGAGACTCGGGACGTGGAGAAAGAATGGAAAACCAGTGTGCAGGTTATGGACCGCGAGTCTGAGAAAACACGAGGGCCGTTTTGTCGAACGGGGAAACTCCTCTGCCGCCTCTATGTCTCCCGCGGCCATCCTGGACTGCGCGTCGGCGTCGGCGTCGACGTCTGAATGCGTCCCCGTAATGGAGGATGGGGGGTGGGTGGTACCCGCTGCTGCGGGAGTCAGCGTGGACCCGGATGCGGGATGGCGAGGAGGCAGGAAGGGACACTCGAGGGCAAAGGGTGCGGGTGCGCGTCGTCGTTACTCGGCAGCATCTTCTGCGCAGGCCCTGCGCTACGTGGACCGCGAGGCAGCGTCTCTGCGTCCCTTATATCCAGGCTGCGGTCCCACCTTCCCAGCCTGCGCCCATTTTCAATTCGTATTATCATTGCAGGCAGATGACCTCCTTGTCCTGCTGCGTCGTCCAATCGTCCAATCGTCCAAGGAAATTTTGGTTTTCTCCGAATGTCCCTCGTGCTTGGGCGCTGCGTGCACGTGTTCCTCGAACGAAAGAGAAGAACGTAGGGGGCGCCGCGACGCAGGAAACTTGCGACCCAACGTCCTCGCCTGGAGTGGAGTGGAGTGTGTATATGTATATGAAAGCTGACATTGTTCTCGAAGAAAAGGCAGAAGGGAGAGGGTGAGAGGTCCTCGTAATTCGTAGAGGCCATTTAGTGGCTCCCGTAGCTGTCGCGCGCGAGGGCAACCGGAAAAGACCCCCTCGCGGGCTGGACGACGTGACCTGACGTCCACCTGGAGGACCTGCGCTGGTTTCATCATTAATTCCTAATCCGAGACTCGCCCAAAGGGCTGCGAACAGTCGTCCTTCCCTTTTACCTTCCGGCTTCCATCGCCAAGTCCACCTCGTCTCCAGGCCTCGTCTTCCTCCTGCTGACCTGATTGCTCAGCTCGCGCTCTTTGCTGCTCGTATGCGCGCCATTATCGATACGGCATTGGGTACAGCCGATTCGCGGATCGGCAGGAACGTCGCGTGCGTCCAGGTGCGTCGATAGAATCGGCGACAGGTTTATGGAATTTATGAACGCATTCCTGAAATCGATTTGCACGCGCGCATGTAGACGTAGGGACGCATCGAGCAGCGACAATTTTTTAACTGGCAACAGACAGTCGAGACCGTCGGACTGAAGATGCGCGATTTACGAGCGTGCGAAGGTTCCGCATTGCTCGGAGTTTTTCCACAGAGGAGACATAAGACCACGCAAGAGCCACACTCGATTCCTGGCCGTCACGGCCACGCGGGATCATTCTTATTCGCCAACTTAGGGAATTGTTGCGAGGGCGAGCAAGGAGATAGACGCCGACGCCGATACCGACGTCGACGTCCTAAGTTTAATGAGGCTTATTTACGGGCCCCGTCGGCTGAGCCAATGGAATAATAGGATGGTGGTTGGAGCACCGCCTATTCGCCAATAGGAAGAGGCGCGATCGAGCTGTCAGCCCGGTACCGCCCCAGCCAATAGGCTGGTAGCCGCGCATGACGGAGAGAGCGAGAAAGAGAGAGAGAGAGAGAGAGAGAGAGAGAGAGAGAGAGAGAGAGAGAGAGAGAGAGGAGCCTCCGGGACGTCGGCGTGGGCCAGTCGTGCCAGTCGTCTCGGGTGCGTGCGTAAGACAGCATTTCGCGTGGCAGCGCAGGAGTGATATTATCGTTCGCCGCGTTCCTCCTTGCGTTCCTCCTAACACGCGACGACCCCCTGTGAGGCTTATCGGTGTCATACAAGTTCAGAAGAGAAGATTGTGCGTGCGTGCGTTTTACCTCATCGTTACGCAGATGATTACGCAGTGATTGTGACAAACTCAGGATTGGCAACTGCCAGTCATTCGGAGTCCCCAGAGACTCTTTGACTTTCCGATCGGCAGTGACAGGAGGAGATCGTCCATTTATCGACGAGGAAACGTCCAATCGTTGTAATCGAGTGCTGAGGAACGAGGATCGACTGTTTAACGGGATCCTAATAATAGACGAGGCGTCGTGCGAGAAGCGAGCGCCTATAAATACCCAGGAAACACGAGCTCGTGGATACGACGACGTGCTGCTCGAAACTCGGAAAAATCGCCAGTGCTAATCGAACCGATCTCGGCATCTCGATTGCTCCTAAAGACTAGAAA
The DNA here is from genome assembly GCA_031762395.1 of Calameuta pygmaea. Taxonomy (NCBI): domain Eukaryota; kingdom Metazoa; phylum Arthropoda; class Insecta; order Hymenoptera; family Cephidae; genus Calameuta; species Calameuta pygmaea. The sequence goes on along the minus strand of JASANN010000049.1, from coordinate 2,405,463 downwards.
GCGGGGAACGAAAGAGGAGAACAGGTGTACCGAGAGAGAGGGAGGGAGAGAGAGAGAGAGAGAGAGAGAGAGAGAGAGAAAGAAAGAGTCATCCATAATCTCGGATAGAGTAGTCTAGTAATGCAAGACAATTAAGGCCCCTCGGTGCTCTCCTGGAGGATTACGGAATAGTTGCGGTCGCCACTGGATACTGTCCGGCCAAGCGCTGATCGTGCAGGAATAATTAAAAAAGCAGCGAGAGCCTATAGAGGATAGAGCGCAGAAGCAAGAGAGTGTAGCGGAGTTTAAAAAACGAAAGGAGTGTCCAGAATGGAGCCTCGGAGGATGCAGTGTTAGAACTTTAACGGAACGCGTAGCTGCTCTCGCGAGAGGTAATACGAGAAATATCCCCGAGTGCGCCGGCAGTCGTCTCGTCGAGCCGCCGCGACACCCGAGACCCACTACGCGGCCTAAAAATATCTCTGAGTGCTCGGAGTTACCCCACATCCGCGACCCGACTTTGGTCTTCTCTCTCTCTTTTTTCTCTTTCTCTCTCTATACTCTACTCTACTCTCTTGGCTTCGTGGGCTTCTCTTTCCTCTCCTCGCTTTACCTCATCTTCCTCGACAAAAGGGATACACCTATCCTCCTTCATTGATAACGCACCTTCCCTTCCAATCTCTCGGGATGATTTCTTATTTTGCACGATAAAAATACAAAAGTCAAGAAGGAACGATTGCTGTGGACGTTCGACAATCGTTGCTGGCGGCTCGAGGATACGTTTGAGGGAATAGAGAGAACATCGCATCGACTTCGGAGGACAGTTGATCCTGATGCCCTTACCAGGATCATCTCGCGATTGTGGATGAGACGCTGCGCGCGCCTCGTTCGGCAGTGCTCCAGGAGACGGCTGGGATATTTTCACAGCTTTTGCAAGGATGTCGAAACGTAAATGGCCATCCGACTAGTGCCTAGTCGCGAGATCGAAAGAGAGAAGATAAGAGCCCCGCAGGAAAAGAGGACACGTTGACGGGCGGAAACAGAGCAGAGGCTCGGGAAAGGAAGGAAGAGGATCGCGAGAGGATAAGGGGGGGGGGGGAGGGAGGGGCGGGCGCCGAGAGGTCGGAGGAAGCCTCCGACAGGAATATGCGCCATACTTGGCCCTTTGAAAATATTGAGACCGAATCAGCAAGACCAAGAAGGAATAAAGGCTGATCTCGAGTTCTTTACAGAGGATACGTGGCAATAAGTGCGTCAAAAGTCGTAGTGCTCTCGAGAGGGTGTTTCACGGTGGAGGGTGGAGGAAACAGTGTGCCAGGGGGCGGTGCGGTCCCCGGAGATGAGGTGATGATGGCCTACGGTGGAACGACATCCAGTGGTCCCGGTCCCGGTCCCGGTAGCATGGGACCCTCTTCAGTTACTGACGTTCTCGGCTCTACCGGAGATTATAGTCCTCAGGGTACGCCGACACCATTGGGTGCAGTGCACGCGACATCGGTCGACTCCACAGGGGCCTACGGACCCGCCGGCGGGCCCACTACCTACAGTCCTCAGGACAGCCCGGCCAGTTCCGCCGGCGGTGCAACCTCCAACGGGCAGCTTCCTAGCTTCGGGTTTACCCAGGAACAGGTCGCCTGTGTTTGCGAGGTGCGTTCAACAACTACACTCTTTCTCCAGCCTCTACGTTCTCTTCTTCTCGCTCCTTTTACTACATGCGATAACGAATTATTATTTATCAACCCGTGACGAGCCACACCGCCTCGTTATCTAGAGAAGTCCCATGAGCTATTACGAGTGTGTGCGGAGAGGAGGGAGGGAGGGAGGGAGGGGGGAGGGGGTTCTACGGTCGATTTTCGCAGATCGAACGGCTGCCGAATTGCGTCGTCGAGGCTGGCTGCTTTTAAATATCCTAATGAAGACCAAAGCCGAGATGATTAGCGGCGACCACGATGCCGCTCAGCGCGCGCGCGAACTGCTGCTGTCTCCTCTCAGGATGAAATTACCGGCAAGATTGGCTCGTCGTCGCACGCTTTCCTCTCGGATATAAATTCTGCGACGCGCAACATCATTTATTCTCACTGTTGACGTCGGAATCTCCGTACGCGTATACGTGTAGCTACACCACGTGCGCGACTGATGCACGGGAACCTCCCGTTTCGCTTCCTGAGATTCGATTTTCAACTTCTCACCGAAAAAAATATTTACGTTCTACGTCGTTACCACGTGTCCCCGGACATATTCTTAAATGGCTATCCGATTATAATCGACGAGTAGAGCGCGAACGCTGGAAAAGCTGGAAACTCTGGGAGACACGTTTCCATTAAATCTTATTGATAGATGAGACCCCAGCAGCAAGAGTCATTTTAATAGACACAGATAGTTGCGATTAACTAACTAAAACTCGGGGGAATTCGGAATCAATTTTCATCGCGTCTGCTCGTTCCCATTTGTTTCACAGAATTTACGTAGAAGACCAAGAATCCAAATATGCGCGAATGTGTGTGTGTGTGTGTGTGTGTGTGTGCGCGTGTGCGTGTGTCAAAGTAGTTAAAGACGCGATGAAAGTCAAATGAAATTGCTATTCGTTTACATCCATTAACAACAGCATGGGGATCGGCGTGAATGTAGCGACGTCTGTGACAGCGGAAGTCTGCTGGGCAGAGAGCGTCGGAAGGCGTCGCTTACCGACGTCCCTACGTTTTTCGACATCCCAGGCACCGCCGAGTTAACTCTGGTAGAGTGAAGAAATGCTAAAATTCTGTCTGATGATTTTTTCACTCTCCCGCACTCTTGTGCTCCTGTTCCTCGATAATTCTCTCTGCATCGCCTGTGCACGGCTAGACGTATAAACTCCTTGCCTTCGTCACACGGACAAATTTTAGGCGTTTGTTTTTTATGTAAATCGATGGGAAATTTCCAGCCCTCGGAATAAAGTATTGCGAGCTGCTTGAGAGACAAGTCTTTGAGAAATTCGCGTTCCGTCTGACCCGTCCGACCGGTGTGGTCCGTGTGATCCGTGTGACGTGGGCGCTAGTTGTCTTGTATCGCCAAATTCTCAGGATCCTTTTATTCGGAAAAAAAATGGAAAAAATTAAAAAAGATCCATTATCTTCTTATTGGAAGAATCGTGAAAGAAGAGAAAATGCAGAATCTCTCCGTCGCTCGTTGCCGGAAAAAAGGCCCGTTTTTGGGAAAGTTCGTTCGTACCGCGATTCGCGTTCGCACTTGGCTTTCCGTGCGTAATTCAATGTGAATCCGCGAGGGCGACGGGGCTGATGAACTTTCAATCGAAAAAGATCTCACGTGCAAGATACACTAGAGTAAGAGGAGATCGCGGGATGAGTTCTGCCGACTAACAGTGTGCCCCCCCTGTCTATCGTCTTCAAGGCGATGGTGTCGTCTGTCCAGGTACTTCAGCAGGCTGGGTCCGTCGAGAGGCTGGGCAGGTTCCTCTGGTCACTGCCAGCCTGCGCCAGACTTCATCGGCACGAGAGCGTCCTCAAGGCTAAGGCCATCGTCGCTTTTCATCGGGGAAACTTCAAGGAACTCTACAGGGTCCTCGAGAGTCACACCTTCAGTCCGCACAATCACACCAAACTCCAGGCCCTCTGGCTCAAGGCCCATTACATCGAATCGGAGCGACTCCGAGGAAGGCCTCTCGGTGCCGTCGGTTAGTACCTTCTACATCCTCCCCCCCCCCCCCCCCGACCAACCCCTCCACCCCCTATCTATCATGCTCATCATTATTCTTCGTTGTGTCGCGCGGACTGCTTCTTTACGGCCTCTCAGTTATCATTCACTCTGATTGTGAGTTGAGCTTACGCGCAGCTCTCGAGAGTCTTCAAAATTCTCTCTTATTGTCTCTGAATTTTCAAAAATTACGAGGGAGCCTTACGAGTGACTTAAGAGAATTTAACGTTTCTGTCGCATCAAGGAAAGTATCGAGTGCGACGCAAGTTTCCCTTACCAAGAACAATCTGGGACGGCGAGGAGACGTCGTACTGCTTCAAGGAGAAGTCCCGGAGCGTCCTGAGGGAATGGTACGCAGCCAATCCTTATCCGTCACCACGTGAGAAACGGGAGTTGGCAGAGAGTACGGGATTGACCACGACCCAGGTCAGCAATTGGTTCAAGAACAGAAGGCAGCGCGACCGAGCTGCCGAGCACAGGTGAGTCTTTACCGAGTAGAATATATTGTCAAAGTATCTACACAGCTGCTATACGCAGATTGATAAGATGTGAGTGGGGCGGACCATTTCCCCGCGATTTGGACACACTGGGGTACAGCGTCGCGGCGCGCGACGTCTTCAGCAAGAGGTACGGCGGTAATACTACGTAAAGAAGTGCAGCCCATAAAAGCAGCATTGCTAGGCGTCGTTGTGTCGGGTCCTTTGATCAACTGCTCTGCAGTCCTTTGAGGCGCTCAGGACGTCGGTCGCGCTATTGGCTACAGCCGACTGGTCGGACCTATTAAAACAATAACAAGCCTTCCACAAGCCTGCGAGGCACCGCGACGCCTTGGCTAGGCCTAAAATTAGCATGGCCCGCATCGGCAAACGATAAAGACCTTCGCTCGAGCTGCTTCCACGCGTAAATATTACCCGTTCGCCGCGCGGTGTAAATACGCCCTGAGACGCTACTACATTTGCCGCCCTTGATGGCGGTTTCTGTGCGGCCTCGTGGTGGGGCAGGGGGGCGGAGAGGGGGACGTCCTTCATTCCTATCTCGCAATTCGCACCTCGATCCGTCGATTCATCGCCGATTCTCCTGGGTTCGCCGCGTCCAGCCTCTACGGATCGGCGCAGCCTCGTTTTTTTCTAAAACGCTCCTGCTTCCTCCGTTCCGTCGGCATCGGATTCTTATAAGTGCTACGGCCATCGATAACAGTTGGATCTCCTTGTTGTGTACCTATGCCGGTACTCCAGAATGCCGCTCGGACGATTAACGATTACCGACCTGCCTGACTATCGAAGGGATTCTCAGAGAAAGCTGCTGATCGCACGGAAAGAAGAATAAAGAGTCCAGTTACGCACTCGAGGTTGAACAATTCAGCCAAGAATCGAATAAGAAAAGTCAGAGGAGAGGAGAAGAGAGGAGAGGAGAGGAGAGGAGAGCTAGCAAGGTTCGCGTTGTCTCGAAGGTCGTTGCTCCAGATACGATTTTAGAAACGTCCAGCGTAAGTCGCGACGCGAGGGACGCCCTGCAGATGCATGTATTGTAGTTGCGGGAACAAGAAAAGCCAAGAAATCGAAAAGTAAAGGTTCCTCCCTCGCGATGCCGAGAATTGGTCCTCGCGGTGTGCAGCGGCCACCCCTCATGAGAATAAGACGATGAGTTTACATGTAAAAAGTGAAAAATGAAAAACCGAGATAAAAGGAAAAGGGTCTTTCGAGCGGGAGGAGAACTAGAGAAATACGGGGCTGTCGCGCGCGCTGGCTGCGCCTTAAAGGGAGGAAGTGGGAAGCACCACCGCGGCAGGCTGGTTCCCGGTTCCCCAGAACTCACCGTGGGGAACGTATAGAATATCTTATGGCTTCTGTGTGTATTCCCATAGAAAGCGTAGCCGCTACCTAACGTCGACCATATCGAGTAGGTTCCAGGTATCGTGGATACGTAGCCAAAGTATTCGCGACATATTAATTACAGGAAATCCCACAAGGGACGCCCCAAAAATTAGCCCATGCACATTGTCGAGCCCCGATCCTCCTCCACGCGCCCCTTTCGCCCTTTTACCCTTTATCACAAGAGAACGACCGGACAATATTGTTTACGCATCGCAGATACGCGATATATCGGCCTCCCTGTTTCCCCACGTTTCCCCACGGAGGCGCCGTCGTGGCCTCTGGGAGTTTCCGCGCGTTCGAGCTGCTTCTAGGGCCTAGAACAGTTCCGATCTTTGGTTCCAGGTTGAGGAGCGTCGGGACCCGCGCGCGATTCGCCGCAACTACATGAACCGCGTCCGGCTCTCAGGGGCGGATGCACTCCCTCGGGACGGCGGGAGGCGTCTCGTGGGCGTCTCGTTCGACGCGCCGAAAAACACTTTTCTCTCTCTCTCTTTCTCTTTCTCCCGGTACGACGTGCATCCCCTGGGAACTGTTATCGAGCAATTTGACGCTGCTGATCGAGTCGCGGACAGCTCCGCTAGGCTGAATTTGATTGCGTGGACGCCCAGCGATAGCTGACCATATATCGTTAGCTCTTCTGGAACAGAGATATATTTCTTTCTGGTTTACGTCTCCTATACAAAACTAGGAACGACGCCAAGCGTCCCCGGCAGACGGTGCTGAACTTTCTTTCTCGTAATCGTTATAGTCACGTACACCTCGCGATACTCAGCATCTTTTAATCGTCACCCCGCCTAGACGCACACGCTCCTCGTCATTTGATATCCTAGCAAGAAATGCGCATTTTTTCAGTTGAAATTCGAGCATGGCGAATCAACGAGAAAGAGAAATAAGAGAGGATGGGGGGAGGAGGAGGAGGAGGAGGAGGAGGCACGTGCACCGAACGGTGATAGGAAGACGTCAAAGGGCCCATCGTGAGGACAGAGAGAGAGAGAGAGAGAGAGAGAGAGAGAGAGAGAGAGAGAGAGAGAGAGAGAGAGAGAGAGAGAGAGAGAGAGACTGCTGTGGATCTTTCAGAGGCTAATGTCAAACAATAGTAAAAAGAATCCATCGGCGTTCGTGCGTGTCTACTGTGCAGTCTCTCCGGGTTTCTTTAGCTGCGGTCCTCAAAGTTGCGACGGATGCATTTTGCCAGCCAGGACGGCAGCACCTCCTGTTATCTCTTGCTTTGCCACCAACTAAACATGCACTGCGCGATATTCCGTTACTATTGATATCCTTATTGATATACTGTGCATACGATGCAGACGTCCCACACTCTCCGGATTCCAGTATAGCCGCGCACACATACGATTCTACAAGTCCATAACAGAGTGTTTCTGCTTATTTGCATCAACGTCGTCTTCTCGATTTGCGCCTCTTGCCTTTTTTACACCCAACTAATTCTGTCCTGCGGCTCTTGTTTTCCTGACTATCGAGTCTGGGTCCTACACCTCCCCCTACCCCCCACCTTTTTTCCATCGACTCTCTTCGTGGTAAATTCTCAAAAGTTTGATGGGTCGTCGAGCGACAAAGGGTTGCGCGCGGTGTCACTCGTACGCAGCCTTTCTTCTCGTGTCCTATATCGTCGCGATGTAGTCTTTCCAAGAATGGGAAAGTTTATCGTGCAGCCAAAGGTTCAGGGTGGGTAATGGCTCGAAAGGGGCGGTAGGGGGTGGTCGAGGGGGGGGGGGGGGGCGCAGTCGGTTCGCGCCGTATGGCGGCAGGCCGCGCCTCGAAAGATTATCAAACTTCCTGAGCAACTGTCGCGAAACCTTTTGTCTTTTCTGTAACGCACTTGCTTGCTCCTGGGTGCTTGGTCCTTGCTTCTTGCTCCTTGCTCCTTGCTCCGGGAAAGACTCTGAAAATGTGCGTCCGTCTTTATGGCTGCCGAAAAGTCTCCGTGAGGCGTCAGCTTGTTTTTCTTGAGATGCTGAAACAACAATACAAGGTGAATAGAGGATGGTTAAGAGCTGAGAGGGCTATGTGAACGCGGAGCTTTCCGAGGAAGATGATTTTATGTATTTAGAGGAAGAAGCAACTGATGGAAGGTTAAGGGGAAAAAAAGGGCCGGAAGTTGTGGCCGCGCATAAGGAAGGTCGACGTAAAAACGGGGCCGCGTAGGAAATGGCAGTCAGTAAACGAAAGAAGGTATCCCGAAGGGTTGTGTAAGCCAAAGTTTACTAGTATCGGCACACGGTGACAAAGTGTCATCCACGACGAGGAAGCTGCCGGAGATCCCGGAGATCCCAGAGATGCTGCGACAAGCTGCGACCGACGATGTCTTGCAGCTTGCGACGATACGGTGCCGCAGCCACACGGTAATGGCCTCGTCCTCTTGATTCTCCCCGTGTCAACAAAACATTACTAATGTACCCCATAAGGAGGAGGAAGAAGAAGAAGATGAAGAAGAGAGATACGAGCATGGGGGGGCGGGGTGGGGGAGTTGCGAGACATTTTGGCTGGGAATTAGAGAGAGGGAGAGAGAGAGAAAGAGAGAGAAAGAGAGAGAGAGCCACCCTTGGCTGCTCTCGTACGCCTCCCTTTTATCGGAACCAACGCGTACGTTTCAGACGTCACATGAAACCATCTTCGACGATGTTTTTCCTGTCCGACGTAACGACGATTCCTCCTGCTTTCGTCCTGACGAGCGTCTCCTCGTGTGCGTGGAATGGCCTACTTGGATAATGGATCATTTTTTTTATTTTTTTCCCCTACTTTTGCACATTCGTCGCAGAACTCGCTTAGCCTGGATTTTTCCTTTCGTGGAAAGACGCGGGTGGAGTGGAAGAGGAGAGGAGAGGAGAGGCGGCAACCTTGAAATTCCCGGCAGTCCTTTGAAAACTCTCTCGTTCCTCGTTGAATTTCTTCTCAGTCCTCCCGTGCATCTTGTGAATGCTTCATATCATTACTCTGGAGATGACAGATCTCGTCTACCTGGAAGCTGGGCTAGAAATATGTATACTAGCGACTTTGCGAGACTAGGACTATGTATACTTTAACTGACTACTCCGGAGTGTTTTGTTTATCGTATGCCTGGCCTGGCTGGCTTGGCTGGCCTGGCTGGCCGGGCTGGCCAAATAGCTCTGCGGCTCCTACGGCTCTACGGCTCTACGGCTCTACGGCTTTACGGCTCTACGGCTCAGCCTTTGTTATTACGATAAGAGGAGATAGACAAAACACCGAGGCGATTCTTGAGATGTGTTTATTATTTCGCGTTATCTAACTGTGGCGACCCCTCCGTTGCGGTTCGACTGATGATTTCTGCGAATGGTGGACCAAGGATTTATTTCTTTTTTCCATTTCTTTTTCTTAATACAATAGCCCTCCTTTGTCTTTACACTCTCTACGCTTCTATACGTATTTTTTAGTTATCATTGAGTGATAAAGTCCGACGATTACTCTGTTGCACACGTACCAGGCTCTAGTTGCTGATCTATACGTGGGATTTTGTATTCTTCGAATGCCAGGGAGCAGATGGAGAGGCGTCGGGACGCGATGCGTCTAGTCGAGGGGGGTAGAGACAGAGAGAGAGAGAGAGAGAGAGAGAGAGAGAGAGAGAGAGAGAGAGAGAGAGAGAAGGGGCGTAGCAAAAGCAAGTAGTTCCTAGAGTACACGTTGGTTAGCGAGGGGTTGCTACTGCTGCTGCCGTCGTCGTCGGCGCCGCCGCCGCCGCCGCGACGGCCTGCCGATGGGGGTGGCTGCGCCAATATTGACTCTGGAGGAAGGCCGTGAGGGATCCGCACGGAAGCAACGTGGATAGATAGACGATGACGTCCATGAGAGAGAGAGAGAGAGAGAGAGAGAAGCCGCAAGCTGATGAGGGCGGGAGTGCCATTGAAGATAAGAACGAATATAAGGGTGGTCCTATCCTGGGGTTTTCCCATCCCCTTCAGGACGACATTTTCATGAGAAAACTTTGATGGCGCCGGCAGCGCTGTCGCGTTAAAATCATCCAAAATCCTTGAAGTATTCAATATTTCAAGTATCCTGCTTGAGAGAAGTCGAATTTCGCGCAGCGTTTTAACAGTTCAAAATGCCTAACGATTCCTTCCTCGTCCATTCGGCGGGAAGACGAGAAGATCTTTTCCCATTATTCGGCTGAAATAATCAGAAACTAAAGTGCCGTGGACCTGTATATTTATACGGTGATTATACAATTTAATAATTTTGTCCCACGCACAGAGCGACTGATATTATTATTACTACTACTACTACTATCACCACCACTATCATAATTGAGATCTTAATTGAGGCACACAATGACAAAATCATGCAAATCGTGCGTAAACATGAAATTTTCTATTTTGTGATAAAATTTGAAAAAGTCACTTTCAAGTAGCCGGTGAGTAGTAGTTTAGTGAACGGAATGGGTGATATGCGTATTCACCTATTCACGTATTCACGTATTGACGTATTCAGACATTGACCAAGACGCGGGAGCCAGAGAGGCACACAATCTCCATGCCGGCACGGAAATAGACACGAAACTGTTCGCGGCGGGAGTTTTCTACACGGTAACGGAGAGAACGAGACAGAGTGGACGAGGAGGAGGAGGAGGAGGAGGGCGCGAGCGAGAGAGAAAGAGACAGAATAAGAGAGACTTCTCCGGGGGAAACCAGAGAACTCCTGGATTCCACCATTGGTACCCCGAGACACCGACGCCACTGTACGGCCGCGGATCATTACGCGCAAAACTTGCGTATTCGGGGCGTCGCGACGTCTCATTAAATTGAAAACCTCCGACGCGCAACATCAATCGTCAAACGCCCAGCAGTGCACAGTCAATGTCTTTGCGTGAGTCGATCAACATTCAAATAGAAATTCTGAGAGTGATAATGCGATAACCGAATAGATGCTGTAACGTTTGGTGAATCGAGACGAATCTAAATTCTCCTTGATTTAATCCTTTTAATTAAAAGTAAATATGGAAAATGATAGTAGCTGGGCGCTTGGGGGGTCCGCAGAAAACTCCCTGAGGCTCTGATCGGGCAGTCGCGTTCCGCGTATGCGAAGGAGGGTAGCCGACTGATCGGTGAAATGGGTGAAAGACAGTCTTGATCTCTATAGCGAGTACATGACATCAGCCATACTCGTACCGTTGAGCACAGGAGTACGCAGCCGACGGCCATGTTGGGAGGAGCGCCCGGCCATTTTCACTTGCCACACATGCAAAAACACTACTGTGCCCGGAGAGGCCCCGTAAAAAGCCCCTTCGAGAGGATGTCAAGAGCTGTCAGCCGACACACAGCCCTCGCAGGAGCCACACGTGCTCCCTGCCACACGTATGTGTGCCCAACAAGCGAGCGCTAAGGAGCAAGAAGGACCGCCTTGAACGTCTCCACATCTCCGGCTCTAAGCGGTGCCGTTTCAAAAAGAACAACCCTCCGCTCTTTTAAAAGTCCTCCCTCACCTCCCTTTCCTCCTCCCTTGTCTCACTTCGGAGGGCTCCGACTATCCTGACGTCCTCACGGTGTGACACATAAGGGCCATTCATTCATCCACGCATTCCCGGAATGCAGACTCCTCGCTTAGGCATAGACGCTCGTGCGTAAGTGTTTAATTCTCGCTTGATAAACCACACGTGCATCCACAGCTCCTTCTTCGACTCAATTTGCTCCTACGACTCGCTGGCGATCGATCGCAAGAATCGTCTCTCGCCTTAAGGAAACGATTCGTCCTGAGCCGCCGCCTGGCCGCTGACTGGTCACAGAATATTTAAGGATTCTTCTGTTCGATTCGAAAAATAAATTATAAAATCTGAGCTTTAATGCATTTAACGGAAGGGAGAAACGATCAGCACACGTGGGTTTTGAAAACGGGCGAGTCACTCGCTAGAAGCTGCGCTGCGTTAGCCGGTGCGTCCATCGCGTAAATTTAAATTTATATGCTTACTCGCTGTATTCGCTGAGTTTGCTACTTGGACAGAGAGACTACATACATATATGTAGACAGTTACTTCCCGTCCGTTGCTCCTCCACTCGTGTTGCACCTAATGGACATGAGGAGTCTCTCTGGGCCAACCGAATGGCCTAGCAGACCTCGATCGCTCGATCGCTCGATCGCTCGATCGCTCGATCGCACGATCCGGCAATGACCTGTGACAGATCGGAGGGCATCCGCGCCCAACGGGAAATCGATTCGAATTCCTTTGATTTCCTTCGATTTTCGGAACTCTCCTCACTAAATGGTTTTCTCTGGGTCTTTGTTCTCCGTTAACGCGTGCCGCGAGGGAGACGGCGGCGGCGGCGGCCGTGCTTCACTTTCAACAGGAAACATGCCGGTTATCCTGCACATTTCCGGTGCTTCGTAGTCCCCAGCAATCTTACGAGATCATTGTGACTTTCGGAAAAGGGTGAAGAAATTCAAATACACCGGCGGCTTCGGTTATCTCGGCCAATCGAAAGAATTCACAGCAACTCGTGCTTACATACCATACATCTGCCCTTTTGGCTATTAAACTAGAGAAGAAAGCTGCTTCAGGCGACACATAGGCTGTCGCCACACATGCGTCTGGTTACTCATACGGTGTCGAGTTTCTCTGCCAGCTCCTATGTGAGTCTTATGTAAATACGACCACAGGAGTACCCCGCAAATCGAAATACCTGTCCTCTTTAGAGTGTGCTACACACACACACACACACACACACACACACAGGTACGTAGGTATATAGAGCAAAGGTGGATAAGACTGAGTGCATATGGATCATATGGACGAGTCCTCGCGAAAAGGACAATCTTATTAGGCTAGATCAGGTTAGGTTAGGTTAGACCTTGATTAGAGTCAGTTTGAAAACATCGCCTGGTAAATATTGGACCTCTTTAATGTTTCCTCCTTTAAAAGAGAACACTGTCCGATTCCTGTGATAAATCGAAGAAGACGTCCTTCGTAGCGTAAAACGTTCGCTCGGTCACACGATACGTGTAGAAACGTAGTCAGGACTACCAGCGGTTGAACGATCAGCTTTTCCCAACTCCGATTGAGCGGCGATCCTTAAACTATTTAGCATAGAATTCTATTATTTTCCTGATTGCGTCCGAAAATGTGGCCCAGTAGTCAAATCCAAGCTTTGGGCCCCGCCGAATATTTTTGTTGGTAAATCAAGCCAGGGCCTTATCAAAGCTGCATTAAGAAAACGTACCAAGGACGCCCTACTTGACCCCCAATACGACCTTCTCCATATCAGGGCGTTTCCTAAGAAATGTCTACACGGGCTGGAATGACTGTCCCGGACTTTGCCGTTGTCGTTTGGTTGGAGTTGACTTTTCCTAGAAATTCATTACGTCGTGGCCGTCGTTCGTTTGTCCTTACAAGTTGATCAGCGGTTTATCAGAAATAGGTATCGATAAGAACGTGTCGATCTCCTCCTGTGTCCACCTGGCAGCGAGACAGAGGCAAAGAAAATTCGAGGGCTCGCGCATGCGCGCCTGCCTGCATGGGTCATTGGGGCGTCCAGTCAATTCCGAGTAACAAGTTCCTAATAATTAAATAAATGTGTAAAAAATTTTAAGTGCACCTATGTAAATACAAAACTGAATTGCGATTTAGTTAAATAGTCCGATGCCAACCTCCCATTTAATCGGATCGGTGACCAATCGTTGCGTTCGTTCTTCTTCGTTGATTCTTCCGTTTCGTTCATTCTGTCGGTCTTTACATTTTTGTTTCTTTCCCCTGTTCCCTTTCTTATTGGCTATAGCCAATCTTCGTAGTATCTGGATGCACGCAGGGAGGTTCTGTTCTCCTGGCAGGTTCCACGTAATCCGGATTAGGAAATACGAAAACACCAAAAGCGTTTTAACATGGTCCTCGCAGGAGCTGCTGTTCTTCCCACTTGGGTACCTGTCTTGTGTCATCTCCGTGTTCCAGCGCATGTGAACCTAATTGCTACCTAATTCGAAGATAAGGGTCACCCGCTCGATTCTAGCAACCTGGACCACCGTCCGCTCATCTGACAGAGCACCCATGTATCAAAGGATGGTCCAGAGGTCCTTCGATTCCTTAATAAAAGTTACAGATAGGCATTTAGATGACTGCGTGTCGAATGCGCACAGGATTCTCAATAGGAATGAAGATGGGCGATGATTTCCGAAAGACGCGAAATTTATCGGCATCGGATTGAACCTCAGTAGCTACCGAAACGCTGGTCAGTTGGTCGGATGGTCGGGTGATTTGGTGGTCAGATGGTCAGTCGGAAAGTAGGAGAGCCACAGCCAGGTATAGGAAGACCGAGTCCATTGCCAATCGCGACGACTTTAGGAAAAAGAAGTGAGTTTGAAGTTTGTAAACAGAACTGGCGCGATGTGTACACGGTAGGATGGTCGAACCATTATTTTAGACCGAAAAATTTTCCCTATCTGCTTATGGAATCAGCTGCCACCCCTGAGTGGCTGCTGCTCTCTTCTATGTGCCTTCTTCTCGCAGGTCCGATTCGGGGGGCCTAAACACAGGGCCCACGTGGGGCCCACGCGGGGCCCCGGCAGAGCTGCTCACCTGCCGTGGACAAGGGTGCTTGGGAAATCCTGGCAATCGGCAAACAGAGCTTCACTCACTTTTTTTACTTAACTTTTGAAACAGCAACCTTTTACTCTGCTTCAGTTCCTCTTGTTCTGCTGCTGCGTCTGTTGCTTCAATTTTCAAAAATGCCAAATGATGTTTCCTCCTGCTTCCCTCTGCTCTCGTAGAAATCGGGCGCACGCGTGCACGGAAGGAAAGAGGAAGCCTCTAAAAGAAGGAGATGCGAGATGGCATTGAGCCTCGGTTAACGGAGAACCGAATTACCTGGGGAAATATCTCGTGATTTCGGATTTGGGGACACCGAAGAGCTTGTGAAGAAGAGAAACGGGTGGAGGCAGCGTCAGTCGCAGTCAGTCGCAGTCAGTCGCGATCGCGCGCAGCCTTTGAGCTACTGACCGAGTAAAAGCCAAAGCAACCAAGAAGCTACATATAATAATGGGAAACGGAGAAGAGAGAAAAAATACATGCCGAGCGCCCGGAACACGCTTTTAACAATTCTAATAATATTGTTCGGCTTTTGTGTAAGATGACGACGGCAATCGGATCGCATCGGGATACAGAAGCTTCACGAAAATAGATCCGAAATCTTGGATCTTTTGGCTCGGTTCTCTGTTTTCCACTGACCGTCGGGTTTCAGCTACGTGTCGAGTAGCCGATTAACCCGATGCGAAAAGCAGCCGCGAGTCGCGAACCTTCTTTCGAATTCTGGGGAATTTTGTTGGTCCGACCTCTGACCCTCGAGGATAGAACTGACAATGAAAACTCCCAGCCTGGCGCTTCTCTCTCTCTCTCTCTCTCTCTCTCTCTCTCCATAATCTACAATTCAATAAGGCGATAAATATCAGCAGTGCGACTAGTAGATACTTATCGTTGCGATTCGCCGCGCTAATTTGTCCCTAACTTTATCGACACCACTTTTGGCCGTATGCCCGATAAAATCAACGATAACATCCAGCATAACGCCGAGAGCGAACCCCATAATAAAATGAGATTACGAGGATCCCCTTAGCTCAGCGACACCATAGAAGTAGGAAGGAAGCTCGGCGCTCCCCGCCTCCCCGCCTCCCCGCCTCCCCGCCTCCCCGCCTCCCCGCCTCCCTGCACTCATGCAAAACCACGTGTTACGCTATACAACTTCTCCTCTACCGACTTGCACACAAATCCAATAAAACTGATCCTGTTTCGAAGGCGCGTCGCCGCTCTTCTCATTCACTGTGTCAGTCATTGTTCGTTCTAATGTAGCTTCGTTCGACCTCATACGTTCAGCCTCATGGGGGTTCTCAGAGCTCCATCCATCAGAGACATTAAAACATGAGATATGTGTAGAGAGTGAAGCCAATAGCGAAGAGTGAAGGATTCGCGTTATTTGACTTCGAGTGCTGAGTCGGCTTGAAATTTGAACTTTTCGAAACAAAATCTTACCGTAAGAGTTAGGAACCCACTGGCGTAGTTCGAAGAGGCGTTCGATGGGAAATCTCAGAGAGTAAATGGCCACGCTGCTTACAGATCTCAATGACGCTGTCTACAGTCTCTGAGAAGCTGTGCGGTCCAAGCGGCTAGAGAGAGAGAGAGAGAGAGAGAGAGAGAGAGAGAGAGGGAATTTGACAGGGAAGAGGTGCCAGGGAAATTAACCAAGGGATCCTTAAATTCCAAGTTTACGTTAATTTATGTACCGGAGAAGGAATAAAATTCGCAGTGCAGTCCTCCTCGGAGCTCCAATGAGCCTGGCACCTATTCCCGTCGTTCGGTTTAACGAGGCAAGTTGTCCAAAGCGTCCATAAATACGAATGCAGATCCCGCGCAGTCGGGGCCATTGTGGATCCCAAGTATATTACAAGATTAGCATAGCGAACGATGCGCTGCGCACCTCTTGCTAGGATCCTCTACACTGTTGAAGAAAAGCGCGCGCTTTCAAATAAAACCCTATGTGTACTGAAAAACAAAAAAAACCTGCTGTTAAAATTAACATCATTTCGTCGTTGTTAATGATACATCGAGCATGTGGTGAGACCCAATGACGAGGTGTCCTTACAAGAATTTATCATCAAATTGTGCGATGAGCCACGTTGATCCTCAATTATGTTGTTTCCCTTAAAAGCCGACACGTTTCTGCCGGCTGCAAGTCCTCTGGTGCGTCTGCTGCGTTAAAAGGATTTAAAGGACACTGCCTGGTCTCATCCTTTAACGTCCTGATCGATAACACCGACTTTCTGAGGGCGCTCTTTTGCACTGCTGAAGATTTGCACCAAAGTAACGGACCAATTCCGACTAAGCAATGACCTTGAAATAGGGTTTAGTCTTAGCAGCGCATTTCTTAGACTGCAGGCGCTCGCCGATAGGCACCCGTTTCTTCCAAATTGATCCGCGGTAAAACAATGAAACTCAACGAACCTACTATCAGAGCAATGCCTATATCCCGGGGAAAAATTGTTGGATGCGCGACGCATCACTGATAGGAAGCACCATAGAGGCAATTAGTGATCCCCATAATTAGCTTCAGAGCTCCGGCCCAATGAGCAGCCCTCGATGAGTTAGAAATCCCAATCAAAATAATTCCCCGAAGGAAAGTCTCTTCGATGTGGTTGCTTGTGGGGCCTCTTCTCATTCTGGGGGCCTCATGTACCAACGTGGATAAATTTACTGCGAGATCTTCGGGAGGATAAGACATACCTGGGGGACACCGACGCTTTCGGGTTATAGTGTGACTCCTACCACTTTAACCAATTTTACCACTTGTGCCTCTTCCGCCTCTTCCACCTCTTCCACCTCTTCCACCAACTAGACGGACGTATCTAACGTTTCTACCGGCCCTTTACTACTACACGCATCTCAAAGATTCGTTCTTCGTTGACTCGTCCCTTTGCGCCGTCGTGCAGCATCCGAGGACGAGGATCACGGGGGATCGCGATCGCGTTCCTTCGAAATAACTCTTAGGTTAACATGTCTAACGGGAGACCCCCAGTACTTTTTACCAACGAACAGATGGATCGTCAGGATATGGGCTGGTTTGGGACAAGAGGAGGACCCTCTTTCTTGGCTTCCTATTCTTTTTCTTTTCTGCCCCTCGGTATCTCCCCCCCCCCCCCCCTCTCTAAAAACAAGCTATATGTTTAACGGTAAATGGCTTTTCTCTCAATATGGAAACAATGTATACTCACTGAGGAATTGTCGAGAACGCCGAGGACTGGCACGAGGTTCGCGTTCATTTGGCCAGATTTCGTGCGAGTTCGTTTGGAAGAAGAAGAAATTGAAGAAATAGAAGAAATAGCGGCGGTTATTTCCTGTGGTGCGTCAATGCGGTCGATTTGCTGCCACGGCTACTCCGATTATTCGTAGAAATTTATTTAAAATCCATTTCGTATGGCTTATCGCGTATTAGGAAATCAGATTGAAAAAAGAAAATATCCTTTCTCTCGTGCGTATGCGAGATAGCACAGATGAGAGGTACATTTAACGACTTGTAAAACAAGCGCTTAACGATCGCCATACCTGAGAAGAAGGTAGATAGGCAGCCAGGCAGCCAGGCAGCCAGGCAGCCAGGCAACCGGGCAACGAGGCGGTCAGGCAACCTCAGCCCAAGTGAGAGCGGGAGAAGAGGGGAGAGTCCCACGTGTTTCAGCTTCGAGGAGGTCCAGCCTGCTAAATTGAGTTTACGAGATGCCAAGAGACTCTGAGACAGTGAGTGTGTGTATCGTACAAGGGGAGGCAGGGAGAGAGAGAAAGAGAGAGAATGTGTGGGGAGGCGAGAGAAAAAGAAAGAGTACAAGAGGTGCAGGATAATTTGTGTCCGAGGTTGTTCTTGCCTACAGGTGTTACCAGAAGGCTCCGTGAGCCTCGTCAACCCCTCAGGCATCATTTCGAATTCGTAAGCAGGAGCGATCGTAAATCCTCGACAATTATGTCCCTAAGGCTCACGGACGTAAGACCAGCAATTTTTCCTACTTTTACATAAGTCTGCCACTATCGGCCAATCACCCGTTCTTACGATTTCCCTATCGGCTTAGGCTAGGAAGCCATCAGACGAATTCTCCTTGTTTAGGGAGTTTTAGCGAATTGACGTAAAGCATCTTTGAGACTCGAGTCGATAATCTTCCGGTGTTTCAGTGGTCAAAGGGAGGACAAGGGTCACGGCGGTCGTCTCGGAGATTCGAGTAGCGAGAGTGGCGATGACACCAAGCGGCAATCGGTTAATCAGCAACAGCAACCATCGAGCTGTGCAGTTCAGCAGCAGCAGCAGCAACAACAACAGCAACAGCAACAGCAAATAATTGAGCATCAGCAGCCGACGAGCATGTACCAACTTCCACCGCCTGTCTCGGGATCCGTCTCGAGTCCTCATTCCTATCACCAAGGACACGCATCTACCCTGAGCCATCCCCATACGCCTACCCACCATATGCAGCACCACGATACCAGCAGCGAGAGTGGGGACGACAAGAGAAACATTCACCACCAGTTGCAGCACCATCTCCAGGGAGGCCACACCAGTCATGGATTGGTCCATCCGACTGCGACCCTTCCACCGCCGCCACCCAGTTGCGCCCAGCAAAAGAGCCAACTGGATTACATGCAGTACTACAGTAGTCAGGTAAGGCAAAATCATTTCCTGCGCATTATCTTGCCTTGCGAATACAATCGTATCTATGCATATAGTATAGTTAATATAATGATAAGACTTTACCAAGAACACCGGGGCTGCTACAGAGGAAGCTTTTTCTTAACTCTGTCCCATAGGATTACCTGATAGGTACGCCGACCTCCGCTGACCTGCAGAAGTCTCTGCCGCACACAGCGACTTCGATGCAAATGGGCGCGATTGCCCCGTCGATGGGCGGACTGAGCCCCATGGGGCCTTCGACGATGCTGCCCAATACAATGCAGAGTGTCAACTCGATGAACTCCATGTCGATGAACGGCATGAGCATGGGCGCCTACCAGGGGATGGGCTCCATGGGAATGTCTTCGTCGCACGCCGGTTATCACAGTGGACTGGTATTGGGTGATTATCATTCGTTGTGACACTGGGTCCAGGGCAGTCAGAGCAAACGCGATCAGGAGAAGACCTAGGAGGGAGTGGAAGGTCATCCTCGCGCAGGGGGGAGGGGAGGGGGGAAGGTGGAAGGTGGAAGGTGGAAGGTGGAAGGTGAGAAAACGCCCAGAGATCGAAAGAGGGAACTTTCGAGATAAGAGAGTGTAAGGAGGCGCGCGCGAGCGCGCGACTCGCACCAATTGCAATTTTAAGCGGATACCAAAAATGTAAGACTAGAGAAAGAAGAAAAGAGGGAAATTAGATGAAAAATCGGGAAGAAGAAGAGGACTCGCACTTGGTCGCTTTTTCTTCGATGGGTGCAGCGTCCGTACGAAAGGACGAGAAAATGCTCCCGTACGATCCTGCTACTCTCTTTTTCTCTTTCTCTTGCAAAGCTACAATTTCCCATCTTTGTCTCACGGACGTTTTTAAACCTGCGCATATGAAAATATCCAGCCGTTGTAGCTGCGTTCCTTCTTTCGAATTCGCGCCGTCTCTTATAGGAAATTCGAAACGCGACGGCCGAGTAAGAAGTAGAGATTGGCGAATTTGAAAATGGGAATATGGATATTCGGTATTAATAGCAAAAGACATATTAACTTAGTATTTTTATTTGCAAACCCGAGTCATACGTCGTTAAAATAATGTATTAGCCTTTGTTCATTAATCCCTTAATCGTAACCTGGAATAATTATTTTATCAATTTATCTAGGCTCGTCCACGGGCCCGCCCAGTGTTCCCCGCAACGCAATGATTTTATTTCTAATTTTCTAGGATGCCTACGTATGTCCTAATTAAGAGAGGAAAGAAATACCTAGTAATGTCGATAGAACACGTACCTAATATTATTAACGTCGCTGTAACGAACAACAAGAGGAAAGAACAACAAGAACAACTATACACTTACATGATTATACGCTTTTTGTGTTTATCCTGTACATATGTAGATACTCCACACCCCCACACACCCATACCCCCACACACCCACACACGCGCACACACACACACACACACACACACACACACACACACATCCACGACTAAGTTATAGAATTTTTAATGTATAATTAAGGATAAGTGTGAGTGACTGGGGGGCTCGAGATAAATGGTCGGGCGAGGCGATCCGTGATGAGCAGAGCGTGTCGTCTATGCGGCCATTCTGGGACACGAGGAGAAGAGAGAAGAAACGAAAGGGACGGAATTTAACGTATTTTCAGGCCGATCGCCTTTTTCCCATTGTTTGCCTGTTACGACGCAGCATAGGTGTGGTTATGCTAGGTGGTCTTAAGTCTCATTTATTCGCGATTCGCTGTCTGTACATAAACGGGTGAGACTGACGTCGAGCACGAAGAGTTCACGGCGTGCGGAGCTGTAAGAACTAATCGGAACTCAAGGATGCGTAATGCGTGCGTGCCTGTATGCCTGTATGCCTGTATACCTGTATGCCTGATCATAGCCACTATTAGTTGGCAGGCAAAAATTCCGAAAATATCTATGTCAGAAAATGTTTAAAATATGCGACTGAGAATGAGGGAAAAGTTTGGATTTTATTGCAGAACGCGCGTCGGCCGGTAGATTCTACGTTTAGTATATTTTACTTATGAACTTCTGTCTCAGGAGGATTTCCGGCTCGATTAAAGCTCCGTTGCTCGCGATGTTGCTTGTACTTGCCTCGTAGATTTAAATCTGCTTGACGACGAAGGATGGGAGGCGGCAAGAGGGAGCCAGCGGAATAGAGAAGAGCCAGCAGGTAGTGTCCTTTACGGGCAAAGAGGGCAAAGAGGAAGGGAAACCGAAAACAAAAGTGTGTGTCTCTGCGGATCGATGGAATTTCCCAGTGTGGCTGTGTGCATCAGATAAGATTCGAGGATCGAACGGGATTATTACTCGCAGCACGATATGTATCTTGTAATTCCGACATGTAAAACGCGAGCACCGAGAAGTCTGGCATTTGGTAAAATGGCCGCCATTGCGAAGATCGGTCGAGCAATGAGCAGCCGTCAATCGGTTTAGGGAACGGAGGGAGGATCATCATAAAATTGTCTCTTCGAAGTAATTGCGCTACATATTAGCGCTAAATGTCGACACAACGATCAATGGCGGCGAAGCCGTTCGGTGAAAGATTCGTCAATTTGTTTCGATTAACGCACAAAATATCGCAGAGTCCCGTTCGCAATCAGGCACGGATTTATGAAAAACAGTGAACGTGCTGGGGTAGATAATAATGCGAGGAATAAGGTAAAGTTGGGAATCGCGAATATTGGCCCATTCCGAGGAGCGCGACTGCGCAGTCGGCCGGTCGGTAACTCAACTACTGAAGTATCTGAGGAAGTGCAGTTGCTATCTTTATAATCAGCTCACCCGTCGCCTCGCAAAACTGATCGAGATGGAAATGAAGGCGAAAGCTCAAAGTGTCGAATCGCAACTACGATTAGGTTAGGGAGATGAATGGGGAGGGGCGCGGGGATTTGGCACAAGATCGCGTAATCGAAAGTTAAACATTTAAGTAAATCATGTGAAATAGTAGTATTGCACAAAGTGCTGGTGACAGTGAGGATGCAAGTGCCGACGTTAGCGTCGTTTTAAAAAAAAATACAGAAAAAGAAAGTAACGACTCGAAATGGGGAAACCGGACACGCGACACGAATGCAAACGCAGCGATCGATAGTGTTTGGCACTTGCGACAATCGCAGGGGGGGGGGGGAGGAGGGTCGCGAGCAGTTACTATTTTCTTCTTTTCAAATGCACACACAGATATCTCTTTCTTTCTTTCTTTCTTTCTTTCTTCCATCGCCAGCCGTGCCAGTTATTCCGTTCGTTAGCGGACAAGACAACCAATGCACAACTAACTAAGGAGAAACTCTGATGATGAATCACGATGTACGATTGAATCTCTACCGAATAAAGTTGATGTTATTTAAAAGATAATCGGCATTCGATCTTTGCTTACTTATCACTTTTCATTGTTATTAGTTTATTACTATAGTGATTAGTGACTAATACTCGCACGGTGTCTTGATCCTCAGTGATCGATCGCTCTCCACAGGAACTCCAGAGCGTGGCCTGACCTGAGAGATATCCTGGAGGACGCAACGGGTCCTCGAAGATCGAGCAAGAGGATTACGCGCTGCTGGTAATTATTTGGAAACGGAAAGGATCGTTCAAACTCCAATGGGAGGAGGCGATCCTGGCAGCCCCCCCTCTCTCTCTCTCCCGCCTTAGAGATAGGATCGCCTTCTCCATTGTTGCCCATATTCGCCAATAGATCCTGTATCCTTAAAATCTTCCGGGATGATTTTCAGGAGTCTATCGGGGTCGAATCGTCCTTTGATCGGCCGCAGCGCGTCTCCTGCAAAAGCGCATCTGGCCCTTTTCACGCACGAACAGATTTCGCTTCATTCCGCAGACGCTCGATTCCTTTGCGATTCGTCCTCCCACATCCGCCCGAATGATTCTCAAGTGTTTTCTCTCGATGTCTCGGCAACATTTTCTTAGCTCCCGCTGCATCGGCCCGGATGTTCCTGATAAGTGATAAGCTGATAAGCTGATAAGGTGATAACAAATCCTTAATCCTCGTCCTTCCTGTTGGCGTGGCAGCGGCCTCCGATGAGATTTTCAGAAGGAACCTTCAGCAACACTTAGCCTTCCGTCTACTTGCAGAGTGAACGAAGTCAGGAAGCAGCAGGGAAGTCTGGACGCCAGCTGAACGGAACTTCCCGCGCGACTGCGGGACGTGAGTAGCAATTTTTCCAAGAATTCTCATTTTAAGGAAAATCCAATCGGGGAGCCGATCGAGCCGATCGAGCCAATCGAGCCAATCGTTCCGTTACGAAATGACACGTTAGTCACGCACTGGATGTGGAGACGCAACCTGCAGGACTCGGTGCTGCGCGAGCGCGCGCGCGCTCTGCTGCCTCCTGTAATGTCGAGTGGCGCTTCGATTTTACTATTCCGAAGATCCTTAAGATTTCCAGATCGAGTAACGGGGCGCCGCCGGCTCCTCTCGAGAATTCGAAGACCTAGAGGGGCAACGCGAGGTGCCGAGCGGGCAAATTTTAAATGGGGATTTAAAACATCGTGATCCTCCCGAGCCGCAGCCAGGCGGAATAAGAGCAGTCGACGCATGCCCAGCGGGCTGTTATAATTTCGGTTCTATTAGGCCCCGTGGCCCGTAAGCCTCCTAGGGATTTCAGGAGATCGTAAAGTTAAGCTCCGGGACCTCACAGAGCCTAGTAGGTACCAAAGGAGGGTGCCAGTGTGCCAGAGAGAGAGAGAGAGAGAGAGAGAGAGTCCTCTCACGGTGCCCCGAAAGGGCCCACTTATACATGTGAAGAGGGTCCCCGGTCAAGGGGACGATCCTGTCAAGTAGCATCTTGACACGGGCCTCACAATGGCTACTTGTTAGCGCACTGCTGCTTCAACAAAAAATGCTACTTTACGAAATCACTCCCCACTAGTATCCCTTACCTCCCGCTCTATTCCCGTCCAATTATCTTCTCGGAATTTCATTTTATTTGCATCATCCTAGGATGAAGCTTCTTTCATTGGAAATAAAATTTACAACAGGTGTATCGGATATCTTGTGTACGATAATACTTATGTCAGAGCGAGAAAGAAAGGGTAGGGGAGGACAAAAAATTGAAAAAAAATAAAATAAAAATAATGAGAAGCAAAGGTAAATGGGCCACTGGTGTCCCTTCTCTCTCTCTCTCCCCCCCCCCCCCTCTCTCTTTCACCCTCCTTGTGTGAACGTCATCGGGACTGCTCGTGCTGATGCACTTCCCCTGGGAGCATAATAAGTTTAATGCAGTTACAATGCAGTCATTACGCGGTTGTAATGACGGGGCATTCAGGCGTAACTACCAAGTGAGCTGCACTACGGCCCTCCGAGCATCTGCCCCTGACCCATCCTGCGCCCCGCCGCCCTCTCCTGGCCCCATCTACCCTCCTCTGCCCCACGCAACAAAGGTTTGCGCGTACCTTGTGCACCGTACCCCAAATCCTGCGAGCGGCCCAACTCTCTCTCTCTCTCTCTCTCTCTCTCTCTCTCTCGTCTCTCACCCTTCAAACTCCAACCTTACATAATACCTCTGAACGGTTTCAAGCAGTCAAGAGTGCATCGACGTCTCTTTTCAAGCCAGCATTGTTCGTTCGGTCGACTAAAAAATAGCGTCTGCTATCCCGATTCCGAGGGTAAACCTGTCAACGTGAAGTGAATTAATGTGGTCCTGATTCTGCCGACAACAAGAAGTCGGAGCTATCGAGGAAGCGGAACGCATTTAAGCAGGATATTCTTATCTGTATTGCACGTTTGCGAGTTCGCGGAATTGAGGTTGCCTTTGAGAGTGCAAACCTTGCCAAAATCATTAATTCTCCGAGGAGCTTCAATTACAATCGCTCACATCACGTCTAGACAGGCGGTTGTCAGTTGAGCATTTGGCAAGGTGCTGTCAGATCAAAGAGTCCGTCTGTTGCAATAATTTCGCATATCCATGCGATTGTTCGCACAATTGTTTTAACCTCATTGATGTAATCGACGGGGTGGGACGATGGAGGTTTTTTGAGGTTAGCGTGAGGAGGTGGTGGATGCCCATAGCGGAGGGGAAGAGGATGGCGAGCAGGAGGGAAGAAGATGATTTCGTGGAGAATTTATGGGCCAGCCACCTGAAATTAATTTATGCAGCCACATAGGCTGCCACGTAATTTATTTGAGGAAGGCGCGATCAGTCACTCTCTTCTTGGCTTTTGTGGTAAGAAAATCCGTCCCATTAGAAATGAACATATACCAGTTATATGCCCTCGCTCGGATGTATCTATGTATGTATACGCTCCTCGTAACCGGGCACGTCTTCCCGCTACCAGCAGTGGCCTAGAACTTGCGCCTGCGGGACTTCACCCCGGTCATTCCGATCGGTCCAATATGACTTTGGACCTAGCAGAGTAGAATCCTTTGCAGGCTGATTGAAATTTTTAGATTGACCCAGGTGCTCGACTCCAGCCGAGCGACTCTTTGGGAGACTGTATCTTGAGAAGGAGATTGGTTTAGTGATGAGGTTTCAAAAAGTACGAGTATGGAGATGGTACGGGGTCGTGAAGAAAGTCCAGAATCAGTCCGAGCCAGGATAGGATCTCCAGAGGAATCTCTGATTCTTCCAGGAGTCAAGAAAGCGAGAGTCTCTGTGTGTTGCGTTTGTGCGCTTGCGCCTCTATACGGGCTCGCTTGTTGCAGCAAGGGTTGCTGACTCGAGTCCCTCAGGGATGACGAGCTAAGCACACGTAGTCTTGTATATCGCGAGGACAATTTGTCGGAGTCTCTGATGGAAAGCTGGAGTCTCGCAGTAGAGGAAGAAGATGAGCCGAGGACCCCTCGGTTCAGATCTCTCCCCCACATCTCTTTCCAGCGAGCGTTATGATTTGTGGGGGCCCAGATCCTGATCCTGTCTGCCTGGAAGAGGCACCCACGCTTTCCAGGAACCTCCGTAGCCTCGTCCTCTCCGCCTCGCGTGTGGAGAAGGGCGGGGAGGGAGGAGCGGAACGAGGTGGTGCATCATCCGCAGGAGGACGTGGGGAAGAGGCCGAGACAACGAGGAGAGATCAGACACCACGATTAAGGCAGGGGTGTAATGGACGGACTAATTTGTGAAATTGAAATTCCGAAGCCGACGCATTCGTGGGCAGCCTTAACTTATCCTCCGTGAGATTTCTGCTGCAGGATTCCCGGAAATCGGTCCGATCCTCGGAGACAGGAGGATGTCAAGAGAGAAAGGTAGGAGCGTCGGAACGGGTCTCAGGGTCTCGAGTGGATTGCACGTAATGTCTTACGTAATTCCTAGAGGCTGATCTTCGCCCGGAAGGAAGAAGTAGGTGAAGTCGGGGTGTCGGGGTTGTTCCGGAAGATTGCTGCCGGCACGAGAAGCTCAGTGACGGAGTGCGCAGTCGTGGCGCAGCACCGGTAGTATCGGATCACCGAAGGACGAGGCCCCCTCGAGAAAAAGCGACGTCGAACGCATCGTGAGGGTCTGCAGGTCGGCCCAGAAGCAAGATGTCTATGGACTGGTGGATTAGAGGCGGCTTTTCACTAGCGGGCCATTGTCGGGCGCATAATACGGTTATGATTTAGTTTAGGACGTGAGGATGGGAGCGAGCGGAGGGCGGAGGGAGGGGGGCCTTCACGGGGACTCGGGTGTCCGGTTACAAACTAGGGCCCCGTCAGCACACACTCTCTCGCATGCGCGCGTAGGCACACGCAACGGCTCTTTACGACTGAATCTCTTCTTCCTTTTCCAACTCGTTCTCTCTCTCTCTCTCTCTCTCTCTCTCTCTCTCTCAGCACTCCGCTATCGAGCGCACCACCATCCGCCATCTTTTGAATGAACCTACACTTCATGCCGTCCTCCACCTCCGCCACATACCCTCTTATCACGATTCGATAGTCCCTCTGCCGAATCAACTGCACTGAGACCTCGAAGTCCGCTGATATACCGTATTCGAATAGCTAGTGGAAATGAACCATGGAAAATGACCGAGGAACACGGGAAATGATAAACTTGAGATTCGTAGGTCAGAACTCCGGAGACCCGGTGTAATTACGAATCTGATTATCTCGGACGGAGCCGTGAGGCGCAGCCAGATCCGCGGCTGTCCTAGAGGTGTCACCTTACGCCGTCCCCAATCCCTCTCTCCTCCTGTTCTCACTGGAATTGCGAAATTCCCACTCAGCTTCCCGTTTGCCGTGTAATTCCCGCCAGCCCCCCAACCCCTGCTACTTCTTGGTAACCGAATCTCGGGAATAATTGGAAGCTTTCCGCTGTTTTTTGAAAAGGAGACTCAGGCTACGTGCAGCAGGAAGTCCGGGCGCGACTCTTGGCAGAGTCTAATAATTCCTAGGTCGTTCTCTTGGACTGTAGTAAGTGATTTTAAAAGAACGTCGCCTCGCACCCACGCGCTCGTATCACCTACGCGTATCCGAGTCCTCGGATGCATTATCACCCTTCTGCAGAGACTGTAATAAATTGATGGGGCAACGAGGTGCGCCGAGGGGGACGGGGCTGCCGCATATGTATACAATATACGTATATCCATGCATGCGATTCTCCCTTCGAGAATGATAGCGATCAGGAGGAGCGGACCGGTCGGTGAGGAGGGGAACTTCGGAAGCGGGCAAGGGGCGAAGAGGGGCAGAGGGGCAGAGGGGAAGAAGGCGCTAAGTAACTACCGATCGCATTCGAGATATAATCGCAGCCTACTACTACTACTACTATGCCTGTATCTACGCCTATCTATACGGTACTGTATATTTACACTATGCTTCCTTACTCGGGAAGCATCAACCCCTTTACTTCTCTATAGGCATCCTACCGATCTCCAAGCACAATGGCCCCCCTGTCGACGCTGTTCCCATTCGTCGCTGGATGCGGACAGGACACCCGGCACATCCCGATCCTCATCCGCGTTCCGATTATTCTCAATGCCACTTTCCCATTATCGACTCTACCAATCGTTTACTGAATGATGCCTTTGAACACTGTTTCTTCTTCTCCACTGTGCAGGTATCCCGGGTACAGCACTATACTAGTATCTAGTTATATTAGTTTTAGTAGACGTCTCCTGTGCACACAGACTACCAGTAGGGGCTCCGAAGTCGGGTAACGGGGTATTTAACGTTCATTCCGAGTGCTGATCTTGACGATGACTACTTCAATGTTGACAATGCGAGATGGAAGCTGCTTCGAAGTGAAACCAGGTGTGAGCCGTGGTCGTCGGCCAGCGTCGGCCAGCGTCGGCCAGCGTCGCTCGATTCTAAGTTGACAGCTCGCGGTGGAAATAAGCCCCCCAGCCAGGAGATCTCCATCCTTTCCAGGAGCATTCACCGATCCGTCGACGGCGATCCAAGCGCGATATGGCCTTATCATGATTCGACTACAGACTCCCAGAGTACGAAACGTCTGTCGAACTGCATCGATCGACCATATAAAATCTACTTATCTGCATGTGTCGAGAGACGCTTGTGCGAAACGTGCAGTAGGAGATAAGCAAGACTCAAGCATTAAAATATACACTGATGTAATGAAATTAAAACGAAAGAATTTTGTATGGAAAAGTTTTTTCCGTTTTACTTTGATTGTATTACAATAAATGTAGGTCCCATCAGAACGGCGAGAGATTTGGTGAATCAGGCTTCCCCGAGAAGGAACCTCAGGACCGTTTACCAGGAGGCCCAATATCTCTCGAAGGTCCTGCTGAATTGGCCACGTTGGCAGGTTGGCAGGTTGGCTGGGCTCACGCGGACTGAGTGGTCGCAGCGCTGGGGCGACGTTCATTTTCATAGAAACATATGTCGCAAGCAAGACTGGCGAAGTGACACAGAGAGCTCTGGGGACACGCGGAGCTCCGATTGGCTGGCGAAAGCTCCAATGAGAGTTGGTGCCTGTTCTCGCGACACCCCGTCTCGCCACAGGGGGTGGCACGCTATGGGGTGAAATTTATAGAGGATTAGGCCGCGGTGACGCAAACGTAATGCTGTTAGGCCAAATTATTTCCTTCCTTCGGATTATGCCGGATTATGCACGTTCCGCCCTCCGGTTCAAGAGGCATCGACATCCCGCATCGTGTCTTCCATTCCCTGCAACCATCGACTTTGCCGCTTCCTTCGGCATTATATTTAAATACCAAAAAATTGGGTTATAGTTTCTATATGGAAAATAATTGAAATTAAATTTGTCGTTCTTGCGACGCAGTCGCATTGCTGAGCGGCCACCAAAATAAATGAGAACTCGACATCCGTGTAATGCGACTTGAGCCACTGAGAGCGAGTACGTCACAGCGGAAGTCGAGCAACGCAAAAACAAAGGTGATGTGAAGCAGTTGGATGAATGACTATTGAAAGTCGGTCCAAGTCAGTCGCCGGTCGAGCGATCAGCCTCTGTGGCGGAATGTAATTCTATACAGGAACTTAAGAAGTCGAAACCGAGAGCTAGGAGCGAGAAGAGTGAGCGGCGCAACCTGTAGCGAGCTGTCAGCTCGTAAATAGGCTGCGCGTATAAAGTCTCTTCACCGAAATCGACTGGGAGTGCCGGTTCACGATCGGGTCTATGGACGTGACAGTGGAGGTGCGCGGCCTCACTCGGCCTGAAAGGAACGTGTGGAGGAGCAAACGGAAGGCAGGCGCAGGCCATTCACGAGTCTTTTCCGTCTCTCCGCGAACCCGTGAATGAGTAACTCTAGATGTGGAGCGGCCTGGCGGGAAGAGAGACAGAGAGAGAGAGAGAGAGAGAGAGAGAGAGAGAAGGGAAGATTGACAGAGATTATAGAATGAGGCGAAGAAGGGGCACTGGAAAGTCTCTCAGAGACTCGAGCGAAGGGAGAAATGTCCGGTAACGTTGGAAATCCTCAAGAGCTGCTGATGTTTTGCTGCGGGAAATTACACATATCAGCATCATCGATGTGCTGCTAGCGTCGCTGTGTATACGGAAACGCACACACACTTTGATCTGTAAGGCATACCATGTCCGTGTGACATGACCTACCCCACTGAGCATCGTGTTTCAATACAGAAACCGAAAACCATATCATTACGTTGAAGCTCCGTTCTTCTCGCACAGCTTGTCTTCTCGTTCCCTGCTCTGGCGCATCCTTCGCCGCGCACTTTCTTCTCTCTCTCTCTCTCTCTCCCTTCCCCTTTCCCTTCCCCTTCTCAGCCCTTGCCCACTGCTCCTACGACCTCACTGCCTCTCTAACGATTAGGTAAGGTAGATAGGTCTTTTTACTCGCGCCCGAGCAGCCCGTATGCACCTTGGACGACGCAGCTGCAACTGGCCCTCGAAATCGATCGAAATCGATCAACATCCGTGTTCGACTCCTGCAAGTGCACTCCGCCCTCCCCCTCCCCCGTGACCATGTCGACATGTCCTCGTCGGCCGACCAGGTCCCAATGAACGACGCAGCTACGTTTCGGCCCGAGCTGAGCGTCGTCGGCGCGTCGTTTCGCCGACATTCCAGTCGACGATCAGCAAAGTCCTGCGCCTCTTGCTCATGTATCTATATGACGGAGAAAAGCGGAGAAAATCGGGAAAATAAAGAAATTGGACTTTGCTGGAGCCGCACGACGCTTTGGAATGAGAAGAAGGCCTCCAGCCGGGAATTGCGCAACTTCGGAGATTGTAGCACTGCCACGCAATTTGCATGATTACCGAGTGAGACTCGGTAACTCGGGGACTCGAACCGTGCCGTCGACGTCGCGACGCGTCCCGTCGCCTCCCGTCGCCTCCAGTCGGTCCTACCAGAGTTTCACACAGGCAACTGGTAGCGAGATCCAGGATTCTCACGGTACACGCCAATTGGAGTCAACTCATCTAAATACTCCAACGTTAACGCTGCCCACCATTGTCCGTCGAGCGACATAGACGATTATGTAAGCGCTCAATTTTGACCTGCATCGTTAATTGTGATTCCGCCTTGCGTCGCGTCGCCCATCCCCTGCCGACGGCAACAATATTCCATCGTATCTTCTGCCAAGTGAAATTTCTCCGGCCAGTTTCGAAATCTTTCTGCATATACATATGTATAGAAATATCCTCGCATTTGCCCCTTCAGCGAGCCACCATCCATGCAAGGTTATGAAAATTGCACGATACCTATCTATAGGGTGCACAGGCACTTGCACTTTTGCACTGCATACGTGCGCGTGCAATTGACGTACGTGCGGCCGATATACGTCTCTAAGTGGACAGTAGACGTAGACGCGCGCGCGCGCGCGCGCGCAGTTCTGCGATGTGCGATGTGCGATGTGCGATGTGCGAGGCTTCGCGCGGCCGTCAATTATGATTAATTAGAGCGGAGACTGACAGCGGACGCACCGGCTACTTAATACTTAAACTTGTGCCAGCCCTTCCACTCATTCACTTCCTCCGACGGCGACGTAAGCCAACTTTGCATTTTGTTTCAGCATCACGTTCGCGAGGAACTCGGCGACGCATCCGGATATCTTGATTCACTTGGGTCAAGTCTGAACGATTCTTCGTTGCTTCTTTAAGGTAGAGAGGACGTCGTCCTCGTCGTCGTCGTCGTCGTCGTCGCCGTCGTCGTCGTCGTCGCCGTCGTTGTCGTCATCGTCGTCGTCATCGTCGTAGAATGGGCCAGACTAGTCTGCCCCGCAAAACGGTGCCTGAATTGAGGCGTCTCATTTAGGAAAGTGCTCCATTGTCTAGGCAGAGCCAAGAGGCTGCTGAGAGACTCTAATTAGCGTTTACTAGACAGAAAGTGGCTGGACCGAATACAGAACAAATTGGAATAATTCGGTCTGTCTGGCGTGGAACATAAAGTATAGAAGCCGCGAATGGAGAGAGACTCGCCTTTGGCCGCGAAACTGCTACATAGAATGAAAAAGTGTCCATTATAAGGAACGTTTATTCATAAAGAAAAAAGAAATTCCCGCTGATCGAGAGAACGAACGATCGATTGATTCTCATTTACGGATGAGCTATTATTTTGGACTTTCCTAGAAAATTCCCCCGATGGACCTCGTAACTTTTAATTTCATTACGGATGCTCGAGCGAGCACATAATGGTGGCGCGATGCCCTATAGACCATCTGGCACGATCAGAATCTATACCGACGGAGCCGTTCATGGATCGATCGATCGATCGATCGCCGGTTCGATCGCCGGAACGATGGTAGAGCGGGATGCTTCTACCTACCTAAATGCCGTTTAGCAGCAAAGCGTATAATCATGGCCCGCTCGAATTTACATGGCAAATTACAATCGGGAGCGAATGCCCCATGTCTTTCATCGACATATAGATACAGGCACATAATAGAGCCAATAGAGTCAATACTAACACCTACAATCTTTATCTGTGTATGTGTGTGATATAACAACTACGTATGCGATTCCTTCCTTCCTACGTCCCGCACTTCGTAAACTCCAATCACGCAGAAGCATTCGTACGAAATTGCCGAAGGTTGCCTCGGCATTAGAGGAACTCGTAGCTGTGCGCCGGCCCCCCTTTTATTGTGTCTAAAGTATACAAATACACATAGATATAGAGCAGCACGTGTGTGGCTTGGAGGCGAAAGTACATCCGGTGGTGCTCGAGACAGAGACCGTAGCAAGTAGGAAGAGAGAGAGAGAGAGAGAGAGAGAGAGAGAGAGAGGAACGCGCGGTAGTCGAGACGTCGAGAGGTGGAGGAGGAAGAGGAGGCGTTGCGTCATCGTTTGTTTAGCAGCCGCTTATTGTTGTGGCTGATGGCACGATGGGACTCACTCTGATCCACTCGGAAGGACCCAGCCAACACTTTTCTTTATCTTGGCCAATTACATGGAATTCGAGAATCCTTCCCCAATGACAGCTTCGCACTCCCATAATGTCCGTTCGCTTGCTCGGAATCCGCTCGGACTTTTCTACCTAGCATAGCTAATTAGTAATTAGATTACCTACATGTGTACGCGTGTTGGCCCAGCTGTGATAAGGTCATAATTTCATAAATAAGGATAATCCTCTAGCAATTGTGCTCCGAGAGAATTGAGGATGCGTTCGCTGAGGTGCAGGAGGTGCAGGAGGTGCACGAGGCGCAGGAGGTGAACCCTGAATACTCAAACATGCGTGTATCAGCCTCCCGCCCTGATACGATATAACACGTCAACAAAGCAAACAAAACCACTGGAGCAGTAAATGCGCGTGAAATGAGTGTTTTCATCGGTGCAGTTAGAAAATTGGAGAGGCGCGGGGCTTCGGCGGCTCGATAAATTCCACGTTGGTGACTCGATCGTTTCTATGAAGCGTCATGTTCTGCTCGGAGGATCCATCGATCCATCGATCCATCGATCCACCGCGCGATCCGCTACAGTCGCGCGCGACTATATTGTCTCGACTTCCTGACGAGAAAGGAAAAACGACGCGCCTGATCGTTCTCGGGTTATCAGGTTATCAGGTTGAGAGCTGCTTGGACTCCTTAGCTTTCGAATGTCGCGACCACTTGCGACAGCAAGACCACTTGCCAGCCCACTTGTCTTTCGTTCCCTTGCCTTTTTCCTGCTGTACGCAAGCGCGAATTTATTGGGCAGAGTGAACGAAGCTTAAGGATCAGAAGGTCTAAGGCATCTTGGTCTCTTGATGAGGAGTCAAGCGAAGGACAATGAGGATGGAGGGTGAATCGAACGAAAAGAAGGCGGAGGAGTAAATGTGGAGGGTGGCCCAGGCGAAGGGAGCGACGCCGACGCCGACGCCGTGGAGAGGAGATTCCTATAAATATTTCCTTCGTGACTTTGCAATGTCGAAAGGGTCGATTTTCAATCGATTCGACGCCGAGTAGTCGAATTCGTTTGGTTCGGAAGGAGTGGAGGTTCGAGAAAATGGCCGAAAATAGAGCATCAGCACTTTAAACTCCGTAATTTCGGCTCTCTGGATATTTGTCAAGGGACGTCTAGTCTACATTCTTTCTTAACTTTCTTCCTTGCTGCTGTCTCTCGGCCGAGGCGAGTAGTTGCCCTGAGCGTTGCGCGAAGGCCCAAATCAAGTCCCAAGCCAAGAGAGAATAGGAGCGAATCCGGGAGCAGGGAGGAGGGAGCAGGGAGCAGGGAGAATGGAGAATGGAGAATGGCAAATTAACCAAGATTTATGGAGCCGGCTGGCCAATACTGGCCCATTCTATTAACATCGCATTATGTGCCCATCAAATTGCTCAGAGCAACGAAGAGCAACAAAGAGAGCAGCGTACGATACATCGGTAAACGGGAGCTCCTGGGGAGGTGGGCAGGAGTAGGGCAGGCATAGGGCAGGAATAGGGCAGGGATAGGGCAGGACCCTCTTCAAGAACTTCAGAGACTCCTGGTCTCTTTAAATTGATGCTCTACGTAATAATTAGTGCAGAAGCTGATTCGTTGATCCGGCCCACTTGGAAGGATTCAACAGTTTTCGAATAAAGATTGTGTGATCCAGGTGATATATTCGTCTAGGACAACGCACTTGAGGATTGTCAGGCAAATGGCGTAAACACGTTTTGCATTGTTTCGTTGAACGGATACAAAAGCGAACGTCCGATCGGATAGAAAATCACTTTGTGGGAAGCGTCCATCGTCGTACACGTCGTACACGTCGTACACGTCTTACACGTCGTACACACGGCGGGGTCTCCGGTCAACCGTTAAGAAGGAAGCTCGAGCGATGTCGAAGATAAGGGAAAGGTGTCCTCCCCACCCACCACTCCATCCCCCGTCTAAGGAACTTTGGGCCCTAACATAAGACCCACGTAATCCACGGGGACGTCGAGGACGTCGCGACGAATTTGTTCGGCTGCCCAATGAGCCAGAAGACGACCCACACTCTTCTCCGTTCTTCTCCTCCAAATTCGTCGGCGCGTCGTCCTACCTTCGCCACCTTCTTCAGCTTCATCTTTGGCTTCTCTTTCGTGCACACGGCTCTGCCTTGATTGCGTCTAGCATCCCTTTACTTTGGCATTATTCCTTCTGCGCGTTTTTCATTAGACAGTTCGATCTCCTATCTCAGGAACTCGCTAACAAAATCGAAAAACGTCCAGAATTCTTTTAAAATGGCTTCTGACTCGAAAACTACTATAGCTGTGCTCGGATCTTTCATGGCAACGGGGACACAATGCACCGATAATATTTACGTAAAAACATTACTGGGATTCGAATCAATGTTTCTTCGCAAGGTGGAATGAGAAATCGGAGATAGAAGGAATCTTATAGGCTCTTCCTTGTGGTTTGCTCGAATTGTGCCGCTCGAATCGGCACGTCGCGAGGAAGAGTGGATGAGAGTCTGAGTACGTGTGCATGAGTGAGTGAGTGAGAGAGAGAGAGAGAGGGAGAGAGAGAGAGAGAGAGAAGCTCATGTTTCCGCTCGGGCGAACAACAATGCCTGCAGACAAATGAGCATCCCGCCTCCATTGTTCGTTCCATCGGCACGGCTCGGTACAACCTCCCTCTGGTCCCTCCTGGTTCTTCTTGGTCTCTCCTGGTCCCACCCGGTTCTCCTTCTCCTCGTATACCTTCATCACGACCACCTCCTCCTCCTTCTCTACGACCACTCTCCTCACTAGGCTGGCTGACTGGCTCTAGTCCTTCGAACACCCGGCTGGGAGGTCCCCGATCAACCTGATGCGGGCCAACACCGATTAAACATCCGTGCTTCGTCGAATTTTCGTCAGCGCTCGATTCTTCACGTCTTTCTACGTGAATTCCCCGTCCACACACACACACACACACACACACACACACAAGATCACCTTCATAGATATACATATGTCAACAAAGAAAGAAAAATCGGCTTCCGATCCTTATTAATTGGAATTCCCAATAGGGAAATGGTGGTGCCGAGGATGATCAGACACGATCCCACCTTGAAGCTGATGATGATCTGCGTCATCTTACTTCCGTGGAAGCAACGAAGGACAAGAAATAGCGGAAGGAAATGGGCACCACTCGATGACCGATATCCGCTGAAATTTGTGATCCGGAACCGGGTAGGACCGTTTCTACCCCATATACGTGGCTCGTTGTAATGGGAAAAGTGACAAGGGGTAGAGGACCATTGACAGCCAGCCCAACGGGCGGTAACTATAGGGGGCGCGATGCCTGTTACGCTATGACCCCATGGTCAACCACATATTCCTCTACGATATATCCTATTTCGATGTTGGTTCTTTGTTCACAGTCGCAGAATAACAAGGAATAAAAATTTAACGTAATAGCTTTGTTGTAATGCATTAGCCTGTTGTTCGGTGATAGATATCGTCATATTTTTTGTTATACTAAATAAATCTTCAAGACTTACATCTTAGCATCAGCCGCTTCGCACAGGACAAACCTGTCACGCTCAAAGAAAACGGGGCCATACGAGGCTCTGGGTGATTTCCCCATTCATGAGGCCTCCGAGGAACCTCCATGAAGGATGATCCAGGGCACCTTGCTATTCGTCGATCCGAAAACTTTTGGATATAAAACATGAAATTTGATATACCTTCCCGATCCCAAATGCTTCTTCCTCGATAGCAAAACGGAGAATAGACAATTGCGAGTTCCAGGAACTGAAGCAGCGAGACCAATTACGTCGGCAATTCACATCTTCGATTGAGCCAGAATAATGCGCAAGACAAAGAAAACCTCCTCTGTCTATCTCTCAGAACATTTTAATTTGGATTTGAGATCGTAAGTTGTAGGCAGGAGTCGTATATTCTTAAAGCTTCATGAACTCCTAGTGAATGAGATGCTGGTACTTTTTAGGTGTTTCATATGCACACGGATTTGTATTTTTCGTTTTATTTATTCTCCTTTCAAACGCCTCTATTTCGGCTTTCATCTCTTCGCCAGATTTACTTCCGGCGTCTCTGATGCTCTCCTTGTCGTTTCTACAAATGTTTTACGCATCATTGTAATATTTGTTGAGCAACGAGATACCGAAAATAGAGAAAAGAACCTTAGGTGCCTTTCGATCAAGCAGAGTTTGCAAGTGTCGCCGGTTGTCAGAGCTGTCTGATCCAAACCATTCTCGTGGAAATTTTGTAACACGGTCTGCCATACACTTTTACTTCTTTCGAGTTTCGCGGGATTGTGTAAGTGCGAAGCAGAATTGCAACCCGAAATCTTTTGTTCCTTCATCACCGTAACTGAATTATGCTGGTCAATTAAGAATCCCTATACCTACAGCCCCAAATAGACAAATGGGCTCAATTTGAACTCAAACTGTATTCTCCAAGAAACAGGTTTGCAACATTTATTTAACTTTACGCAGTCGCTATTTAAGAATGTAGTATTTATCTAATGGACATGTAACTGTTACAAGATGTGATTTTGAATAAGAGTGCGACTATAATATGTGCTCAAATTGAATTGACTATGTAACGTCGGACCATTGTCTATCTGGGACATTAAGAACCTTGCTTTACTTCGTGGTGGCTTGTAAGGATGAAAGCTCTCTTGGGTATTTAAAAATTTCCAAAATTCCTTGATCTTGGCATAACGGCTGATACTGTTTTCTTTAGAAAATAATAATTCAATTGGAATCTTCTCTTTATCTGTCATGATATCGAAAGGGTTTGCACTTCGTTTCTATGGTTCTGCACATACGAAGTATACGAAGTTTTCAATTAGCGACTTTATGTGAAACGGTCTTTCTGGTTCGTGATCTAACCGCGACGTGAGAACGTGACTGTGTCGATAATGTAGGTTCTAGTAACTTCTAAATTTTACTGCATCGCACGACAAATAAAAGAATTAGAACTACGTATAGTCACAGTGATCGCACAGCGCACCATAATCTATTGTGGATTACGACATCTCTTTTATTATGCTTCTGACTCTAGCCTAACATTAAGATTCTTGGAAAATCACTCTCCAATCTGCCTATTTTAATAACAATAGTCTCACTCTAAATTCTAATAATGAGATCTCCTAGTGGATTTGAGTTTACTGAAAAACAATTAAGAGTTACGGTACTTTTGTGCAAATTTGTCGAAAACTTTAGGTGGAATTTAGAGTAAATACCGTAATATTACTTACAATGTATTAAAATTGTGGTGTATCTATTCACTAAAAACTTAATGATAATTTGCAGAAAAGAACTGTAAATTTAAGTGATTTTTTCTGTGAAAGTACTTAAAATGTACTCTGAACTATCACCGAAAATTGTAATGTTAACAAAGTTTTATTAAATACAAATCCACTAGTGTCAGTCTGAATGATATTGTTACTCTGAAATTATCATAAGAGACAAGAACTTTTCGCAATAATAGCAGGACATTTTTTAACGATCCTTGACGTTATACTAGTAGTCGGTAAAATAGATATTCACCGCCAGATTCAAATCATTGAAATTGCTAAATTCATCGAAGAGTCAGTCTCGCTTTAGGAAGATTCCGTTTGATTCACGGAATATGGATAATTTAAATCGACACTTTCAGATTTTCTCCTAAGCCCTATAAACTTAAAAAATATGATTTAAGATAGGAAGTGCGGGAGGAATTGATCGAATGCCGATGATGTCATTGGTCCGATTTGGCCAATATAAGTGCACGTCGCGCAACGGCGAGAATGTCAAGATGGCTGCCACGTACATCTGATCGGAGGAGTGTGCGCCTACGACTGTTCACCACACATCGAACGTAAAGTCCTCAAATCTGTTCTGTTTTTCACAGCGCTGGTGATTGTGAGGATAACGAGTGGATCGGGTGTAATCGATGAGGACCACTTTGTGTGCGCTCGATGAGATTGTCTATCCGCGCGGCTGGCGGCGGCTAGCATTGAGCCATGTTCAGCAAAAAACTTCACGTAGACGTCAAAAAGTCAACACTCAAAATCCAGGATGTCAAGAAGGACAGTGCCACGCGATTCAAACATCTTAAGATAGTTCTAGGTGAGCCGATTATTAACAGTGTCAAACAGCCAATCATCTTCTCAACGTGCGATGTAACTTCTTTTCTTTTTATTTATTCTCTTACGAAGAGACATTCGTGCACTGATGTGTCAGCAACCTTCCTAACCTGCTCATGAGAGACTGTGAACACTGAATCAAATATGAAGGCTGCTCTGAAAGCTCAGCAGAGCTAGAGTATTTTAATATTGAAAATACCTGGGAAATAATCAGAATTTGTTTAAGTATCAAAGTATTTACAGTATTCGTTGTTTCGAGTTACTTTGAAGAGACAGTCTTGCTCTTGGCATTCAATTCTTATGCATTTGTAGAAAGGCCGTTCCATTCATGCCTATGTCAATTCTATTCCTCACATTTTCTGACCAGTCTAATCATTCCATTGATGGCGCATAAGAAATAAGACCCAAATCTGAATTTCAATCCTATTTGAAAACTTCTATACAATTGATCCTTCTTAAGAACACAAATTCCACGATTCTTTAGAAAACTTACAATAATTAGAACTCTGTGTACTCAGCAAAATATTATGAAGTATGTATTTTTTTTATTCATTGTCATTCAATTATTAACAATATATTTTAATTATGATAAACTTCAAATGTAATTGAAAAATTGGATGTTAATATTTAATATTAGTTTGCAATTACTAAACTTGAATTTAAAGCATCCATATTCATCCATTACTGATTCCTATATAGGAAAAGAGAATAAATTTGTTCAGCCCTGAGATTGTAGTTTGACAGCATTACGAGAGCCAGTCAGTATCTAATCACCAAACCACAAGACCGCACCAACCTACTATGGCCTCCACCTACAGCTAAAGTTACACTCGTATTACATGCAAATATACATGGATACAGTCACTAACCATACTCTTGATTGTCCTAAAATCAAATAGTCGCATTATCTGCACAGATGCTCATATTACAAAAGAGTGTTAGACGCAAATGCAAAAACTGATTAAGGTAGTATGGTAGAATTGGGCTATAAAGTTGACCCTATATTTTTTAATGCCTAATCAAAAGAGCTCGATCAGCTGCATTCATTGTCTCAAAACAAAATTCGTTGAACATCTAGTTAAAGAGGTATTAATTATTAAAGTTCGCGAAAATTAGATTGGTGGTTAATTTTTGCAAAAGTTAGCAAGTTAACCTATGCATTAGAATATATTTTCAGGAAGCTTGATATTTAAGTTTACTGTAAAAAAAATTATCATTTACCATATACTTTGTGAGAAATTACTGTTAAACGAAAGGTATGAGGCAGCTGTCGCTCTCTTTCGCGTGCTCTCTTCTTCATCCTTAAACGGTAGAGAAAAAAAATGACGGTACAGATTCGCGCATTCAATAAGCATTTTTTATTTATTTATGAGAATAATTATCATTTGCTGCTATTACATTCACATTTTTAATACATTTTTCTATTTGCTTCATGCAATTTACCAAATAATATATGGTTATGGATTTGACTTCAGCCAAACTCTATCATAGTACTGAAACTAGTTTTTACAGACAAGAAATTCTTTGGAAAGCATCACTCGGAAACAGACTGATTTCACTATATAATAACAAAATTTAAAACCTGCTTTTAGATCCTGTAATTTGTTTATCTCTGAAATCGGAACAAAATTTTAAAAACCAAATTCATTTGTTGAAGCAAAATCATCTCAATGAATTTTATCGAGTGCAGTCAGTCCAACTTATCCACCTAGCCAAGTACCACCCCAGTTAAGTTCTATTTGAATTATATTGAGCTTGAGATATCTGAAATCGACACTGGTATCGTAAAAGAAAATAGGATAAAAAGAAGTGCTGCTTACTATATAAGTACAGGTCAGCAAGACGGGTAGTGATGCAATAATTTAGCTCAGTTATGACTCGCGAACCACAGAACCCAACACAGACTGCTCTCTCAAGATAAGGCTAGTCTTTATTCTTAATGCGATCGACTGCAGCAACATTTTACGTCAATGTCAAGAGTCAGGACTCAGGAGGATTTAACGGAAG
Source organism: Calameuta pygmaea (assembly GCA_031762395.1). NCBI lineage: Eukaryota > Metazoa > Arthropoda > Insecta > Hymenoptera > Cephidae > Calameuta > Calameuta pygmaea. Next base: position 2,364,945 of record JASANN010000049.1, on the reverse strand, counting down.
CATCTATTTCTCTATCTCTTCTTCTCTTTTTCTTTTTCAGAAAATGTCGATATCGATGAGGCGAAGGGATTCTTCGAAGGGAATTTCAGTCACGTCTATTTCATTCTTTATGACTGCTTTGTATCGGCTGAGGCTAATCTACGGCAGCGTGGTAAGACGCTAAATTTCAATTACTATGTTTTTTTTTAATCTTTTCCCTTTCACTTTTTTTTTGTTTCTTGATCAGATACCTAGACTCGCAACTACCATTTTGAAAGAGTTTTGAAAGTTTATTCTAGAGATTGAAGTTATTTAAAAAAAATCGCGATACCCAGAGTTAGAGTTATGCATATTTAAAAAGCGTGAGTTTCCCTAAGTCGATGTGTATAACTTAGGTACTTAAATAAATTATAATTGCTCGTATCTGTTCTTCACCTAATGGAAAACGATGCGCTCGTTAAGCTGATGTATTATCGTCTTGTACTAATATCTTGTTCTTTCTCTATTTCCCTTATCCTCACTTCACTATGCTGACAGAACTTTCCTTCCATCTCGGTAAGTCCAGTATTTTAACAGTGCATGTTGCCCGTTTCGGGCTGGTATACTAGTCAATTTATAACTTGCACACACAGAACCTGTAATTCCTTGTCTGTCGATAATGGCAGCGCTGAGTAATTTTCGTTGTAATTAACTATCCGAGAAGTTCCCGCTAAAAATACCTGTTCTCTTCGAATTTGATATATCGAACGTTGCGACGTGTGCCTATTGTACTTGTAATCAAGTAGATTGCCATGGTTCCCGTGTTATCTATGTTCATGCAAATATTGTTCGCATTGCTTGAATTTTGCGCATTGTAAAAATCAATAAGCTACTTGGTGACATTAGAAATACAATTTCTCTGATACAATTTAACCGACAAAGCAACGCAGATCTTAATTTCCTAATACTTAAGATCTGGCTGCATTTTCTTGTCCATGCATTATTCGACATCCAATTGAAAAGTTATATCGACTTTACTCTATCGGCAGTTCATAAGGCGCACAGGGAAGAGTTGGAGCAAGTTCTGCTGCTCCTGGAGAAGGTCTTAACTCTGCTTCCTGAACTTCTGAACAGAAGATGGCAGTGTCACAGTCTTGCCAGGATCTTGCGAAAGCTTCTTCATCCTGGCAACAGCTGGAAGCTTCGTCGTCAGGCGATAAGGTAGTCGATAAGCAGAAGAGCACAGCGTTGTATATTCGATACTAACCAATTCTTCTCGGTGCTGCATGCCTGACGCTTTTTATTAATTTCAGGTACTTTATCCTCTGGTATCAGGCGCTGGGAGACAATGCACCCGATCATATACATCAGATGTTCGCCTGTCTGGTACCTGGCTTTCCACCCAGTCTACCATCGCCCTACAAATCCGAACGCAAACTTGACGTCCGGAAGGATAAGTCGACCAAGTCGTCCAGCTACGACGATAAAGAGAAGCGTGAGTTCTACGATACTCAGCTGGGACATAGCATTTTCCATGACAGTAGTGTAACACAGGGGCCCATCAGTCTTGTGGATAGCGGACCTATTTTGCCATCACAGAGCGGTGAGAAACCTTTGGACAATGAGATGGTTAGATTCCTGGAAGCACTGCTCGAGTTTATGGTCACCCAAGTATGTTATTCATACTTTTTGTTCTTTCAACTTCAAAGAAGCGTAAGGCTTCTATAAAATAACAATCATTTCTTGATAATGCAGGTCGTGAGGATTGAATGGAGAGACAAATATACCAGACAACATAAATGTTTCCAGTTTCTGCTAGAACGATTCAAGGCGACTTATCTACGTTACATTTGTCCGGACTTTGATGAAAATTTCTCACTGTACAAACCGAATTTGGAGGTGCCCACCATGCGGAAGGCATCCAATCAAACTCAAGACAATTATATACTTTGCAAAGTTACGTTGATAAAATGGGTGGCTAGTTTTACACATGTCGCCAAGAAGGATAGTCCTTTTACGCAGCTTTCCCAAAGGTACTGTATCTAGTGTCAAGTCTTTAATAGCATATCGTCTATTAAATATTAATCGACAGCTAATAAAAAAGATTATCTCTGTCCTACAGTATAACACCTCATGAAGAAACTACAGAAGCGGAATTGCGACGCGTTTCTGTAACACAGAACGCAAACGATCCTAATCTCGTACCACCTGAAACGAACCCCAGTCAGCAAGATAATCAGAATCAGGAAGACAGTACCATGTCGGCCGTAGCTCTGGTGCGAGAAGTTCTCTATGGGAATAGAGACAATGTAAATTTTGTTCATGAGCTGTATAGGCAAGCATTTTTATTAGATTTTACACATGCTGGTGCTATAAGGAAGGCAATTGCTGTTTACAAAGACTGGATACAAATGAACGTAAGATACTCCCTCCTTCCAATATGAATTTAAGTCTACGTGAAATAAAAGGATTTCGAACAAGCTGATTGATTTTTTAATACTTACGCGTAGGAACTTCCGCCATTTATGCTGGAGCCTCTGGACGGACATAAGGAAAGAGACTCGGAGGACAATCAAAGAAAAGATGGTGACGTGGATAAAAGTCCGCCAGAAAGTTATCGTCAGACGCGCCTCAGGAATGATTCTTATCTTGGAGCTATTCATCGGGAAAACTTATTCGTTCGTGCAGGACTACAAAATGTTCTAGAAGTGTTCGTCACCCAGGCTTCAAATGTCTTCTTCTTGGATTCGTCCGGAAGTAACTCATCGCCGACACTTCTGGAAGAACAAACTGATAGCTGCAAGAGAGTTCTGAATGTGTATCGTTATGTTGTCATGCACGCCAGACTGGAACCTGCCACTTGGGAACAATTACTTAGGTAGAGGACAATTAAAAGGGCCAAAGAAACATTGAAAAATATGAATTTAGGTATTCAATTTTTTTATTCATCGATACTTCCGTCTTCAGGGTATTATTACAAATCACATCGCTGGTGCTGAGTGAAAAGTCGACACGTCGTAAGCAGCAGGAAACCATCGGTGGAAAGTTGGCACCCGCCATCTTTCAAACTCTTATTGTAACCTGGATCAAGGCTAACCTGAACGTTATCATCTCGACGCAGCTCTGGGATCAGTTTCTCACGGTGCTCACGTCCTTAACCCAATGGGAAGAATTAATACGAGAATGGACTGTATGTAAAAGAGTATATTCTCATTATATTTATCATTATAGAATTTATCATTCTTTAAGAGAAAGTAAATTTGACATCTTGCAGAAAACTTTGGATACCTTGACGAGGGTGCTCGCCAGGCACGTCTATAATTTGGATCTGAATGATCTTCCTCTGGATAGACTAAGTGAGCAGAAGTCAAAGAAACGTCGTGGTGTTGGAACTCGTGCAGCATCCACGGGGAGCGTTCAGCCTCCTCGACGAGGAAGCGTTGATCAGGAAACCAGTGCCACTTCCAAAGATAGCGTTACTGGTAAAGTGCTGACACCTGTGCATAAGTTTTAAGTCTAATCATTCATCTTCGTTTGTGGTATTATCAGATCATCCTCTACGAGACTCGAGAAAGATCCGTCCGCTGCCACGGAGTGCCAGTGATAACACTATCTACAATGGGAAATCTCGCGTGAAATTTCATAGAAATCGCATACACACCGTACATTCCGGAATACCCGGTAAGTGCTAAATATATAAGGATGCGACTTTCTTCTAGAAGTCCCATTTACATATTCCCTCTTGGGTGTTTCGGACTTAAAAAATGTTATGTGTGGGAAATGGTCCTCCGTAGCGTCAGCTATATTGTTAATATTTCAGCAAATTTATTTATAACCTTTCCCTATTTATTTCTTCTCTGACCTCTCGCCTGGCCCCCCCCCCCCCCCGGTCCCTGCCCGTACTCGTCGACCGACGCTCTCTCCTCTGCTTCTCTTGCTCCCTCTTTCTATCTTTGTATCACTCTGTCTCTATAACTTTTTGCTTTGCCACTGAGACGGGTTAAAAATATCTATTCTCGTGTCATTGCCGATTGGGCGTCTACCGTGCACTCGTTTCTCATCTTCTTAGTACAAAGACGTATCACAGGACAGTTGACTAGATATGGTTCCTTAGATCAAAACTAGCAACTGTTATTCGCGCAAGGAATTAATATTAGCTAGTACTCGGGGAATTTTGAAATTTCCATAAATAAGAATTGCTCCCGCACGAGTTCTGGGCGGCGCGCTCCGTCGTTTAACGATGGCCGAGCGAAAGTGTAATAAGCGTCTGTCATTTGCCCGGGTGCAGTACTCCCCTTATCGATAGAGCAAGATATGGCCAGGCTATTGACGAATGGTCCTAGTGCATCTACTGGGACTTCGACGAAAATGCTCCCAAGTCGACGTGCTAAATCACTGGACAGTGTCGTCATGGTGGATAGCGAACCACCGTCGCCGCGTTGTCCTTCGCCAACACCTAGCAGCGGCGTAGACAGCAACAAGGACAGTCCAATTCAAATTGAGAACATTGATGGCAGCAGCATTGGTAAGTATTCATTATGCATTTCAAGCTATTCTTATTATCCATGTGCAGTTATAGCGACCGACTACGATCCATGCCACTCTTGTGACACTACTTTTTCTTTTGTGATTTCATTATTCCCGCCAGTCAACATTTCTTTCGAAACCTCATCGTCGAACGTTTAAAAAGAGTTAAATGTTACTCGGCAAACTCTACGTAATACTATTCGTCAGCCCGTTGCATTGCCTGACGCGCAGAGAGACTTTTAAATTCATTTACTTTGTCTTGTTTCTAACACTGAATCTGTGTGTCTAAGCGCTGCTGACTCTTATTCCTATGACCCATTAGACATAGAGTTTTCCTGTTGCGCCACGCCGAGTACCTACGTGCAACGGTTAGTCGCCGACGTAGAATACCTTTACTTGTGCTTTGATTTTTACTTAGACTAAGGAAACGCATTTCCAATTGTTTCGAAGAGTAATCAAGGAAAATAGTAGGAAGTCGGCGTTACGGCGTTCAGGAAGCACAGGATTAGAGGATTTCCTCCTTATTGCAGGCATCAGCGAAACTCGATGTGACGCTTCGTCGAGCAAACTCTTTTTATAAGTTTTACCTATCCATCCTGCTTGCATAATTGGATAACGAGCAGCTTACAGTTTAATCTTTGCGCTCTCAGTATTCTGACGCATTTCGAATTTTTCTCTGGTGGAATTTTTATTTTTTTTGTTGTATCCTTTGTTTACCTTTACCGAGACATGGCCACACTCTTGAGAGGTAAGTCACCAAATTCTCTGAGTGGTCGTCAAAGTTACAAAAATTATCCAATCAACGACACATTTTTATCTTTCACTTACTATCATTGGTAGACAACTGTGAGCGAAAGAAGAACAAGTTTTTTTTTTTTCATGGCAACCTGAAATATAAAATTATAATATAATTGTAAAAATGAAAATTACAAAATTGCAAAATAGATACAACCGATGTGTCGGAGAGAAGATCCGTTATGGCTGGTGGCGGTGTGCGAGGGTGGCTTCCAGATGTCGCAGTCGTCTTGTGGAGACGCATGTTGTCTGCCCTTGGAGATGTTAACAATATACAGGATCCGGCATTGCATGGTCAAGTAATGGACTATCTTGTGCAACTTACGCAAACGCTCATCAAAGTATGTTTACTGTCTCTTAAAATCTAATGAAATTAGAAGACTTAATGAAGATGATTGACGGTAAATTATTTTCCTTGACAGATCCGTTTGAATCAAGGCGTTTCTGGCGACAATCAAGCGACTCCGCCAGCTCCGGAACTCATTCCACCTCTAACCGTAATTGCTCCTTGGTGTTTCAAGGTAAACTAATAGAAAGCAGCAGCAGCAGCAGCAGCAGCGAGAAATTGCTTAATAAACAAACACGTTTCTTGGTACTTGCAGGCCATACAGCTTCCAGCACAATATGAAGCTGGCAAGCTGGCTGCGTATCGTTTGATATGTCTTTTGACTATTCAACCTTTAGATATTGGCTTACCGAAACCACATCTGACGCTATTTTATCGAGCTGTTCATGGAGGAATCGTCAGTAACGACACGAAAGTCCTGCACGCACTTGTCAAGTACACCGGTCCCAGGTTATTCAGTCTCAATCTTCCTGGTTCCAGTCTCCTAATTTTAGATTACATTCATGCGGCTAACGTAATACTCAACAGCCACGATATCCAGGTACGCAATTTAATTTAACCAAAGAAACGTTCATGTTAAGTGGACGGAAATGCTAAATTCCGGAGTGTCCTTCCTCCAGGCACCGAGGACAGAGGCTGTATCGATTCTTGGCTCGCTGCTTTCGCTTCCTGCGACAATGGCAAAATTGCCAGTGTTACAGCCAAATAGTTCGGGCATAGTGACGATGACCTGTCCAGATGCAAAAGCAAGTATTGCAAATATTTCATAGGATCCTTGGGAACGTTAAAGAATATCGTCCAAATATGAGTTATTATTTCTAGGAACATATTGTGACGATCCTATTGAGAAGCTGCAGACGCGAGCCAACGGGTGTAGCCAGATGCGTCGCGCTTTCGAGCATCGGTATGTTCGTCTACAGAGAATTGTCTCACAGAACGAAGCATCCGCGAGTACCAGAGGCTGTGACGGTGCTTCTGTTGGCGCTCAGAGTGAGTTCCGATATACTTTAAAACGCGCACGCTTAGAATAACTTGCTAATCTCTAGCAACAACCGGTGGTTGGGATCTTTGTGAAGCACATCATCCTGTGCCGCTGACGTCTTACAAGTCTAATTATGCGCGTCAAGGTGTCCAAATTCAATTAGCTTTTGCGCTCGTTAAAACAGGGAATCGTGGTGTACAAATTTTACGCACTGCTTGATAAATTTGAATGACCTGACCTTCAACCGAATCTGATGACCTGTCTTAACGAGATTTCCCAGAACTGCTGAAATTTGTTAAAAAGAGAGAAAATTACTAAGCATAAGGTGGTAGGTTTGCTCTAATAGTAGCGAGATTAGTGTCGGTGTGTCGTCGGGTGGCTCGGATTGGCAGAGGCTACAGGGTGCTAGGATTCGTCGGCACAGGTTCTCTTTCCATCCTTTGGACAAGGTAGTTTCTTTTTTTTTTTTCGATTTTCCCCGAATATTTTCAGTGACGTCTAGCATTCATTATCCGGCGTCTCGCAGTGTCCGTTCGTCGTTGAATCAATGTTAAAAGGTATATTCTGTCTCACACGCTTTCAAGTTGTCCTGTGCTTTCAAATAAAATAGTTGCCGATAACTTAATCTGCTACTAACCATAATAACATTAAGTAACTCAGAATGAAACCTTTCTCCTAAGCCATCTACGCCGTAACCATTTATTGTTCTCGATGTTGCAAAGTACTTTTCTGTTCGCCTTATTTTGTCATTGTAAAATCATTGTGATTTTTTTGTCGTTCGCAGGCCACACACGCAACTGTCGCTCAAGTAGCATGCGACTCCTTGCTTCTACTTTGTGATCAAGCAGATATTCTTCTGGAAATTTATCCCAACGTGCCAGCTAAGATTATTCAGGTAAACGGAGCACTGATCGCTTTGGCAGGACGTACTTTGGCTTCTCTCACGCGCACATGTATATTGTTTCAATGCAGGTACTGTCCGAGACTCTTGCTCGTATGACGTCTCGAGAACGGCGCAGCGCTCTGACGACGTCCATGCTGTTTTGTCTTGGCGAATGGGCCATGCAACTTGGTCCTCCTGTACTGTTGCGGCAATTTCAGGGAAAACCTTTGCTATTGACTTTGTTCACGGTATCAATAATTTGTTCTATTTGCGTTTGCTACTGATCAAACTCTAGAAAATTGTAGTCAATGAGTATGTATTCATTTAGGTATTGGACACGATAGTACAAAAAAAAGTGGGCAAGGATACACAGGACTCGGCAAGGAGCTTTCAACACGATAGCGATGATTTCGATCCTGAGATCAGTCTGGATAACCTAGTGGACGAAAGTGGAGTTAAATCACCACGTCGCGGAAATGTTCAGTCGGTTCAACTGGCTGCAAAGATGGTGGGTCATTGAGAATCCAAGGAAATATTTGGTAGAGGTTCAGGCAGGAAATTTTGAAAATATATGAAAAATAACGCAGGTCCTGATGCACCTGGTCAATCATCTGGGACACTTTCCAATGGGAATCGGAGCTGCACGTTTGTCCTCGCTCGTCGTGGAACTTGACGATGTGCCTGGAATAGACAGTGACGAGTTGTCCTCCGCTGTTTTTCAGGCCCCGAACATTCAGCTTCTTATGCTCTCTAATTCTATTATAATGTCTCTCGTCGAATTGGCGGCACTAGATGCTCCTGGCGGCGGCGTCACTGCAGGCTTGACTACTGCACCGTCTACCGTAAGAGTTTTACTCCGAGATTTAGCTGGCAAAGCTTCCTGGGACAGCTCGATCCTGTACAGTCAACCATGCGTCGACGAAAATCTGTCGACACCCTTTAAAAAGCCTGGTAGATTTTCTTACTTCCAACTTCCAAGGTCGCTTACGTTAATACATTTCTTATGGCTATTGTACTTTTAGTCGACTGGAGTACAAAACTGAGCAGAGAGGATTTAAACAGTATCGTTTCGTCGCAAAGCTCTCCACCACAGCATACGATGAGACATCGAGAACCTCATGTACTACCTACACTCGCCAATGCTGCAAGCGATATGGATAATTTGGACGATGTATGTTCACAATCTGATAGTTACAATCTCCTCATCGGTTCATAAGCAAGTTGCATAGAGTAATAACGTATTCCTACAGCTACTTCAGTATATTGGCCACACCAGTCCTGAAGTATTGACAAATCCTGAGGTGGCATTAAATGCTCCAGCAGGTCCGCCGCATGGACACTACCTCGACAGCGAGACGATAGCAGTGATTTTAAATCAAAGAAACATGGAGCGTGATCATGTCAATAATTGTAGTCAACATATCAGGTTAACATTCATTAGTGGCTGTTAAAATTAAAAATAGGAGACAGACGCGCCAAACTATTTGTAAAATTATCGTTCCGTCTTGCAGCATGTGTGCCTCCACAATAAGCCCACCTTCGTGTCGACCACCACCAGCGCCATTTCATCACTGTCGCCTTTTGTTCTCGCATCTCGGTCTCTCAGGCTGGGAACAACGAAGGAAGCTTCATTTGCTGGCAAAGAACGAGAAGCTCCTGCGCGAATTGCGCAACATGGATGGCCAGCGTTCGCGAGAAACACATAAAATGGCAGTGATATATGTTAGTCAGGGTCAGGAAGATAAGAATTCAATATTGAGTAACGTTACGGCCAGTAAAGAGTACGAGAACTTCGTCGCCAGGCTGGCCTGGGAAGTCGAACTCGAATCGCACACCGGTTTCTTAGGCGGGTTGATACCCGGCAAGGCATCCGGGGTTACTGCACCGTATTATGCTACATCCTTCACTGAAATTCTGTTTCACGTTGCTACGAGAATGCCGTCGGACAGTCCAGAAAGTTTACTCCAAAAGGTAACAGCCTGAAGCGTCTGATAGTTTTTAAGGAGAATGAATCCGTGCTAAATTTCACGAAATACGTGGGCTTTGGCTTTCAGACGAGGCATCTTGGAAATGATGAGATTCACATAGTGTGGTCAGAGCATTGGCGCGACTATCGCAGAGACATCATACCAACAGAGTTCTGCGACGTACTGATAGTCATCTATCCATTGCCTAACAAATTGTTCCGAATTCAAATATCGAGAAAGTCGGAAATTCCCTTCTTCGGGCCTTTGTTCAACGAATGTATCGTGGAAGAGAGGATTTTACCAGGTCTTGTGAGGACGACCGCATTAGCGGCCAGCAGAGCCAAGAGATCTACTCTCACCCTATATCAGCATTAGTGCGCATCGGGTTTTACCACTTATTAATTTATTCAAATATACAACACTGCATTGATGTATCATCGAAATTAATAATTATTTTTTTTAGTTACGAAGAAAGAGCACGTTCCATCGACACTGTGGTAAGAAATCACAAGGACGCAACGACATTCGAAGAGTTCGCTGCCAATGTTTATTCTCCGGTGTTGCCGCCAAGTCCATTCAGTGGGCTATCATCAGTGTCGGGTTAGTATGAGACAACCGAAAAGCCCTAGATGTAACCAAGATAAGGAAAACCAATGTATTAATATCTTTAACACCGATAAAGGATCAACTACGAGCGTACAGTCCACGGCGTCGTCGAATCTTGCAGCGGTACTGATAGACGGTCAGGGTCGACTCGGGTTGCGCAGTAACTCTGCAGCCAGCAGTGACAATCGCGCGAATAGAGGTGACTAAGCTCAGTGCACTAACTCCCAACCACCCTGTAACACCATCCGACAAGTTAGTATTATTTTTTATTTATTATTTCTGTGATGTCCTGTCGCATCTAGCATTACCCACAGGAATAGTAATTTCTTCGTTAAACAATACGGTTGGCGGCTCTTCTCGATTTAGGTGCGAAAAACGATTCAATTTCGAGAAAATAATACGTAAGCAAATCGTGCGTTTCTGAGCTCAGAAGCTGGCTCATTAAAGATTTCGATAAATAAGTTAGAAATTCATCAGAATGTATATTAAATTTCCTCGCTTCCGAAATCTCCACTCCATGCACGTTCGGTACGCGTAGAATAGCTGAACATTAACCTTTATAACCGATCTTTCTCTGTCTCTCTTTCTCTCTCTATTCCTCGAAACAACCTCCTCCCCGTCCCTTCCTCGTTTTCTGCCCTTAGCTTTCTCCTCAACATTTACTTTACACACAGCTGCGCGCCGTTCATGCTTCTCGAATATCTTGTTATTATCACACGTCTCTACTCGCATCAACTAAAAATCCTATGTATTTATATGTATTTATCAAGATATTCAACGCCTGCTCCTAAAAGTCTCTCTTAAAGAACAATCTTTTCTTTTGCCAGTTTTGCAAAATCTATCGCGAGGTAATGACTCTATCTAGTGTCTAATCCATAACTAGGATAGTCTAGAATGATGCTGGGATTGTCGATCCATTTGCAGTTTGCAAACACAAACTCGTTCGCGAGGATTTAACTGATCTCATTTAGTGGAGCAGCCATTTGAATTTTATATTCGAGTCATTAAGAACAAATGAATTATTTTCATTGTAAACGACACATCACAGATCCGTGCAATATATCTACCTGGAGGAAAGTAATGATAATAATTCGATTTTCCTCGAATTTGTGCAGTTTCCGACAGCAGCAGAGTTTGGTTCAGCAGCGACACTCCAGATACTGCGACCCTCCATGGTATCTCGCCGAGACCCGTGAAGAAGATGTCCTTCAAGACTGGTCCTAAGCATAGAGGCGCTACATAGTCCACACCGCCTGATAGTCCCAGATACAAATGAGAGATCCACTTGTTTCTTCTTTATTGCGAGGGGAAGAACGTCAAAGGTCCATTATTACAAATCCGCAGATCCTCCGGAATATTTTGGGCCACCGTCTCTCTTTATTAAGGCAAATTTAAAAGCTAAATTTGCGACTGGCCACCTAGACGAAGAGTTTAAGGAATTACTAGAGCAAGTCCAGTAGACATTCGTATTAGGAATTGAATAATCAAGTAACTTGGCCGTTTTCTGTTATCCGTCCTTAGATTTAATTTTCTACGATTATAACGTAAAGCTTGATTTACCAGAACACAGAGAGAAACTCTATTCTCCCACTTAACATTGCGTTCTGTAACGGACTAACAGCGCGTTGCATTGCTCCGATTAACAAAGCAGCAAAGATGAAACATTTTATTTAGTAGGAGGAACCGTGCCTTCCTGGTTCTTGTATTTGTTTTTCTTATAAACGAAGCATATAATAAAATGCACTGTTCGATGACCAAACTAAGCTTTGGTTGAATGCCCTGCTACGAAGAGCCATATTCAATGTTCTTTTCAAAGATAACTGGTATCACCTTGGATACTGTTTATTAGTAGCAATCTATTGATTTTTTCTATATCATTTACTGAAGAGAAACATTCCAAAAACATCATATCAATAATCAGTGTCTTTTCTTTTAATTTCTATTGCATTTTAATAAATTTCACTTGAAAGCTTCGGCGTTGCACGGCATTTACTACTTTTAATCATGATCTTCATTTTCGCACTGTAATTGTGAAGATTCGTCTGCATCCATGGTCACACACACACACACACACACACACACACACACACACACACACACACACACACATATATATCTTTTTCTCTTTTTACTTTTGACCAATAATCGGAGTCCAACTATTCTCTCAGTAAAGGCGATGTGGAAGTTTGAAAGTAACGAAGAGAATCGATACTTACTTAGTAAGTAGTCGCTTGACGAAGATAATCTTAGTATATGCGCTAATAATCAAAGTGTTATTATTATTCGTAATTATCTATTGCGGCAGTTTCGCCACGAGTTAGTTGCCCCATATTAACGCAATTGAGAAATAGTTTGACAATAAATTGAGTTCCTTTAAAATGATCGTATAGTTCTGGAAGAATAAGTTTGATTGCGTACTAAAAATAGATGTAATATTGCCTATGAGCATACGGGCGTCTGTGCCGCAAAGTGTACGAAATTCTGACGACTGTAGCAACAAATTGCTAAATGGTGAAAAATACCGAATCGCAAATCATGGTCAAAGCAGCATTATTTTTTCACTAATCTATAGCAAACTACAGAGATGTATGTTGTATGTATTGTACATAACATTGTTAAGGATTTGAGTCAGCGTTGAGTCATTTGAATATACATATATATTAATATAATGGCGATTACGCACGCACGCACGCACGCACGCACGTACGTATGGATACCCCTTACAACTATGGACAATTCAGAGAGAAACAGCGTGTGCAGTTTTTGCTATTATGGACTCGAATACGAAAAGTATATATATATTATATAATATTAAAATGTGTACTTATAACAAGTTGTTCTTACGAAATGTTGCTAATATTGGCATTATTATAAAAAAAGCTACCATTAATCTTACGAGCACGTCAGTATCGATATCGAGAGGAGACATTAGTAAAAGAGTCAGCTTTATGGGACTTTGTATCTAACAGCTCCTGGGTACAACGCGCAAAGGAGAAATGCTGGAATCAGCATAGAAGTTCTGCCATACATGCGTTTCAGACAGAAAATACATAAGAGGGAAGAGGGCTAACCCTTTTTACCTATATCTCAGTGGTATCGACTATTTTTCTTACCAACTTTTACATTGACGATTGAACATGATCATATTTAATAAACAATTAAGCATATAACAAGTGTGCACTATAAATCAACAACAAAGTAACAAAGTAAATTGTCTGGATCCTATTATACTCGTAAACGTGTAAGTACACAGTTTGCCACGTCAATTTTGAGTTGATGAGGATAATTGGGTAATTCAAAAATAAATACTATTGTATCAGAGACGAGTAGGGAAATTGCCAATGGACCTCTTTTTGGTGGTCCCAATCTATGCTGTTAGAAAGAGACAGCACTATCGCTAAGTACATCGTTCTCTCTTCTTAGATGTTGGTTTCATCTACAGCACTGCGCGACCCTCGGTCTAGTGTTTAAGTCTCTATGCTCCCTACTAATCTCTGATTGCATCATATTAAAAGAAAAATCCAATGCACATTCCAATGTAATAATGTTTGAATTCACGAAAGTCATTTATATGCTATGTAATTACATTTTCATCGTGCAACAGAGTCCAAGGAAATTGAACGAATCGCATTTATTCTCCTGAAACCTAATTATTTCTTTTATTTGCTAAATCTGTGGACCGAATATACAACATTAATACTGATCTAAAAAAATGGACTAATCCCAAATATTTCTTAGAAGTAAAAGTGTCTATGATTTGTCTATTCCTTTAGATCAGAGTTAACTAAACCGGTTTAAGTCGTCGTGATGTAAACGTGGTCAACTGGCCAATCGGAGCCAATCGTTATGCGATATTCATAAGAACGTCAAAGAGAGTCCCTGGTAATCATGTCAAATCATATTCAGTCACTGGTTACCAGTGGTTACATGGAAACTTGCCAAAAGTAACGTACATAGAAGATTATTAATGAAAAATACGTATTTTCAATTCCTCCTCGAGAATGGATTTATTGAATTTAAAAAATTTACTTATTTCCCTAATTTGGTGATATTAAAAAAATCTATAAGAAAATTTAAAGTGAAACAGAAGCTAATCACAGTTCAATTTGGCAAATGTAGAAAAAGCGAAAGCGTCAAGGGCGTGTTTATTTCGCCGCAATTGAAGTCTAGTGGCTATTCGAAGGAGAAATTGTGGAACTTTGAATATTCCTTTTTAGAAAAATGTCCGGAATCGAAAGAAATAAAACCGAACCACTAACCGCGAGAGAGATTGAGGAAGAAGAAATGGCACAAGAACTTATGAGTAAGTTTTTGGTTATTGGTTGCATCGATAAAGTCTTGACTGTACTATAATTAATGCGTTTAATCTGCCGTTTTAGACATGGGAATGTACGAGCATGGCTTATCGTACGACCAGATGAAGGATATTCTTGGTGTAATTAGCGAATCAAAGCATATGGCCAAGATGGAAACCGAAGGTAGAGTCTCTCATAGGGTAAGGCTATATGATTCAACTATCAATGTGTACAATTAGTAAGATGTGTAAATTCTATAAGATCTTAGTATTTCAAACAAGGTACTTTTCTCTTATAGATATCACAACAATCGTCTCAATCTCCATCCAAAATGATCTTAGAATCTAACTTACCGCGACAAGTGGTTACACAAAGTGATGCACATCTGCCCAAAACAAGTTACGCATATAGAACTAGCTGTTTGTATGAACAAAAATTGCCTCCAGAGGCAGAAACTTGTGAATCATCGACTAATGTGTTTGAGAAAAGAAATCCTCAAAGTCGATATACATTCAAAGACATTGACATATCGGTTGACAAATTATACAAAGATCCGAATATTAAAGAAAATGAACTTTTAAGTTTGAATCGTGTACAAGGAGCAATATCACAAGGACCGTCCTGTGAGACACAGAACTCACAGAGCACCGAACTGACAATCGAGATGCAACCTAAGCAAAATCAAAAGATTGAAAGATGGAGATTAAATCCACTCGATGTACTTGCCGATGAGAAGGATGTTCCCTTGCCCAAGTTTGAGCGACCCACGGTTCAAGAACGCGCACCTTTAAGATTTTGTAACAACAGACGTACTTCCGAATCTCGCGACAAAATTATTGCCGACCTGAGCAACCACTTGGAAGAGGTGGCAGAGCTGTGGCGTGGTTGGCAAAGGACTACTACTGACACGGAGTTTCAGTGGGGGGCACCCATTAAGGTGGGTACCTCCGTCCATCAATCTGTTCCCTACCAATCCTATCGTAAATGACGAGTTGATTAATTCTATGATCTGGAAAAAGGACGAGAGTCCATACATACTCTGCATTTGAAACTCGAATAAAAAAGATTTTTGTGAAAGGGAAGGGTAACATGAGATGAAAATAATTATTTTTCAAGCTGTGTAACGGTGCACAGATCGAAGATTTAAAAAATAAGTTTCAAAAAACTATTGATATTATCAAATGAATTACTTTGGCTACATCAAACGGAACGCAACGTTCCGTGCGTATAAAAACGTGCATTAAAAATAATTGAATGCGCTAAAGCATCCTTCGTTCTTATATCGCATTAACCATATCTCGTGACTTAATAAAAATTATGATCGTTTGGTACGCGCTGTTAAATAACTATAAATGTCCAACGTGTTTAAATCGAAGGATCGATTGACTCTTCAAGGATGCACGCTTTATAAGTACAACGAAGAATATTACACGTTACGAGAGAAGCTTTGTAAATATCTTTGGGCTCCGATTAGTAACGATAAATAATAACAAAATGCCTGCATCTTAACTACACTAACAGGTATTTAATGTAAACATATACGCGAGATGGGCCGACGAAATTATTATTTCTGAATTTGTATGATAGACAGATATGTGGTTTTTTTTTTTTTTTAAATCCGGACGCTCGCATTTAATACAGCAAAAGCATCTTTACTGTACGACACAAGAAGGATTTTGAATAAATTGTATTTCCGTAAAAAAAAAAATTACCTATCGTGTATTTTATTCGTTTTCTGATTCTAATTAAAAATTTCAACATTTCTATAGGTGGGAAGCGCTAATGGTAGTTTGGAGACGAAGTACGTGTCATCTAAACTAAAGGGCTCGACGCATCAGCAACGAGAAAGAACGTACAAGCGTAAAGCATCCAACGTCGAAGCTGGAAACCTAATTCACTGCGACGATGACGAAGATTGCACCGATGACGACGAAGACAACGACATCGACGAGTTGATTTTTGTAAAAAAAAAGAAATCTCATCACAGGGAAACTCGGAGTACGACGTCCGAGTACCCATCCTCCGTCCAAGAACCGTCCGATGTTCTGAACAGCAGCCGTACTCAGGAGTCTAAGGACAGTCAGCGAAAGGTTGAAAAGTTAAACCCAAGAAAACTTCGTTCGAAGAATCAAACGAATCAGTCGGATGAAACGGCGTCCACTTCGCAGTATCCAAGGCGAATCGTCCCACCTAATCCTACAAGAAAAACGCGCGGTCCTCGGAGAAGGAAAAACGAGACCCACGCAGTCACCGCCAAGGAAAATATACTACTGGACACTGACGAGGAAGATGCTGGTACAGTTCTAAAGTCGGACAGTAAAAGTTACGCGTTGAGTGATCATGAACCAGGAGTTGAGCTCGATAAAAATGGGCAAGGGTCGCGATCGACGGAGCAAGCTCAAGCAAAGAGCGTGCCGAGTTCCTCTAGCAGGATGACTAATAGGTTGCAGGAACAATGCATGCGTCTGAAACAGCTGCGAGATGAAGAGGAGACGAAGAAGCGCGAGGATATGGAGACCCTAAGAAGGCAAGAGGAGGAGGCCAGGAAACAGAGGGTTGAGGTTTATAAGAAGTATGTGGAGGAGGAAGAGGAAAAAAGTAGGCGCGAGGAAGACAGGAGGAAGGAGGAAAATGAGAAGACTGAGAGGTGGCGAAGAAGAATGAAGCAGAGGGAGAAAGAGTCAAGAGAGCGTGAAAGGAAGATGAATGATGAGGAATTGAAGAAGCGCGTGATGGAAACGGAAATGGAGGAAATGCTGCTTAGGGTATTAAAAACAATACTGTTATCGCGGTTATCGATTAGTTCTCACGATTGTCAGGATTACGTTATCTTTTTTCCTCCCTTTTCTTGCCCGCAGGACAGCGATGGGATTGAGGAACTACACGATTCCGAGGACACTGAGACAGAGAATCGAATTAGTTGCCCCATTTGTAACAAATTATTTTCTACGGAGGAGATTGAGAGTCATGCCGCTGCCTGCGAGCAGTACAACATCAGCAACGTTCAAGAAATGAAGAAAGTGACTTCTTACAGAAAAAGGATGCCCGATGCTCAATTATCTAGGAGTAGATCCAGGACGTCTCTGGAATGTCAAATTTGTTTGTCATTCAATACTAACGATGGCAACGAGTACGAGAATCACGTTCACGGTTGCCTAGAAAATCGGAAGAAACGACTAGATGACGATAGGACACGTGGTACGCCAAGATAGTCAATTCCAGTGCTGTTAATATTTATAAAAATTACTATAATTTTAGCATCCTCGAGCAGTATGGTCCTTAATGTGCCCACTTCGCCGATACGTTGCTTCGTTCCGATCAGCCAGCAGAGAGACTGCGAAATAAATTACAGGGCGCAATTCCCATCGACGAACAGGCAGGGTACCTACACTGGAAGGAAGAGGAAGCGCTGACGAATACCACTCCGAGTGTCCAATAACTACGCATCCTTTCCCGAGTATAAAGATTCACCAAAATCCATTTACTTGGGCCGTAACAGGCAATAATTTCTTTAATTTCGTATCCACGTTTTCGCAGTGCTTCTGGCTGAGGAATTACAGTCCCAAGGCTTCAGGCTCTTCAGGAAGGTCACTCTGGAACTCCCAAGAAAGACTCGACCAATCGGAATCTCGTTGTGCCGTTCGATGTCGTCGCACTGACATTCGCCCTCGGCTGAGTCCTTGCGTCTGAAGAAAAGGACACAATGCGGACGATGCACGACGTCAACCAAGGGCAGCGATTCGAACGCTCGCAGAACGCAAAGTTCCCGAGACTGACGTTCGAATTTACTTGTTCCTAATGCTTGATGCGATCATCAATAGTGTATATTAGTACCAGTAAATGGACACCCGTGTTAGAGTCACTGTATGTGGATACAATTTACGTCAAGGCGTCCGTTTACTGGCGAAGTTATCCTATGTGCATTTTTACCAAGCTCGTAATAACAATGCAGTTATCGTGTTATCGTCGTTTACGTTTATAATCTTAAAGCATTTTCACTGGTACAGAGCTCAACACGTGCAGAATCTTTGATAGATAAACTTCTGCAAAAGTTTTCCGATTTTTAATATATTAGAAACTGTTAAGCTGCTGAGTCAGAGAAATGAGCCGAAGAAAGTTTTTTTACCATTGCAAGCACCAATTGCAAATAAATTAATTGATCATTCAAACGAACTCAGTACGTTTTTCTTTTGCTTTTAGATATCCTTCAAATTATTTTCTTGAAAAAACACACTTAACGAGGAGCATCCTTCGTCATGAAAATGAATTTGAAAAAGTGCTGCTGATCACACGTAGCGTTGCATAGATTGTTCAATTCTTTTCAGGCAATTCATGTTCGCTGGTCACGTTTGAATTGCGCTAGAAGAATTCGAAGCTTCCTAAAAAAGCAACCGTGTGATTGAAATTAACGAAAGGAAAAGGAAAAAGAATAAAGAACGAATGAAGTCATTCGAGTCTCCGTCGTTCCAGAGAGAGAGCGTTTATTTACAGGGCCTACAGGGCTTATCACAGTAAGGACGTTGCAGCAACAGTAATCAATTTCTTACGGAGTAGCAGCGTCAAGCTGCGTCCCGATACCCCTTATTAGTTTGGTGTATTATTAAGTCACTGCAGAAACCGATAAACGTACTTCAAATCGCACAATTAATCATTTTGCTGCTTCAGTTGTAAGGTTATCAAAAAAAAAAAATAATTAAATCTCCTGCGGAGATGCGCGTTCGTTCTGGAAAATTTCAACGGAAGATCCAAGAAGCAAGATGAAAAACTTAACGGTTATGTTAATTTTTGTTTTATTCGTCTCTCAAAGCAAAGCCGTATTATTGAACGACGGATGGATCGGATATATTGGAAATCTAACTAAAAGTGAATTTAGGTCGAAGAAGCCAAGTAGGTCCCGTTATCATTTTTAATGCGCAAGGGTACTTACCGACAGGTTAACATATCGGAATTATACTAATACGATTTATCTGTCCTATCCTCTGAACCACAGTTATATCTTTCCCATCGAAGGTGCCGGGTGGAATTTACACGGACCTGCAGAATGCAAATTTAATAGCAGCCAATCTCGTTGGAGACAATGACATTAAGCATCGCTGGCTGAGTAACGAGACCTTCAGCTACATAAAGCATTTTCAAGGTGAAAACAGTATAAATCACATAATAGAATAAGATAACGTAACAGGAACCCGTTAATGCACAGCCAACTCAACCTTATGGAAGCCGACTGCCAGAGCCATACTCATTTTCCATGGACTGGATACGTTTGCGACGATCTTTCTGAACGGCCAGGAAATAGGAAAGACGTCGAACATGTATTTAAAATATAGTTTTGACCTAAAAAATCAACTACTGGTGAATACATTTGAAGATCGTCGAATATCTCAATGGTACAGAGTCCTAAGATGGATATGGATGATTTGCAGGATGGAACCAACGAATTAAAGATCGTATTTGGCTCAGCAGTAAAAGCTGCTCAGGAACTTTACAACAAGCAAGCAATTAATTACGTCGTTCCTCCGCGGTGCGTTCCCGATACGTATCACGGAGAGTGTCACGTCAATCACATTCGTAAGATGCAAGCTAGTTTTGGATGGGATTGGGCTCCTGCATTTCCATCAATGGGAATTTGGTACTTGCTCAGCTGACCCATAACACGTTTGGCTCATGAAATTCTCCGATAAAACTAACTCCGGCCAATGAAATATTTTAGGAAAGACGTAGAACTTATAACTGTCGAGGAAGTACTTGTGTCTGATGTCACCGTAGACATTGCTAAGTCTGATGCATTCTGGGAGCTTGAGGTAACCATATTTTTTCAACCGCTATCGAGCGATCCGAATAAATGGATCACATGCGATTTACGAGCGGAACTAAAGATCAATGAGTTAGCGATGATCTCTAGCTCCAAGGCCGCGATCTTAGATACGAACGCTACTAATTGTTCCATGCTACTTCGCGTTCCTAAAGTAAGTAAAAAAAAAATATATCTTGGCGAACACTTGCTGGAAATTTTTGGGACTGCGACGCACAATTTTCGTCAGTTGAGTAATTATTGAAATGTACTTTAGGACGCAGTTGATCTATGGTGGCCAAATGGTTATGGGGAACAGAGGCTGTATAACTTGAAGGTACAGTCAATGATCGCCCAAGAGATCAGAGAAAAAAATATACGAATTGGTTTTCGCACAGTCGAATTGGTGCAAGAACCTTTGGAGAAGGGTTTGAGCTTCTACTTTCGGTTGAACGAAGTGCCAATATTTGCCAAGGGCAGTAATTGGATTCCAGCTAGTATATTTCCTGAAGAAACAGCAAACGAGGAAACAGTGAGGGACTTGCTGCTTTCTGCTCGGGAAGCCCACATGAACATGCTCCGTGTTTGGGGTGGTGGAGTCTACGAGTCTGACTTTTTCTACGATTTGGCCGACGAGTATGGAATCATGATCTGGCAGGATTTCATGTTTGCTTGTTCAATGTATCCCGCGAGCGAATCGTTCCTCGAGTCCGTGAAGGCGGAAGTCGAGCAGAATGTCAAGAGGTTAAAAAATCATCCGAGCATCGTATTGTGGGCCGGAAATAACGAAAACGAGGCTGCGCTCTACGGTAACTGGTACGGAACTGGATCGAACTCAATCTACCAGGAAGATTATATAAAGCTTTATGTAAATGTTATCAAGGCGGAAGTAAACCGAATTGATCCAGCAAGACCTTTTGTCGTGTCTAGTCCAAGCGACGGGCTGTTCACTGAGGAAAACAATTACCTTGGACCGAATCCTTACTCTAATCTCTATGGAGATGGTAATTCCTATTTCTAAATCACTTCCAGTCGTGGAAAATATGTACTTGCTGAACGCTGAACGCTACTTTATCACTTTTTAGTTCACTATTACAATTACTTGAAAAATGGATGGGACATAAATCATTATCCGCATACCCGATTCGCGTCCGAGTACGGCTTTCAGTCTCTTCCGTCTGTCTTGACGTTGGCACCCGTCGTCAGGAATGAAACCGATTTGCGAATTGACAGCGACTTTATGCTTCATCGGCAACATCTTCCCGCAGGATATAGCTACATGAAGAATCTCATATCGATGAATTTTCGAATTTCGCTGGATAATACTTATGAAGATTTTCTAAATTTTATTTACCTTAGCCAAGTGAATCAAGCAGTTTCAATGAGAATACAAACTGAATCTTACCGTCAAACTAAATCCGGTTTTAATGCCAATGGTGAAGGACTGACAATGGGAGCTCTTTATTGGCAGTTGAACGATGTCTGGCAAGCACCATCCTGGTCTTCTATAGGTCAGCGCACGCAATAGAACTTTTTGCCTGGTCCGATGAGATCTAGCCGTTCAAAATGTAAAGAAAGAGATTGATAAAATGGTGCACTCGAATTTTTAGAGTTTGGAGGACGCTGGAAAATGCTACATTATTATGTCAAGGATTCTTTCGCTCCCGTTATCGTTACTCCGCATTTGTCACTGGCCGACGAGTTAACCATCTATGTCGTTTCCGACAAACTAGTCCCAATTAACGATTGCACATTGATTATTAATGTTTACAAATGGGACACCAATGTTCCTTTATACATTAAGAAATACAGTAACATCGTTATCGTCAGTATCATCCTATCAACGATACCTAAGCCTCGTCTTACGTTCATCTTTCGAAGCTACTACAATGCTTATTGATTGCAGGAGAAAAACATCGCTCAAGCAGTGGTCACGCTTTGGTTTAGTAATTTTTTACGAGAAGCAGGTTGCGGAACCTTAGCCGAAGTTAAAAAAAAGTGCATTGTAGAACTCTTACTGGAAGACCAATATCACATGCAGATGGCGCCGTACAACTACGTATATCCAAGTTCATTTATAAACATTACTGTACCAAACGCTGAAGTTCAGGTATGAACAAGAGATTGAATACGCTTCTTTCTAGTTGAGAGATGAAATATGTATGTTGTATACCTGTATATTAGTATACATGTGTATATTTAATGTATTTCAACCCTTGTTTGACTTTGGGGAAACATAGCCAACAAGAGAACACAAAATGGATCAACGCCTGTGAGATCTTATTTATTACCTCTAAAGTTCGAACCGTATAATTTCAGGTGCACGTCGATCCAACGCCTATTCCCGGAGAATTATCAAATTACCTGGATTACAGAGTCTCCGTGAGATCCGAAAAAATTGCTCTATTCGTGTGGCTTGATGTAAAACAAATTTGTGGTCGATTCTCGGAGAATGGATTCCACGTGTTACGTGGTGAGAAAAACATCACTTTCCATGCTAAAGAAGCCGTTACAGACGACCAACTCTCAAACGACATTACGGTTGCCAGTCTGTCGCAGGTTTACAAATTAAAAGCAAGACTTATGTAGAATCAAATTATGGGAATAAAATACATTATCTTTTGCAAAATACATTTGAGCCGAATTACCTTTAGTCGATGAATGTGTCGGTCAGCCGATTATCGAGGCTTATCTGCTTAATGGCGGAAAATAGGTGTCGTGATGCATATAAACTTCGATGCAAACCAAAAGTAGTAATATGACTAGGACTACGCTGGCCAACGTAAACGCCCAGTATGGCATTTTTAACTTCTTTGAATCCGTGTACCGTGATGAACGACGCACGCACCCGTTTTTTCATCAGTCATCAATAATGGAGTATTTCTTGGTTTTTAAATGACCGTATACGTAGCACTGAATACTGTTACAAATTTATTATAAATAATTTGTTTATTGACACAAGAGATGAGATTTATCGCACAGCGAAATTTTTTTCAATAGCAAGCAGTTCATAGTACGGTTAAGAAATAAAAAAAAGAGCATAAGAAAATATGGGAAGCGCACTAGCCTTCAGGTCTTCGAAATTATATTTAATTGTAAATCTAACACTAACTCCACTTCTCTCGCGGACGTTATATTAGTCATTGGTATAACGATAACATTAGCATTATAGCGTTATTTGAAAAAGGCGCTATTCGGAAATATCAAAAAAATCTTTAATATCATTTCACTCTTCGTGATGTATATTATAACTGGGAAGCTTCTCGAGCTTCTTTATATTTCAAAGCATTTGTTTTCACACAAAGAATTGTATTCGTATACTGACTCTTTCCGGTTGATCGTCCGACGAGACGCACATAACAAAATTAATATGTTAATGAGAAACAAGAATAGAAAGTAAAATTACTAGTGTGCTTTGATAGGCCATTCTAAGAAGCTACCACTTGATTTCTTTTTAATTCACTCAGCTGATTCTTCAGGCTATTTATAGTGTCCTCCGAAGAAGGTGACTGCAGGTAACGTCGACTCAAATTGATGGCCACCATGATGCAGCACAAAAGAAGCGGACCCAAAATTGCACCTTCGACACCCAGGCAAAAAATACCACCGCCTATTGACAAGGCAGTCAGGTACGGATGTCCTCCCCTGTAATGTCACAACATGTCCCAATTACTGAGTGAATTGTTTCCCATCCAAGGACTCTAGAATTGTTTAATAAATACCCCTTGATTCCCTTATAAAATTCTGTCACGACAATATTGCAGGGAAGAAAGTGAAACATGAAGAACAGGACAGCTATCATTGGTCCTCGTGTAAACCAAAGCTCCAGAGCGGCTGGGATGCAGGCGAAATAAGCATCCAAAAATGGTACAGCGCCGAGCATCATGGCGAATGCTGAGGGTAAGTAAACGATCTTCACTTGAAAGAGATTGTGCGTGAACCATGTCCACATCCCAAAGAAAGATGCGAGTTTGAAGGTCGCAGCGAAAACGCCTATAACTGCTTCTTGCAGAGCCATGGCGAATCTGTGAATTAATTAAAGTTTACTCTAGACAATAAATAAATGCTAGTGCAGTGCTTATGGAACAGCAAGTCAAGCTATTTTTACAACCAGCCACCGCTAAGCCTTTCTATCTCACTGCTGAAATAGGTATATGAAAAATAATCAAAAACGTACCCACCAACGCTGATTGTACTTTTCCAAAAGAAAAAAAATAATTGTTTTTAATTTTTGCTTCTGCGGAACATTAGTTTGTGGATTCGAAGATGCAGAGTAAGAAACAATACCTGTAACAGCCTACGGGACTGAACATGGTGATTAATTCAATCGGTTTGTAAGTCTTTCCACTAGCGTTGAGCAGATAAAAGAGAGTAGTAAAAAATACAACCTGCAATTATTAAATGTTGAATTTAGCAGTGACGTTTGCTCTGAAATGTATTTAACTTTATAAATTTGTCTGTAAAACATATATATATATACCATACTGAGCGAAAAATTGAGGACAGCGGAGCCACTCATAAGTACAACGTATAACAATTCGGTAATAATGCTCAGAATCACCGAAATGTTTCCCTTGACTATGCTCCAAACTGAATCCAACAAAGACATTAAAATACCAACGTTCTCCTTGGCAAAGTTTTGGATACTCGTCATATTAAACAACTCTATAAAATGAAGGGTGAAACCCGAAAAAAAAAAATCATTTTCAAGTCACTAGAAACTCCACAGATTCAAGAAACTAATAACAACTTAATGGACTTACGGACGGGAGTCTTATCAAAGCTCTCCTTAAAGCTCTCCCATACGGAATAGGCTGCATCAGCATCCACCGTGGGCCCAACCATGTCCGGAGCATCGTTGGACATCATCCAAGCCTGATAAAGTCTATCCCATAGTTCTAAAACCTTTTTCTCCATTTGCTCAGCCTTGGCAGGTTCCAAGTCTTTGACAAGTCCTCTTATCTATATCATGTACAGTAAGGTCTCTTGTATTGTTGAAGAAGAGAAGCATGGAAAAATCGCATATGCAAGACTGACTAACACCATCTGATATTGCGGAACGTCCATATGTATAAGCGTTATCCAATACGCTGTTGACAGAATCCTCCCATTGTTCTGGTACCCAATCTATGTCTGGGTTGTTCACTAGAGAAGCATTCAGTACATCACCGGTAACTTGAACAAGATGCATACCTTCGGCGTAGACCTGCACAGATTAGTGAAACCAATTTATCTTACATCATCCCATGTAATCGTATCAATCTGAAAGTATGCGTAAATATTTGTCGAGTAACGATAGCTACCTGAATCGTGATGAAGATGGAAGCGCAGGTGACGAACACTAACAATCCGAGAATCACCGCAATCGTAGCTACGGCGTCTACGGATCCTTTCAGGCCTATTGTGATTTTACGATCGACAATCATGCACACTTTATATAACCCTCTAACGTTTACGGGAATGAGTGCCTGGTGCCTTTCGTTACACCAGAGCCTGATAACATCCATGAGTGATTGACATTGGGTCCGAATTGTTTTCCAAAAGCCAAAGTAACATCCAATCTGCTTGACAATATAATAAATGATTGGCAATGATAACATGTGTATTATCCATCTGTGTTTCCAAAGTAACATTCCGACACAAGCATACGTTGCTCCGTACATGTACTTGTCGGTATCCACTTTGTCGTCCTCTATGTCCAAAGACATTCGAAATTCAGTCTTCAGTTTTCTAATAAAATAACGCTCACGTGCTTTTACCGTTGGTCGCATATTTTCTAATAATTGCGCTTCTCCACTATCAGATCCCCCAGGAGACTTTCCTACATCTGCATCTAATGAAATTGATTTTTTATTCAGCTTCAGTGTAACATTATTTTCCGATTTCTCCTTCGACGTGCTTGAATATTCTCCGCTTAGCAAAACATTCTTGGGCGAACCTATTGATTTCTCTTCAACAAAAGCATCATCCTCTTGCATGACTGATGCGTCGACTTGGCTAGTCGTTACGATGTTGTTTGTTAATGCATAACGGGCAGCTTCCATAAATGATGTTTGATGTCCATCCAGTTCTTGATGCTCCAAGATAAGTATGACCTCATAGACAAATCCTATCGAGTACAGTAATTGTAACGTAAGGAAGACTACAACTTGGTATGCTCCTAGGATGTTTGATATATAAAGGCTGACAATGAACCACACTACGAAAGAGCTGTAGCGAAATCTTGCAGAATTTTCCGGAGTCCAATAGATGTACAGTAGAGAAAGATATCCAGAAACTACAGCGACCAGCTGCAAAGACATTACATGTGACTACTCACATTACCAAAGTATAACCATAGTTAATATTTCTACGACGATATTGCATAGTACAAGACATACTGATTCTGTCATTGTCTATGATTTCTATGTAATTCATAAAGTTAGTACCGTGAAGACATTGCAGGTTGATATGAAGAAGTTTAAGACTGCATTAACAACTTTAAAAATCCTCCATGCTAGGCACGTTAAGATGTTAGGAGTATAGTTGTATGCAATTAGCACTGTTCCAGCACCAACTAGAACGGCTGCAATGTACTTAAAATGTTTTACCAAGAAAGAGCCAATAACATCAGAGATTTCATCGACAATGCGAATAGGAATCATTGTCAAATTAACTATGAGAGGCTTGTTGGACATTTCTGCAGCAGTGAACCATGACTGTACAACACTTGTTATAGAGAGCTTGAATGGAAAAAGAACTGAGCCACATAGCAGAGCCCAGATAAGTGGTTTTACAAATGGACTGAGAATTATGTAAAGGCCATAACCAGCACTTAATCCTAAGCACAAAAGAAAAATTGCGACTGCATTGTAAAATCCTTGTTTGAAAGCCTTTTCATGGTCCGGACTAAATCCTGATAGCATGTTGAAAAGGTTATCCATAGGTGTTCGTGGAATATCCATTATTAGAAACGTCCAAAAACAGAAATGCTACTGCTTCCTCAGTATCCTTCTTGTATCACTATAACGGACATGTTCATCCGCAGAGAAATCAATTACATCTCCCTATTGCGATCAACACAAAAAGTCAGCGCACGCTCACGTTAAACTCTAACGAAAACTGAATCAAACTGAATCAAACTGAATCAGACGGAATCAGACTGAATCGGACTGAATGGTAGGGAACGGAACAGGAGCGAAATGATACGAACAGCACCGAAGAACTTTGATGCGTGTGAAGTTAGCAGATCAACTTCCAGTAGATCATAAATAAATGGGAGTTCCAAGGAATTCTTTTCGCATGCAATTGAGTTCTATACTTAAGTAAGTTCCTGATACATTTTTTACCCAAAGAATCCGAGATTGGAAAAATGATCTGTTAACTTTCCGTAACAGATCATTTTTTTCAAAGATCATCGCATTTTATAGATTTCGACGAGATTTAGAGTTCTATAACAATAGACATGGACAAAACGGGTACAGTGACTCCCATTGCATCTGCTCGTGTACAAACATAAATTCTCGGCTCCTTTCGAGGCCAAAATTATAGTACTGGTGCTTTTCCATAAATATGAGCAGAGTTTTAGCGTCTGACATGTTAAAAATGGTTATAGAGAATTTAGCCACATTAACGTGATCTGCTCGCGTATAAGCACGAGTTCTGGCTGGAACTCTGGAATAAATTGGATTCAATAAAAAAGAAATTGTCCTATCTGAAACTTACACTAGAGTAATTAATAAATTTCTCTAGAATATATCGTCAATTATACAAATCTGAGGATTTTTTAGAGCGCTACTATTTGGCAGCCATTAAATACATTCATGACAAATTTTTTCTGAAATAACAGACGCGTGAGGCATATAACGAATATCACGTGTGTAAGCTAGCGGCGTTTTTTGAAAAGGAATTTTGAAGATATCAAGTATTAATTCGGTACGTACGTTAAAATCATGCGTTGGGGGACGCCCTTGATATACTATCGCGACTGGAAATGAAAATAAGAAAATTGAGAAATCCCATGATTTTAATTGACATTTGACGTTATCGAGCAGACCAAAAACCATTTTGCATTATTTTGTATCCATGTTCTCTTGTGATAAAGTCCTGTCACGCAACTCCTATAACAATCTAAATAAAATTCAAAAGTTATGCAATCCTTATGGAATGGGAGATCACGTGAAATGAGTATAAAAAATGAAGAGTATGTCAATGCGCTTGGAAATAATCGTAATTAGTGCACAATCTTTAAAACCTTGTCACTTTTAATTTTAATTTAAAAATCTATAATACATAATTTGTAATAAAGTAGCGGAAAAGAAGATGAGAGAATGACGCTTAGAGCGACTACAACAGTTTTTCTCAAGTCTTTAGCAAAATTACGGTCCCCTTTCAGTAGACCCCCTTTTGCACTTGTTAAAGTCTATGCATGTTTGTTCCTCGAGCTTTTTTTTTCTTTTATTATAAAATCAAGTGCGTCGATTACAGGTCTCACTTCAGAATATTAATTATTCGTTATATCACAGTATTAATAAATTATTCTTTTATTTATCTTCCTCTTGGTCATCAAATAAACGTCGGCGTTATATTATATTGGATGTTCAATTAAATATCTTGAAAAAGATATTTAATTCTATAGCGTGCCACTACCTTTCTGCTTATTCAATTTTAACCTTATTTACATATAAATTCGGAAGTCTGTTAATCCGTATTGTTACGAAATTACTTTTTTCAATGACAACTGCGTCGAAAGTGTCCTGGACTTGTAATATAAAAAAAAAAAAAAAAAAACTCAAAATAACATTCCGATAATATAATAATTCTCACGCACGTAGCAAGATAAAAAGAATGCAGTAGAGGAATGAGAGCTATAAAGCATATCAATGATAATTTATTTTATAGACCATTTATTAAGTACACCAAGGAAGAAAGAAGTTTCGGACAAACTTGCATAGACTTTGCGTTATTGCTACGAAGAAAGTAGAGCTAAACAGTGATGTCGAGGAGTTTGCCATAATATAAAAGAAAGTGACAGTGCGGTGAAATTAAAAGAGAAGAAACGAAAGGAAAGCAGTCGGATAAACACTTTGGCCTTATGTACCTATTACAAAAGAAATATCTATAATAGTATTTAAGAAAAGAAACCTTAAGTGCGAGGCATCTCGTCTAATTAAATTGTATCGTTCAGACCATTAACTAACTAGTAGTCTTACCACCTAGATTCTGTACAATTGTACAAAGTATCTTTAACCTTAATAAAGAGTAAATCACATTTTCATAATTAACGAGATTAATCATTTTTCATGAAATTTCATCAAATTTTCTTTTTGTCACTGGCGCTCACGTGCGAGCTTGTAAGCATCCGTTAGTTGATGGTCTGCAGGATCTTCGATTCGTGCAATTGGTACATATCGCGAGCACGGGTTAAAAGCCGGAGATCAATAAAAATCATCTAACTGTAAGTGAAACGAAAGTATGCGTTGCTCAGTTGGAAGGATAATCGCGCAGGGAGAGGCCTTCGGGCACAGTTTGGATGTTTTATGCGATGCGCCTCTGTTGTCACCGTCAAGGACACGACGAAGTCCTCGCTGCAAATGTCTTTTCCGTCTTTCTCTTTTTCTTTTTATTTTTCGTACCTTTGCTTTTCGAATATTCTGGCAAAAGTGATCGATACGAAAGCCTTCATACGAATGATGCGCAATTAAACTTTCTTCGGTGTGAATCAGCTCCCAAGGATTGACAAATGAATAATGCTGCCACTATCTATATGAATATGAAATTTGCAGAGACCTAGCGAAGAACTAACCGTCTACATACTTACAATAATATTATGCACATTTATAATATTCTTATATACAAGACAGTCTTGGAAAAAAAGGAAGGAGAGGAGGGAAGGTAGGGGGGAGGGTGAAACTAGAGATTACAAATAGTTAAGAGTCAAAGGGAAATTGTTAAGGGAATCTGTAAAGTATTTGAATCTCAGGTATACTCTCGCTTGATAGACCAAAGACTGGGAGTGACTGGGGGGGAATGGAACGTGCTTCTTAAAAAAAAAAAGACTTTCGTGGCTACGCCGTAATTTTTTGTTATCTCCTGTGACGGCCATTCTTCTTCATGGCGAAGATCTTGTCATTGTTGCTGCTATTTTTTCCTCAGGTCCATATCCTCACGCAGCGGAACTGCTTGCTTGTCAAGGATAAGCGAAGCTGTGCTCGGCACGCGCTCTTTTCTTAATACGACGACGCCTTCTCAAACGGCACCGCCGGTGTTTACCTAATGTTGCGCAATTGTTCCTCCTGGCGCACGCAAAACAGTCCGAGAGCGTAAGGTCTATGTTTATGGGGAAAGAATAAAAAAAAAAAATGGGGATTTATGTAGGGAGGCCAATGACCTCGTGGGCAGTAGCATGTCCATTTGTAAGTTCACTAGATGCCGTTGGTGTTTCTGGACTTCCGTTGGGACAGCTGCAGGAACTGTCATTGGTGCTGCTGCTGGCACTGTCGCTCTCACTGTCAACACTTGACTCAGGGCTGGTCTTCCTTTGAGGTTTCTCTCGCCTTGCTTGGTAGACTATTGAAACTGGGGATAGTTCGGGAGTTCTCAAGGAACAGCTGCACGCACTCCGATTCCCGTTGCTGATACTATCGCTATCGCTCTCACTGTCCACGCTGGACGCGATGCTCGTCCGTCTTTGAGCCCTCAGAGCTTCATTTTCGCGCCGGAGTTGTTCGTTCTGCTGAATCAAGTCATCCATTCGCTGCTGACATATCTTCAACTTTTTCGCTATTTCCGAATCGGTCGCACTGCCGTTCTTGTTCTCCGAATCTCGCTCCTCCATCTGATGAAAGTTCTTGCCACGTAACCGTTTGGTAAGCAAATCGACTTTTGCCTCAAGCTGCACATATTCCTGTATCAATTCCGATTTGGTCAAAGTGCCGAGTCTCTCGGCATGAAGATCTTCGTAAGCGCTTGAGAATTCCTTCGTTAGAAATTCCTCTTCGTCTTCCGGCGACGAGTAGAAGTAGTCTTCATCGGAGTCCACGCTGAAGCTTGAGTCTCGCGTGCGCGGCGGCGGCGGCGGTGGTTTTTGGAACGAGGCCGGCATTTCCGGCGCCGCTGCACCGGCCAACTTCTGTTCCAAGTCCGGAAGGTCGCTGTGATCTTCCATAAGGAACTGCGTAGTATTGTACGGCGCGGGGGGCTGCCTGCCAGTCTTTGTCAGCCTACCGGAGGCTCGGCAGCGCAGCCTCTGCTGATAGGACAACTGCTGCTTCGAGTATGGCTTAAGTTTCCTATGTTTAGGTTTACCTCTGCGGGTCTTCCGCTTCTTTGCCGCAATGTCGCCGCTGTCATCTAACTGACCGCCCTCTTGATCGCCACTACCGCTTCCACTCTCTATTTTTCCGGCTGTCCTGATAAAACGTTTCGCACACTGAAAACAGAGAAAACATGACACTTAAATATGTTTAATCATTTTTTACAAGGTTAAGTGGTACGCTCGTGCACTCAAACTATATGCTGATAATTGGTGTTCGACCTGCTTAAAAGATTTTTTCCAACATGATTCTTATGTGCGGCTTTCACGCTAATTTTCGATGTAATCGTAAATAATAACGTGAAAGCAAAAACACATATTAAGGAGCTACAACGATCTTGAAAACAAGACTCGAACTTCTGTCTATGGCAATGTTTCGACCGGAGTCAGGTTGAAAGTTGAAATGTGTATCTTGTATATTTTATATATTAATAAACTACAGGTATACATTCAATAGATTTAAACTTTAATTCCGTTCGAGCGGAAACGTAGCCATATGCCAATGATCCATCATTTTCAAACGGATTATTGGATGAAGACCAATCCTCGGTTGCTATTGAGAGAACAATAACAAGCACCGAAGAGATATCAATAAATTGGACCAGCTTTATAGGATTTTGTGTCTAACGGCTAGTGGTCACAGTCTACACGAAAGATATGCTGAAATCAGCATGAAAGTTCTGAGGATGGTTAAAATGCAATGCATTTCGCTTCAGACATGAAATACGTAGGAGCTGACCCTCTTTACCAATATCTCCTCGGTGTAGCAGGAAACTAGAAATTCTTGTGCGCTCGAAGATACATATATCGACCGAGGCGGTCCTAAGGTAAGTCGGTAGGTTCGTCTTCACCTATTGCGCGAATAAAGCAAGCATGTCTCCGGACTAGGTCTTGAACTGTTCGGGTTATCTGCAGTAGGAAAAGCCAGTTGCACGCGAGCAAGAAGTGATATTCGAAATTCGTGAGGTTGCAAACTGGGAGTCGATCTCTCTAAGCACGAGGAGAGATACTTACATCGTTGTTTTTGATGTCAATCCGGCTACAGGAATCCGTAATCTTGGCGGTAGATCGTGCGATAGATGTCGCTGTTGCCAGTGGGAAATCCAGAATTGGCGCCTCTGTCGCGGTCTCTGCCGCAGGCATCGGATCCGTCTCAACGCCCTTCACGTCACGTATGCTGTCTCCGCCGTTCGATGGTTTTACAACTGTCACATCGGCCATGCACTCATCCATATTCGTTATATTCAATAAAACCTGTCTAATTGAGGTTGCACGTACACTCCCATAACCGTTAAAGTCTCGAGCTCATACACTAGAACCGTTCAAACTGCTACCACAACCCGTATGCCTTCACCGTATACAGCGACTGAATCGCCATGTTTGATTTGCCCGTGATTCCGTGCGATAGCGAAGCACAGCGTGCTACGCGGCGGCGGCGGTGGTGGCGGCGGCGGCGGCGGCGGCGGCGGCGGCGGTGGCGGTGGGGGGGCAGGGGAGGGGAAACAGAGCCCTCTCGTGGGGGTAAAGTACTTTTTTGATTTCTCCTTTCGAACACTAGCGCCCTCTTCCTTCCGTGGCCAACTGCCTACTGTTGCCTACTGCGAGAACTGCCTTGATGGTCCTACAATTCCAACGCTCCGGCCTCTCCGTGCTGCTTGCCTACCTACCCGAACGTGTCCCGACTCGACCCGACTCCGGAGACTCGGCACACTTGTACCCTAGTATTTTCCCTGTCACCATTGCTCTCGATTATGCGCCTATGTTAATCCTTCGCTCGATTAACCTTACCACCATGCTTTGCTATCACTGTGAATATCATTATAAACAATATTCGGAGTTCCGAGACTGCGATTGGTACAGATAGAGAATGTATCGTGGTCTTCTTAGCAACAAAGAGGTAACTGTGCGATTGTGCGCAGGGCAATTTATTATGCAAATACATAGAGATAGTGCAAATTACATAAAATAACAATGAATTCAGGGGGAAAATTGAATTTCGATGTACGCTGGATTGTGACTTTTATTCCTGGATGACACCACCATGTAATTGCCGTACATTTTATTTTACATATTTATGAATGTTTTCGGTGTTAAGTAATATCGAGTCATAAGAAACATTTTGAAGCAGACGTCGATTCATGGTGTTGCGCTTGTGAGTTGCTCCAATGGGATGTCCAAGCACGTTAGTTTACCAGTGCAAGCATAAGCCTTTTTTCTCTCTCTCTCTCTCTCACACACACACAAACGCACGCGCGCACGCAGTCACATATATACTTTGACGCACACTACATCACACACACACACACACACGCTAAACTAAAGCGCTCATTGCTAGATACTAATGTCCTGCGAGCTACGACGGGAAGACACATGCAACGGCTGCCATTACTCGCCACGTATCGCACTATCAACGCGAAGTGCATTGCCGTAGGCCGCTGAAAGAAATTCGGTAATGGATTCGTCAAAAAGCAGCGATCTGAATCTTGTTGTTCTGCCGATAAAATCTGTGAACGTAAGAATAGATGAGAAATATAGACGACACGGTGAGAGAGACCGTCGATTGAACTTGAACGGACAGATGGAAGGGACTCGTTAGGCTGGCAGGCATGCACCATTACTATACTAAGTGCCTATAGTGGCTATAGTATATGTATAGTGACAGATTGCGGCTGTACTGTATAGGTCGTGCAGTACCAGCCGGCCAACCAGGTTCCTTGCCAAGTCGTACACATTGTGTGACGCCAAGTTAGGCCTGTGTGTGCAGGCCAACCGACTGCACGCGCATGTATGGACGAGTCGCCGAATCGCGAGTATTTCTTGCACATGTAATTCGCTCTGGAAATACCATAATCTACATTTTTCTCTGTTTCCCTCTAGCTCGCGCGCTCTTAACCGCCAGACACCCCGCTTCCCCTGGCATTCTTTGCCGTTTAAACAAATCAACAACTTGTCTCGCGTTCCTATCGCATTCGTTTTCCATAAGTTCAACACGTGTCTCATTATATGTGTATGCAATATTATAAATAGTCGCTAAACTCTTAGGAGGATATCCATATCTTTCAATGGTGACCTTATCACGCGATCCCAGCACGGCGTGCAAAACATGTCATGCCATCCTGAAAATTACGGTAATCGGCTTTGGTTGCCCGATCTAGACTCTAAGGAATCTCGATTCTTCGTACCTAGAGCGGTCGAAGGTCACGGAGGCATCGCTAGGTGCGAGGCGCATTAAAGTCTGCCTTGTCACAAGGAAGGGATGGATTCCAGAGCGATATGCGGCCCGCTGCTGCACGCTTACGTAATCTATTATTTAATAGCCGCGCATAACAACTTGACTCCTTTCTCTTTCACGGGCGAAAGCAGTGGAGAAACGATCTCAAGCGAATGAACGGATCTCTGAATCCCCGTGGAAGTTCACGTTCAGGAACTTTCACGCCTCCCCGGCTCTTCGCTAAAGGTAACAGTTTCCCGTTCGCTTGCACTGAAGACGTTTCGGTTTCTCGACTGGCCGCAGTCGTCCGTTTATACTTTTATTCGCATCACGAATGTCATTGGGAGGCGCGACGCGATGGCTAATCCTCCCTGCGCAATCACGATTCGAAAATTCACCCATGTATCGTCATCCAATAGCAGACGGAAGAGTCAAGAGTTTCTCTTGTTGTGCATAGCCGCCATAGTGGCGAGCACGTGCTCGTGGGCGCAAGATGTAAACACAAACACAGGTGTGCACGCGGCCACGTTCTATACTTATATCTATATATTATTCTGTGTAATATCTATGTTCTATGTGTGTCGGTTCCCTAAGGTCAATTTGCGGAAATTTCTTCAATGTGTAGGTTATTGAAAAACCTTCGAATAAGTAGTTCACCCACGTCAAGTAATGTAGGCATGGAAAATCGCAAGTGATCGTGAACCAAGAAGATTAGGAAAATTCCGTTTCAATCCTGGAAACCATTGACTCTGATGAGGTCTAATGAGAAGGAAGGAGTTTATACAAATGGCTAGCGAGGATTCACTATAAATACATTGCCTAGCCTCTCGCTACGTGGGAGACGCGCTGAGTATTTGTGTCGGCTACTGGGCCCACCGGGAGATTTAACTGACGCACGGAATCACACAGGAGGAACGGGTCGCCGTATGACTGATCGGGCCGATTTGACTCGATCACGTGTTTCTTAAAAAGTACCCTGCGTTCTTTTCTTTTAACCCTACGACACTTTTCACTTGAACAGTTCACTTTTCGCCGGGACACCTATCTGCCAAATGTTCCTCGTTCTACAAGAGCTGACCCAGATTCGTTCGAACGCTTCGGACTTGCGTTTCGCGTCCTTGAATTATCATAGAGCCACAAGACTTTTTCCGTGGAGCTTAAGTTTATTGGACTCCTCACTCGTACTGCTCCTGTCGAACGTGTTGCGCAGCTTTTGGCCTGCGTAGACATACGAACGTGTGTATGTGGACACTTGGAGGTCGAATTAAGACCCGCAATCGTTTGTCAAGTTGATTGAGCCTTGGACCGATTTGAGAATTCAGTCCGCAAATTTGGAAACCTCAAGAATCTCGAGAACGTGAAACTGTTGGATGCTCAGGGCAACAGAGCCTGCCGCTCGGTGTTTGTCGGCTATCGCGTTCATGCGTATTTCGTCGTGGAAGGGCTCGCCAGTCGCTGGATGGTCTACGTGGCCAATCCTCGTAAACAACGCGCTCGTTCTCGTTTGCAAGAAACGAACGAGTCAAGAACCTCGATGGAACATGGGAATTTCGTAGTCGCCGATGCTATTATTGCGACATGGAAAGTTATTACGGCGACTCCTATGTGCCACCTGCACCAATATCTACCATGTCCCCGTCTGACTTATCGTTAGTGGCGCGAGGATTCGTACGCACGCATACACATATATCTTCCAGGATAACCAACTCAGCGATAGCCAGTGCATTTAATTCGTATAATAAGATTTATTCAGTTCTAAAAGTTAGACTTTGCTCTGCAGTGCACGTTGCCGAGAGTAAGACAGATCATGCTTCTTCGATAATAAACTCGAGAATGAATGTCGTCATATGTTTCAGTAAGTCCAGGAAACGTGTCGCCTGCGAAGTCGATCAAGGACTCAGATTCGGTAAGGAGTCGAGAGCTCGTTTGCCCGGCTGGTCAGCAACTTGGGGGACTCGCGAAGCTCTTCGCCATCCCCTGTAATCGACACGGAGACTGTGCATTTTTGGGCCCCGATGAACGTTGCTGTGGATCCCTGTGTCGGAAGGGCGTACCAGCCCCACCAAAGGAGCCACCGCACGAGGGTTAGTATTATTTGAGTGGATGTGGATCTGGGGGGGGGGCTAAGATGCGTCGAGCGGGAAAGCTACGAGGGGATCGGGCGACGTCCTGCGTCGCCTTGCGGATCCCAGTGCCAAAGAAAAAGGGCAGGTGGGGCAGCTCGCAGAATGAATTCGTCGACGTGAATATCTTTAATGCACGAGGATCAACTGTTAGGGCCGGGCCGGCGCAGCGTGCGTCGGCCCTGTTGACCAACAGCCGCTTTATACTCGTTCTTGAAGCAGCCATTTGAAGGTCGAGCGACGAGGAGTCACGGGAAAGAGTACGTGCCGAACTACAGCGACGCTGTCTTTGCTCTCACTTTGTTATTACTACGAGCCACTGACTTCGCGAGGCTCTCTGCGTTTTCAAGTATCTACGTCGCATAGTCGCGCAGCAATCATCACGTAAAGGGAAATTCTAAAACTGCCTTGACCCGTCCCGCGCGGGCTGGAGAATATTCTCCGGGTGCAGCACACGAAAATTGCACGGTACTCTAATTGCAAGAGTCACTTGGCTCCATCGTCGTCCATGTCATAGACACGTGTAGACACAATCCGAGAAGGAATCCCGGACGACGAAAATGAAAGCGACTCGTTGGGCTAAGATTGCAAGCAGGATATTTCCCTGTCCTCTGTTGTTTCTCTCGTAAGTATTGTCTCTTTGTACCTTCTGTCCTTTTCTGTGGGTCCGGGATGCCTGCCGAACAACGCAGTGCGTGGCAAAGTTCCAAGATCAGTGGCAAGTGAGAGTGTAAGCTAACCTCGTAAGAGCTCGGCGCCGAATCATTTTCCCTTTTCCTGCCACGAATCGTAGGCACGACGAGAGAGAAGAATAAAAGAAAAAGGAAAGGAAAGAGACATTATTCTTTTGGCAATAAGTATTTCTCTCCTGCGCTAGATAAATTTCCGAGGATCTCTCGCGCCACGTCGTTTCCCACTTGCCACGAGAACTCTCGCAAGTTTCAGGAATAACGCGTGTCCTCGGCTTTACGGACGTGTCGTAGCACGAAATACGGCGCGCCTAACCTTAAAGCAGCGAGACTCGCTTCTTCTCTCCGACACGTCCGATACGTCCGATGCTCAAGAAGGACAGCAAGACGAGGCCTGTTCCAGCGAGCTGTTCGTTTACGGTGGAAATAGAAGCGCCGTCCGTTGAGTGCGAGCCCAATGGGAATCTTCCCGAGCAGCAGCGATCCCTATAGTCCGTCTAACGTTAACTATATGACGCTGTGTTGACGGATCGTGAGCCACGGGCACCTACAATATACACAAAACGCTACAATCAGGAATATTGGTGTCGGATGCGCGAGTGCATTTAGTTTCCCGGCTCCCCGATGACTCACAGGGTGCGTCGTCGTAGTCATATTAAGTCATGCTGACTCGTGTGCTACCCGCGATCCACTACACTCGCGTATCTCAGCCTATTAGCCATACCCGTTGAAACACCTTTCGTCCCTTCCCTCCGGATCGAGTATTTTTCCCGTTTCATAAATAATTTGCGCATCGCAAAGGAGGAGCGCACGAGTCTCGGCTAATTATATATAAATATATTAACTCTTATATTTTATCATATTTTTTCGTTTGGAAATAATTGAAACAAATGTGTGTGTTGCGAAAGGACACCTGTGATTTATTAAGGATTCCGTTCTTCGGGAACTGACACGAAAACACACTAAACTATTGGATCAACTATACAATGAAAAATCGTAAACTCAGGGCCAATGCGTAATCAGTACCGACTATGCCTATATGAACGCGTCAGTGTCTCTGTGAAATGGCTAAGAGTCTTATTTTATCAGACGGAGAATAACGTAATAAGGAATTATAATGTGGATTCCTGATTCGGCGTCAGTGAAAGACGAATGCGGTTTCACCGAGTCTCTTATTATATAAAGTGCTGAAATATCAGTGGAGCGCGCACACTTTTTCTTGTCCCTTCTTACAGAACCGTTTTTAAATGTGACGTCTAGTCGACTACAAAACGCCGTTTAATACTCTTTCAGTGTCCGTTATTTATCCTGAATGTCGTGCGACTAGTTTAGCAAAGACTGGTGACGTCGCGCGCGTGGCTGCGCCTGTGCGCGCGTAGTACTACGCGTAGCTTTTGGTATTTTTTGCATCTTCCAATGAGCTTCATTCTCGACTGGAACAATTCGCAGCATTTTTCTTCGCGGCGAACGCAGCTCGTAAAAACGTCGCTGTGCGCTGCCTAGGATCCCTCGCTGGAAAGGCAGTAATCCTTCGTTTAAACATTGAGACCCTAAGATGGAGACATGACTTTCGAAAATCTCCAGCTGATATTATCCCAAAAGTAAGATTAGATAATTTCTTTTTAGGTCTTGTTTTCTGCAGCGAGAAGAAGGTACACTTTTAACACGCTAATGGCACGAGCAAGAAGAGGGCTCTCGATAATTAACCGAACAAACAGGGAGAGGAAAAGAATAATGTTGAACCGCGACTCTCGGCAGCTGCGCCGACGTGCAGTAAAAATCGGTTTTCGAAGCTTCCAATAGCAAAATTGCCATTCGGCCGATTTACCACAATTCCTAATTCCATAGTTACCATAAGCACAGGAGCCGCGTGATCCTCAGAGAAAATCGTTCCTTCGGCAATCGTGAATGACGAATGGCGAAACAGCCAGCACGAGGGGAGTCCAGCTCCTGGCAACAAATTTCTGTTAGAGCTCAAAAACTGTCAACGATTTGTGACAGGCATATCACTCATATCATAGGATCTCGGGTAGTGCTGTAACGCGGTTCGAATGAAACTTCAATCCAAGTTCCGCAGCAGAGCCAAGTTAGTTTAGTGCCTGAGTTATCGGAGTTACATAAAGTCGAGCAAGGGTTCACCTATATCGCCTTTCAAACTCACTTCAAGGTAATTCGAACTGGTTCCACGATACGAAATGCGTCGATGGTTTCGTAAGAGTAATTTATCGCGCGAGCGTGGATACTAGGAGCCCTCTTATGCCGGCAACAGTCCGACGAGCACATTATAACACGAGCTGCTCTCACGTCCCGTAGTAAAGAAGTTCATTCGCCTTTTAGCCGTACTAGGGATAGGTCGCATGTGTCCCAAGGAGCCGATGCCGGAAACGCTTCCCATACAGCGATGCAAGACGGACAGAGATTGCGGAACCAGCAGAAGGATTTGCTGTCCTGATCAGAAGGATCTGCAGCTTTACTGCAGGACGGCTGCGCCGGTTTGGGCGCAACTTCCCTTTCAGCAAACTCATGCCAGTAATCTTTATATTCTTACAATTAGTTATATATATTATATTATCAGGTATTTCTTTGACATTTAACGCTTTGACGCATCCCGTTCGACGTAAGAAACATCGTGTTCGAGTCAAGCAAAATCTATTGTTCATTGATCAATTTCAGGTGAAGTTTTGTAAGGAGAAATTTAAAAGAGCTCTGAATTCGAATTTGAAATAAAAATTTTTTAATTCAAAATGGCAGAACCCTTACGACATCTTAAACTGAACTTTCACATTTACATTCACGTGCTTTTTAATTCACTTTCGAAGATTTTTCGAACCGATCACTTTCAATTTGAAGCTAAACTTTAGAAGATCAAAAAGATTCAAAATGGCAGACTAGTCTCGAAAAATTTCGGAATTCGTATAAATTTGGTTATCCAGGGATTTTAAGGATTTTGAACTTCGAGTTTGAACTCAAGATTTTTAAACGAAAGAATTCAATGAAAAAATCAAAATTTAAAAAATTCGATTCATCGACATGGCTACGATTAGATCGACCCAACAGCACCCGCAGGCTCCGCGATCAGATTATGCACCCCGGATTGAAAGGCAATTTCTTAATTTGTTATTTTTTATGTTCTTGCTCTTACAAGATGTGTCATATATGGTGTTCTACATCGAAGCCTATATACGTATATTCTAACCACAGATTCGAAATCAGTGACCCAAAGAACTTTCAGCAATCAATTTTTATGCAAATCGAATGAGACGGCAGAATCGCAAACAGAAAAATTTATGCATCAAAGTGTTAATATTACTCTATATGTATATATAGAGCTGGTAGTAATATTATGTACAGCGTGTTATTTTTAAGTATTGCACCAACTGAAGTTAGCTCATCCATTTCGTATGGCACAAGACAGTGTAATACTCTTAAATATCCCTTTATACAATGATATACATATAATTCCATTTATTCTACTTTTGCGTAAGCGGGACTCTATAAAAATTTTAGCTCTGATGTCTCTGCTCGCGTACATGCAATGCCAGGCCCCACCGCCAGCTACTCTCGATTTGTTTCCGCAAGCCTGCAATCGTACTGCCGACTGTTTTCCTAATTTATGCTGTCAAGAAGGTAACGGGAAGTACTGCAGAGCTCCAAAGAAATCCCTGGCTGCCCTGGTAGCACAGGCGACGCAGGTGAGATGATACTTGAAATTAAGGACGGATACGACGCGCTGCCGCCCTACGTTGGATGAACACACTGTTGTGTCTTTTCAGAGATTCGCAAGAGGATAAAGAAAAGAAATATAAAACGTCCGAAAATGACGCTTGACATTATTTGGCAATCTTGAACATTGGATGGATCGATTGAACTACGTCCGTATTTTTTTAACCTTGTATACTGATTTTTTGTCGTAATACAGATTATACATTCATCACTTGTTATTGTGACATTCCGTTAACTTAAATGTAAGATTAAAAGACACAAGAAACAGGTCGTTGCGTACGAATGCATCCCTGTTTATTAGACAAATCAGCATCCGGCCATTAATCCAGCTGCAAAAGAAGGAAAGTAAAGTTTGTACTTTTGTCGACTATAAAAGCCTCGTGCAGCAATAAAATCACACGAGACAATACGACTGCGAGTAAATTGAATTTAATTTTAAATTGAGACAAATTTAAATGTTCTTTACCTTCTTGAAACCGATGTCAGCCGCGTATTCCCTGAAGCATTGGCGGCAAATGTTTAATCCATACTTTCGAATGAGCCCATGCTTATTCGCGCAGGCACGGCTGAAAATGATAAAGATGAATGTTATAACTTATTAAGGATGATCTGGTTCTCGAATTTTAATCATGGAAATGCGAAGTGTGAAGTAACCCCTATGAAGTTGTCTTGATCGCGTAATGTCGCAGACATAACCTTATTATAGGTTAGCTTAAGTGAAATTCATAACCTGTATACGAATAGGAAGACCTACAGCTGTGTTATTACGTTTGAAAATTTGTTAACCCTCTTTGTTAGAAATTCTGCAATCAGCTATTTATCAGGAGTTGTGACTTGTGAACACAAGAAAGTTGCACCAGGGCATGGAACGCGTGATGAACACGCGGTCAAACGTCATGAAGTTTCACGTTGCTTTTAGCTATTTAATGTGTCTCAAGATGTAGTTTTCTTCCGTTATGTGAGGAAGTGATCGAGTACTCACCAGGATCGGGATCCTTGGCCGTATTTTCTTGGATGTGAATACCAAATGTTTTGGAAACCCATTTCGTTGCAAAACACGTCTTTACCGGAAAGAGGCAGCAGGCGTAGAGGCTAGTGTAGAGTGATGGCGCTAGTGAGTACTACCCAAAAAGGCTTCGCACTTGGGATCCAGATGGCGCTGGATCATTGGCGCAGGGCGCGCAGGGTGACAGTTTCGAGAACTACGATGCGGGTCAAGTTGCTCGCTCCAGGCTTCTTTCTTCTTCATGAAACTTATCGACTGTGTTCAGCAGAAACAGCGGTCACGCAAATAAATTTTATTGTTTAAATTTTACAACTGTTGCAAAATTTAGGCTCAAATGATAAGTTGAATACTTTAATTCAAACTGTTTAAAACATAATAGTCATTTACTTGTAAATCTTGTAAATATGATTAACATTCTTGTAATTCTTTTTAAAGAAAAAAAAAAAGAAATGTCAGTTTAACGTCATTTGCACGTTATTATAGCTGAATGCCGACGTTACGAAAAGTAAGACTTACTTGCGTTTCTCATATGTAGAATGAATGTTTGATCGTCGATTTACTCGCCAGAGATGCAGAAATTGTCGAAGAAACCGGTTCTCATGTGGAATGTAACCCACGTGGAAGGTAATACTTGTGGCGGGGATTCGACAACGGTACTTTCAAACGGTGTTCTTGTATTACATATTTAAAGTTCCATTACGGTGGCAAAGCGACTATCGGCAAGGTTGTCGAGGCGTCTTCTCAACGGCAACAGTAGAACAGAAGAAGTTTGTAGTCAGTAATTTTATTATCAAAGAAAAATGACACGAGAGACGAGCAAAACCAAAGAGAGCAGAAAGAAGGTATGTGTAACTGCGTCACATCCACTGAGCATAAAGCGTAGAAAGAAAGAGTAAAGAACGAAAGAGAGACGAAAAGAGGAAAGGAAAGACTAACTACGTTCTGGAGAATCGGCGAAATTCCTTTATGATTTTGAGGCCGATTAGAAATCCATTTCGTGATTAGAATAAGCTAAATATTGCTTGTTGAGTTTTATAATTTCTACAACTTTTATAATTGAAACCGTTATAATTAAGTATATCGGCAAAGTCCAATATTACCTGTAACGTGCATCTTATTTGAAATTTCCCACTCATCTATATAAAGTTAATCTAACAAAACTTATATTGTCTACCGGGTCAGGCCACAAATCTTGTGAGTCGTATTTTCTAACATTACTTTAACATTCCACAAAGCACCCCAACCCCCATATTAAATCTTTCAATTTGACTTTCAGACTGAACATACGACTCTGGTTCCCAAAAAAATTCTGAACATAAAGGTCAAAGACCTCTTTAAGACATTACTTTACGCGGTGGTAGGACCGGCGATTCTCTATGGTCTGTTCTTCCTCCTTATCTATTATCAGAATAAATTTGTACATGTGCAAATTAAGGAAGTCCAAATAAAAGATAAAAGGCCCACGTTTTGGGTATACGCGAAAAATCCTGGAAGGGAATATCTCAGGCACGTCTTCGTTGTCCTGGACAGGCTGGGATTTGAACAAGGAAGCAATGAATCAGACTGGGACTTGTTGTGGGCTCACGATTATCCCTTTAGAACGCTGCATGCCCAACTGACTGATCTGAAGCCTCATCAGAAAGTTAATCACATCCCTGGCTGCGGATATATCACGAATAAAGTTGACTTGTCAACATCAGACGGAGAATACATTCCGTTGTCATTCAAAATTCCTGAAGACAAGGATGCTTTGTTGCGATACGCTATAAAAAATCCTGAAAGATCCTTCGTCCAAAAGTCGAACGCACATCGAGGAATCGAAATTCGCAATATAGAGCAGCTCAATCTCACTGCGGAAGATTCATTCGTTCAGGAATTCATAGAGCGGCCGTTTCTAGTGGATGGATACAAATTCGACATCGGAGTCTACACTGTGATCACCTCCGTAGATCCTCTACGTGTTTACGCCTACAAGGGCGACGTGCTCTTCAGATTCTGTCCAGTCAAGTATTATCCATTTGATCCTGAAAATTTGGACAAGTATGTAGTGGGTGACGATTACTTGCCAATCTGGAATGTCCCATCCCTGAGGAAGTATTATGTTGATTTAGGATTCTCAATGAAGGATTCGTTCGATGCGTACGTCAAGAGCAAAGGTAAGGATCCCTCGAAGCTTTGGAACGACGTCAACGCGGCCATAAGACAAATCTCTTTAATGAAAGAAAGGCAGATCAGAGAAGTCGCAAAGCGATTTCCAAACGCGAGAAACTTTTTCGAAATGGTCAGATTCGATTTCACTCTAGACGAAAATCTCAATGTTTACGTGATGGAAGCGAACATGTCGCCGAATTTATCGTCCGCTCATTATCCGCCCAATCAGTTACTGTACGAGCAGGTGCTATTTAATCTGTTCGCGCTTGTCGGTGTCGGACAACGCGTGAGGAAGGATTCTTTGAGAATGAGGTAAATGAGTCGTCCCCTTGATTGAGTCTGAAAGTAAACTCAAAGCGTGATTGCATAATCGAGTTGAGTG
The DNA here is from genome assembly GCA_031762395.1 of Calameuta pygmaea. Lineage (NCBI taxonomy): Eukaryota > Metazoa > Arthropoda > Insecta > Hymenoptera > Cephidae > Calameuta > Calameuta pygmaea. The sequence continues at coordinate 2,320,217 of JASANN010000049.1, read as the reverse complement.
TCGTTAAATGTGTGACGTAGGAATCGAATGGAAACGGAAATGGAAGTTGCTGATAAGAACTTAGTCGTTCTACCGGAGGTCTGTGCAGCCTGCGACGATTGTTTCCGCGTCGAGTGTCAACTGTGCAAGCCCTGTTTCACCGAGGAAACGCGTCTGATCTTGTCCCAGAGCTACTACGAGCATCACAATAGAATCGACTTCCAAAGAATATTTCCTCCACCCATTGTAAGAAACTTTTAAATATAAATCCTTTTCTCTTTTTTCTACAAACTTCGAGACGGTCGTGTGTTTCCTATGATCTTCTGTCCTTTTGTTTCAGTCACGAAAAATGATTCTGAAAGATTACACACTGAGAAATCAATTGCTCGTGCGATGGTACCAGGGCAAATGTGAGTTGGATCCAACGTGGTGTGGATGAACAACAAACCTATTTATATTAACCTGTGACGGTCTTCAAGGAAGCGCTTCAAAATGTCTTGCGATTAGTCAGTCTTCTCATTGGACACTTCTGAATAAACGGGGCTCCAATGGAATCAACGGTATTAGTAGTGAATTTCGAGCGCACCCGAAGAGGTACATGATATGACAATACATGTCTATGATAAATCAAAAAGGTATTTATTTATCACTAGTATTAAGTTACAACAGACCTAGTGAGCCTAGTGCAAATTTAACGATGAAAGGAAGAGTCTTTAATGAAACTGAAGTGTCATTGTCAATTAATATCGTATTTATCATTACATAAGAATCAAAGAAAAAGAGAAAATCTATATTCATCATCTGCCTAGGTTGCATTTCTCTTACGTCCCTTCTTAACCTTGCATTCTGGTGCGTTTGGGTTTGTACCTTTGTAAAACTCTTTAAGTAATTGCATGGCTTCGTTACCTTTGACGTTACCCTCAATAAAGATTCTAGTCTCATACAGTTTTGGCACCTCAAAGACACTCGTGCATCCGCCAAACCGATCATTAGCGCAGCCATATATTATGCTTCGCACCCTAAGCTGATGTAGTGCTGCCGCGCACATTATACAAGGTTCCACGGTGACAACAACGTCAACATCTTTAAAGACTTCCATGTAGTTGAGCTTACGCAATTGACAAAATCTGAAAACATCGTCGATACAGTTTAATTCGGCGTGGCGAGTGGCGTTTCTCGTCTCGTTTACAGTATTACGACCAGTGGAAATAACTTTGTTTTTGTAAATGAAAAGACAACCGACAGGGACTTCACCAGCCTTTAAAGCGTCCTCGGCTTTCTCTAGAGCTACATTCATCCATTCAATGGTGCTAGCCATTTTCTATGAGTATAACGAAAAATGAAATATAAAATATGATTTAACATTAACTTTTAAATGATTGCAATGCTTTCCTGATAAATCTAGATGAAGTAGAAAGTAAAAAATAAAAGACTGTAATTGAAGTATAAATAAGTGAAATAATAAAACTCCTAACAACTGTTATAGCCAATTTTTGTAGGCCCTTTATAGTGAAATTCTTTGTTGACGTATGCCCAAAAGGAATTATTGTGTAAAAAACTGAAGAAGGTTTAGTTCTTTCAATCTTTTGGCAGCCTTCTCATTCCAGTTAAGGTTTCCTACTGACCTTGGACTAGGATGTGGTATACACATTATCTGTAAATAAAGATAGAATGGTATCATAAATTAATTCTTTATTGTCATTATGCTTCAGCGATACCTGTGTAGAAAGTCCAGCAGATTTTACTACGGTTTGTGCCCTTTTCTCTGCAAATCGTCCAATGCCCACAATTATCTGGACCTTCAAAAGCTTTATAGCAGCTATAAGAGCATCATCACAGTAGCCGTGAAGGGATATTTGTTCAGGTCCCTGCAAAAGACAAGTCATGTCAGCAGTCCTGAAAAGTCTATAGGACACTTATTGCCTTTAGCTCTGCAGGAGTAATATTGCGTCCTCCAGCATCCATCAGTGCGATCGGGCAGTAATTATGTAGAAAAGCATATCGAAAAAAATTTTCAGGATTTCCACATAGGTCACGAAAGAAACTCCAGAATCTAAATCCACTGATTTCGCTACGTGAACATGCAAACCCTGTCACTTTCCTGTCAGGTTGCTCCTTGAATGGTTTTCCAACATCACCAGATAATTTAAGCCAATCACGAACCATATTTACTTCTCCAAATGGTATTCCAGTTTGGGACATACCCCATGGCCCTGGATTCATTCCCAGAAAAAGTATTTTCTTAGCTGAATGACAGTACTTGTGCACATACATGGAATGCACTTCAAATGCATATTCTAATGGACGATACACATGTGCTACGGGATGATGAAACTGTATATTTTTCAGCTTATCGTTTAAAGCTTGTTCAAGTACCAAGAATCTTTCAGCAAGATCGATAGGTAACGGAGGAATAGCAGGTATAACGAAGATTCCACTGTCATCCAAATTATCATCAGTAGCATACTCTTTGTGTTCTTCGAATACAAGATTAATACTGTCGATAGTTGCATTTTCATCATCTTCGCATACAATAACGTTACAATTTTTTTTTACACTTAGATCCAAAGGTATTTCATTGCACTCGAGTTTCAATCTTTTAGAGGATGTCATTTTTACAACTATTGTGGATTAATACGTTTGATTTATTCGATCACAGGAGGTAAACTATGGCAATGATATAATATTGAATCTTGTATGTTTTTCTATCTTATGCCATTCAACGGATTATTATATTTGTCTTCTTTTAACGCTGCTTAGTACTCGTGCCTTTTATTTCTTTTAGACGTAAAGAATTATTTCAAAAGAGGGAGAGTACATTTTTCGTATACCCATAAAGGTGTATCAATAACCATTTAGATTCAAATGACACTTTATTGACACTAAAGAATTCTCATATATCTATAATGTTGATGTTTGGCGCTGACTGTACCGTTCATGATGCGGGGAAGTGCAAACCGAATTTCATACCGCATGTAGCACTTACTAGAATTGGCGCATCATTATGTGGTCAAACTGTATAGGACCTTTTGTCTAGAGCAAACTAGATAGCTATTGCAAAGAATAATAGAACACTTGAAACGGCACTTTAGGAAGAAGAAAGGGGTACAACATTGAACTAGATACAGGACTGGTCCATTGATACGCTCCTGAAAGAAGCAAAACTTCAACTTTATTTAAATTTATAAACCTTACTTCGGATAATTTTGGCACATTACAGCTTCCTTTACCAGCGTTATTACGAGAGAGATAGAACAATACCAGGCTAGACTCTAATCAAGTTTTCCACGTACTTTTATATTTGCAGGTCGGATTCAAATTTTTAATTTTTCAGAATGGTAGACATTTCACCAACGGGATTACTAAAGTAATATTAGAGAAGCCAACACCAACCTTCCTTCCTTCCTTTTTTTAAAGCTGCCTCCTCCAATGAGATGTGCCAGGCCGATACCAACCGATACCAACCACGGTACCACGTGGCACACTCGAAAACACAGTCTCAGCTACTTTTCGATAATGTATTATCTAAATATTTTGCGATGCATCATGGGAAATCTGTGTGACGATCTGCGTTTCTTTGAGCACCGTTGCCACTTCTCCATAACCTCCCGGTATAGTAGATCTCTTCCGTGATGATATCGACTCATGCGATTGGCGCGAACATACAATTCATTTGATTTCTATTATAATATATCATACCTTCGTCCCGAGTTATATATTCTTAGTTTTACCTAGAACATAGATTTTGAAAGTTACTGCATGCGTAATCTGTGTACCCATATATCTCGGTGTATCGTCCCTTTTCTAATGGTCGTCTTTCATGAGCCACGTTAAAATAAGACTTCCTAAAATGTCTGCATGAAGTATATTTTTCTGTTTTTTTTTTAATTTTTGTACCTCCTGTAAATAATTAAATATAATTAATTCGTGCATGTAAAATCGTATTTTACATTATTATTATTCAGATATTGTAATATATCGATTGATGCCCATTTGAATGGGCATGCTCATACGAAAGAGAGTAAGAATTCCTGAGATATTAAGGCAACACCGTTGGCCTCAATCTTATTTCTTTTTTCAATCCCCAGAGAGTCGTTTAAAAACAATTTGCACTTTATGATGCTCGCGTAATGTGAGTTTTATCAGTGACACCTTGATAAGGCCCTTAGAGACTAATATAAACCACAGGCCACTCATTAATATTTTCAACAGCTATTCGAAATGTCTCAGACTATTCATCGTTTCGTCTTGCTGACGATCGTTGTTTTTGCACTTTTAAATTTGAATTGCGCCGATTCGATTTCAACTGACGTCGTGCCGCCCAGCCGCGACGCTAGATTCCGTAAGTGACGAAATTTTCTGTCGAGACTGAACAATTTTTCATTTAAAATTCTCCTCGCGTGCTTCCTAGTTCAATTCCCGTGGTTTGGACGTTTTTGCAATGGCTGCCCATTCCACGTCTGCGAGGCCGATCCAGCCATTGTCCTCGGCTATTGTTGCGGATGTCGTCGAATATTCGGTGGGTATTCCACGAATACATATTGATGTTATTTTAATAGTCTCCGCAAGAGTCTTATCGTTCGATAGATCAATAGAAATTGCAGAGTTCAAGCATCTAGCTCGTGATATAAATTTTGCAGGTTATGTATCGACCTATGACTCCGCCGGTATAGTAGACTGAAATTTATGTTACGTTGCATTGCTACAGTCGTACGTTGGTGTCTTTTTTGTGGCATTAAGTACTTATAGGTTAGTACGTAAACGTGCCGCTCACAGATGCCACTGCCATCGCGGTCGACGTCATGATAAGATCGAATTAACAAGTAAGGCCCAGAGGGAATTCCCTAAGGGGAAACCTGCCTTCTTCGGCCCGCACTTTCTCGAATCGTGCAGAATTTTTTAGACGTTGCTTCAATCTTGTTCTTAGTATATCTACTCACCCGATGTACATTCCTGATATATAGGAAGATCGAGGTTGCGCCTTATAGAAATCGCGATATCCGTGGGCAAATTGTGCACTGCACATCGTGCGTAAATATAGACTGACATATTACTTTTGGATATTATTTATTTTTAACAGCGAGACTTTCCTTAAGGCGCCACCAGTCGCCAGTAGGATTATGCGGAAAGTGTCGGTGGGCTTATTGTCGTGCATGACGATAATCCTGGGAATTAAAGATTACACCGGGGGATTTGTATTGGGAATAAGGATTTTGGGTTTAGTGTAATCTCGAGTCCTCGGAGGATGTTGACTGGGCTAGACGCTTGAAAATCTACAATAAATGGAGCCAAGTATGGGAGGGTTTATGCATTGTATGTACATACATATAATATATGTATTAAGGGCTAAGGGACCGCATTTTATTATCCGTGCACTCTTGCAGAGGAAACACATTGTAATCTAATTAACTGTAAATTAATTTCAGATGTCTTGCCGATTGTTTGTTCCGCAAACGTTATATGCCCTTTGGAAGTCAGCGGAGTTTGCCGTGACTACGAATATATGTTGCGCTGCTGTTGCTAAGATTGCCTTCTTAAACTAGTATGGCGCATCAAATTTTATCCTTTTATGTCTCTTATATTAGAATATTGTTAATCGGACGACTATAGATTGTGTATGATAATGTTGTTTGTATTAATAATTGTGCTTTGAGTGCCGAGAAAATAAAATTAATAGAATTATTAAAATATCCTCTACGTGTGATATAATTTAAAGGGAACTTCGGACCTTTTCTTTACCATACGAGTAAAATTCCAATAGAAATCGTAAATAACAGAATTTTTACATAGATTCTTCCACTTTCCAAGGTTAACAATCATTTTGACATCATTTTCGAAATAATTAAATTAAAACTGAAAAAGGAATCTGACTCAAAGTTTTTCACATCTTTTAAGTTCACATCGAAAACTTTCGGATCGAATTATATTTTCACATTTTACTCGCATGGTAACGAGAAGTCCGGAGTCCCCTTAGATATCTTTTTTACCCGCATTTCTAAATCTTTTTCTTTCTTCAGAGTCAAAATCCTAATTTCGAATTCAGTTAAATTAGCCTCATCAGAAGTACATCGCACACGTTGATAATGGACAGATAACACCATTTGACGTTTCATGTTTTTACTACTTACTGTAGGTGGTGCATCGTCGGTATTCCCCCTCGTGAGAGTTCGGAGCTTGTCGACGAGATGGCGCCGTCAGTACTGTTTCGTTAGCAGTGCTGTATTTGGTTGGATAGAGACGATAGAGACCAACGCTGCGTCTTTATTTATCTCTCTCAATTTAAGAGACAGGTTATTACGCTCGCAGTATTCGCAACAAATTCTGAAACATATCGTTGCTCACTATTATCAAAATCCCCCAACTTTCTCGATAGGACTTTAATTAATCCTGCACGTGCAAATATTAAACTAAAAACGCGAGGTGGTTGTTTATATTTCTATATTTATTTCGCAAATAGTTCAGAAGGACGTGGAAACTTGAAGCATCAGAAGGTAAGGCCACCGAGTTCCTTGGTTTCCGAATGGCAAAGTAGCACTGCTCGATTTTTCGGATGTGTCTGCAGGGTGGACCAGTTCGTTTTGTGGAAAGGCAGGGGCCAGAGCGCGGTGACCTTGCCAGAAGATTACAGCGGCCGATGCCTGGGAGGATCTCTGCTATTCTGATTTTGACATCACGCTACAATAACTAGGTGACCTGAAGCTGCAAGCATCGACAGAATTCCAAAGAGGCAAGAAACGCACTAGCGACGAAGGTAAATGGAGGCAGAAGGTCGGAAAAGTTTAGAGCCGAGAGAAGGCAGAGAGTCGAGAAACAGTTGGACGAGTTCTTGGTCCAGCCACCTCGTACTGATCGCATTGGCTGCAACCGGTCCCGACCCCAAACTGTAACTCTGGAGCTCTGACACTCTTGTTAGCCTAATAACTACTGAAAATCTATAAGGGTCCTTTGCTGGGTGCATCTGACACCTTCTGTTGTAGTTTTGTGGAGCCCTAAGTCGCGCGGTTGTTCAATCCTGACTGAAATTGACCCTCGCAATCAGCTGGGGAGAACGAGAACCAAGATTCTCGGCAATGAACTGGCACTTGGCGACTGATCTGGCGCCCCGATCATCCAGACCCAGCAGCAAAAAACTTCAGAGTCTCCTAAGAGTGAGTTCGAATGTTGACTGACCTCGTGTAAATTTCAACTACTTTTGGCAGTGGGTTTCGGAGTCGCGGTTCTTTTTTCCCCAATGGTAGCAGATCGTTTCGATGTTTTATTAGCATCGAGTTCCAATTTGCAGGCTCAGCTTCCTATGAAAGTTCGACTCGATGGTGCCAGTCATTACATTAATGACAGAGTTAATATTTTATCGGCATATCTTACACCTCGAGGACTGCTATTGCTTCCCACGGTCACCTTTTACTTATATTTTTTGCTTCCTCGTAATCATCATTCGCGTAGGAAAATTTGCTGGCACTAGACTCGGAGCACTTCTATTACCAAGGATACCGACTTTTACTTCCCGATGATCTTCCATGGAGTTACTGTAGATTATCTCGTTCTGCGCTCCCTCTCGACTCGTCCTCCTCTTTGAACGTCCCAGGTCTCCTGGATCTTTCCAGAAGCGCCATCCGATCTTCTCTCAAGGATTCGATTGGATTTCGATTGTGGAATATCGAATGTTCGAGAGGATAACAGTGTCGAAGGCGAGCAGAGTCTCCAAATTAAAGGCGAAGAGTCGCAGGAGATCCTGCTAGACTTGAAGGAGGACTTCGAACCTAAGATCATTTTACCGTTCTAATACTTTTCTTTGAGCACTTTAATTTGTGATAAAGTAAACGTTCCTATTGAGATAGATTCTATAGGGGTTACCATAGAGAAAGTTATTGTCTAGAAATGAAGAATAGTCGAGGAAAATCCGATACTGGCGGAGCCAGATAAATGATCAGGACGACTCTGACTACATTCGTAATCGGTTCGTCCACATAAAGCGGCAATGCCCAAGGGTGCCGTCCTTGATCCGAAGCTCGTTGTGAAATCGGCCGGAAGTACGATTTTATCCGAATTGCTTCTACAAAATCGAAGTCTCCGCTCGGCTTGCTCGAAGATTCTTTTTCGCTTTTAAATAACCGTAACGTTTCTTCCCAGTGGGAAATTGACTCTTCGAGTTCTTCCTCAGGACCCACAGGCACCAGTACAGTAGCAGTGACTTACGCTGTGACTCATGCGTGTCTAAGCAAAGCAGTTTTCTTCGGCGGAATTAACGGAGTTGATGGACGAGTCAGAGCGAGACGCATAATCCGCGTCTATACTTTATGCAGTCGGCTGGAGGGTGGAAACGCGCATCTATAGATCTATAGATGCAGTTGAACAGCAGCCAGATATACTGCAAGGTACACAGAGGGATGGATGGTCGGAGGGCTGGGATAACTTTTCTCCAGTGGAATTTTTCATTGCTCCGTTTTTCATTCGAACGATAGTCCTTTTTTTTTTTTGGACTAATCATTTTTCACGTGTCTCAGCCAGCTGTCCTTTTGAAGCAAATGATATTTCGCTTGTGAAGAAGAATCGTTCTGGGATCGGGAGAAGCTCAAGCGCGCAAATCGCATTGGCCAGGTTTAACTGTCTCGACGCATCGTCAGGACAAGACGAGGACTGGAAGTAATGGAACCTCACGTGGCTACGAGGGAAAGACGGAACGAACGGCAGGGTGAGATGAAAGAGAAGAGGAGGAGGAGGAAGAGGAAGAAGAGGAAGAGGGACATCGAGACGAAACAAAAGGAAAGGCTGGTCGAGTTGGTCGAGATGTCTTCCTTACGGAAACCTGTCTATGTATAGGAGAATCACAGCCAGCAGTGAGTCTCGGCTCGATGTTGGCTGAATACGCAGCTCCGTTTGTCGCGAACGTAACACCAGCTGCGCCGCCACTTGGAAACCTGTCGCGATATCGCGTATCGGGATACATATAGCTGCTATCTTTATTATTGCTCTTTCGCTTGCAGTTTGCCCAGCTACGTCGACACTCGCATTCGCGCTTTTTATTTCTTGATACTCCGAGAGCGCTTCAAGTTCAAAGACAGATATTAAATTCTGAATTAATTGAGGAAATTTTAAAGAGGAGAGAAGAGGGACAGAGGCTCGAGATAATTATTTTGATCTCGCTACTTTTCTTGGCTCGACGTTTCTTCGTTTTTCCGTCTGTCTGTGTCGCTCTTTTCATCCCTTTGTTTCTCGTGATACCTACCAATTTGGCAGTCTATGTGGCAAGGGTATACTTCTTTTGCTGTCCATTGACGATGACGGTGAGGGTGAGGGTGACGGTGAGGGTGAGGGTGACAGTGAAGGTGACGGTGACGGTAGGATGACGGTAGGGTGAGGGTGACGGTGAAGGTGGCGGTGACGGTGACGGTACGGTGAGGGTGACGGTGAGGGTGAGGGTGAAGGTGACGGTGACAGTGTCGGTCGGTGACGGCGACGGTGACGGTGACGGTGCTACGAGTAGCGCAACGAGTGGACGGTTGAGCGAAAGGTCGGAACCACGGAAGGAGAAAACGAATGAATCAACCGGGAAACGAACCAACGAACGGACGGATGGACAGACGCGAAGGGGAAATAGCTGCATAGCTGCATCCACTTCCCGTTGATTCTTCTCCTCTGAATCAATTTCCTCGACTTCGCTGCTCGAGCCCCAGTTGTTCCCCGGCTGAGATTTTCTCGCGTGACCACCGATGCAATCTGCATCATGCGTTTCGGTGACACTTAACAAAAGTTGGAACGCGATATGTCGAGCTCCGTCAGCTGTAAGAGATAGAATATAAACGGTGTGAATAAAAAAAGGCCCACTGTGCACTGGGTAGGTCTAGAGAAAAAATAAGCTTGGGCACTTTTACATTCCTTTAAACTGTCTGCATGCTCTTATCACTTGGACGCTTCTTTACAGAGACATGAATAATTGAATCTCAAAATGTTCTATTTGTAAAATTTTTCCAAAACATCAAGGCAGACTTGATTGGCGCAGCCAGTGGATCAGATCGCGAATTTATAGTTGCGAATCATTCGCAGCCCCTCTCTTCCGCTCTCGCCAAAAATATTGTTAAAAAAATGTAAATTGTCAACTTTTTGATTTTGGTCGAATGCCCCTCAAGCGAGAGAGGGGCATGAATAACTAAATGCATCTCTCTTTCTCTCTCTCTCCCCCCTCCCACCGAAAGTCTTGCCTGGTTAGGATAGCGTTAAAATAATTTACGACGCGATCAATATCTCACACTCATTTGGCAAAATCACAGGTCTTGTCTTCATCGAACGAAAAAGGAGGAGAGCAACGGCCGACGATGGCACGAAAATGATTAGCTGCTTCGACGTTAATCGAGTCATCTTGTACGTGAGTCTTTAGTCCGAGGATGTCCAAAGAAAAGACTCCTTTACCGACGACTTATGCTCGCTGGAAGATAACGAGGAATTTCCCTGTGGTCGCGATCGGGAGATCATGTGATGCTTCTTCAAGCGAGAGTGAGATAGTGCGGGGCAAAGATGAAGGAGGTTGAGGGGAGGTGAGGGGAGAGGAGGGGGGGTGGGCTGCGTGCCGAACCACTCCGAGAGGAACTCCGTAAGATCTTGAGAGGCACAAAAGGTTCCAGAGACGTTGAAGGAGGTAAAGGGGAAGCAGGCGCAGGGCGCAGGGCGCAGGGATAAAGGGTATGGAGGTTCTAAAGGTACATGGCGGAGGTGCTCCTGGTCGAAAGGGCCTGAAGTGAGGCGAGGCGAGATGAGATGAGATGAGGCGAGCGCACAAGGGTTCTCGGCAGATAGAAGCGGCTCTGCGCTCTCGAGCAGCCACTGCCTCACCCATTGCTTCCCACTGCTTCTCACTGCTTCCCACACTAGTCCTCACCTTTGTTAGTTCGACTCGAGGCGCACGTGTCTATGTTCTACGTGACTTCAGTATCGAGACGCTAACGCGAAAGCCAGAAGACAAGTGGTAAGAAGAAGGCTAGGAAGGCTAGGAAGACCGACGAACGAGAGAAAAGTTTAAGGCTTATCGAATAATTGTTGTCGGTTTTCCGCGATGCTGAGTTTAGTCGAGCGAGGTGTGCAAATTTGCTGTTTTTTTAAAGCTAAGGTTACTGGGGCAGACATATTGACAGATGCATAATGAACGGAAACGTATCGCTGCAGAGAGTTTTAGTTACATTGGTCAGGGTTAACGTGAGGATACGAAGGTTAATGCTGTAATTTGTTGTATTACTACAGCCAATAAGAGTATTGCGCCACTAAACAGGAAAAAGGAGGTGATTTCGCAAAATTGAATGGATCAGTTTATTGCTACCATTTCAAATTAGATTAATTAGCTTGATGAAAACAATGATCGGTTCCGAGAGTGTGCTGACTGGTTTAAGAAAGGATTGTCCAATTTAATTTTCTAGAACGGATATGCAATACGACATTATATTTTTATAACGCTAGTGCTAGTGATTAAGGAGGTTTGTTGATAATGATAACACCTTATCCAAGACGAAATTCTGCATTTCTTGTATCAGACTGTATAATCATTGATATATTTATTTTCGCAAATTATAACGTAATGATTTTTGGCTCGAATGTCGTAATTATCTTACCTTTTGCCACATTTATTTTTGAACTCCTTCCCTATTACTATTATAATTATCATCACCGAATCACCTTAACGCGTATATCATTAACGTACAATCTATATCTATATCCTAGGTCGAATATCGCTCGCACTTTTACATTCGCAGATTTTCGCAGGGGAAGAGCCTCGAGAGCAAATCTTCAGGAAGTGCAGGATAAAGCCGTCGCTCCCAACGTTTCTCGTTCAGCTGTCTCGCTTTTTGATCCTGGCGAGTAAAGACCTCCTGGTCGGAAAAGGCTCTCGGGAGTAGAATAGTTGGATGCTTTCCAGAGACCGAGAGAAGCCTTAGGCAGGCACTCTCTGCCTCGCGCGATTCTTTGCCCCTTCTGGAACCGAGGAGGCCGATGCCCTACTAGCCTGCCTATTGTAGCCGGATTGATTGGTCTTGCCTCACACGAGAGATTTTGCCAAATTGAAGCGCCAGTAATGGGGAAGGAGAAAGACACCGTGAAATCTCTCCTTTACCAAACGGCGCAGCATCGCAGTCGCGGTAGTAGCCCCGGTCCTGGAAATTTGGGCCTCTTATCGTCGGACGCGTTTCCGTACTGCGCTGGACGAGGACTCTGGAGATTTGATATTCGGCACAGGTAGTGGCCCCATTTATGATCTAGGAAGAAGTCGCCTCCTCCCGTGCAGGCCGGGAGGACGACTTGGGTCAGGCTAGGACGGAAACCTCAAGGTTCTGAGGTGTTCGGATGTGTTGGCCACGTTACATGCTATATGCTGCGCAGGAGTCCCAAGGGAAAGGAGCTCGTCGGAAGACAAAAGCTGGATAAAGCCTTAAGAATCAGGAAGTCCAATCTCGCTGGGCACAGCTTTCGAAACTTATCAGTTCGAAAACATTTCTCTGTTAGGCCGTTATAGTTAAAATAGGTGCCGTCTAGAAGAATGCCTGCAGGATATCCTTTAAGGATCATTCTGACTTGCCCTGTCGATCGAAAGAGATTCGAGTTCCTGAAATCCATCGATCCGTGCACGTCTACCGGGTTCACTTCGAGCATCTTGCAGTCTAATAGTCGAGAGAGAATCTTCCTGCGTCTTGGGGTATTATTGGAGGCTGGAGAGGCAGGGGAAATGGAAAAATTGTACGGTTCATCTGGTCCAGGTCGCCGCCACGAGCAAGAGGACGCAGGAGGGAGAGTTGGGGGGGATGGAAGGCTCAGACACGAATTCTCTGCTCCCCAGGCTTTGTTTCTCCTGACGCATTGTCCAGCCAAATTGCTGGTTCCTCCGCAGCACGTGGTTCGGCAACCAAAACTACCCTCGAGCTTGCACGCCTTGCGCTCTGTACTCGCTGCCTCTGCCTCTCCGCATTCTGCATTCTGCATTTAACGCTTTTAATTTTACATTTTATATATTCTGCACTCGGCCACTCGCTACCCTGCGACTTTACCTTCCTAATTCCACGCACTTCCTGTCACCTCCTTGCAGCTGCGGTCCCAGTCAACTGTCCGCAGCAACTCAATTGCAACTCGAAGGTCAACTTGGTAGGGACTGCGGAGAGCCCTGAAAGCGTTGACAGCCGAAATGCGCACTCTAGAACAAGGACACTTAGGAAGACGCTAGAACTCGAAAATTGGAAGAACAAGGACGGAGCGAGGCTGCTAAAGGGAGCGTGAAGATAAATCGTTGTTTTCATTATTGGCCAGAGGCACGCGGAGGCCTCCCTGCTATTAGAGAATCCGGAATCACCAGGATGAATGCTGTGCATTCGAAGCTTCGCATTTCGCATGCAGATGCGCGCACAGGCCTTCGCAATGGAAGGCGAGGAAGACTCGTATAGTTATGGCTGGGTGGAGTAGAGAAATCATCGGATCCTTTATGCAGTCATGCAGTCATGGAGTCATGGAGTCTGCACTTGACTTTCTGGCTGAGCTCGTATCTGGGAAGCTTCATGAGAACCTGCGGAAGAGCAATCTTATTATACGTATGGCTATCGGAGAGGAAACGGAGTCGGGAGTAAATTGAATGAGCCGCGCTAGGCGATCTCGCTCAGTCGGTAATTTTCTAAGAAAATACTGCAGCGAATTTCATTTCTTTTCCTCGAAATGGAAGACAACGACGCTTCTGCGCTTCCTCCAACGTAGTTGTCGTTTGGTTATATGCTGGTAGATATCTATCAGCGCTTTATTCGTTTATCCGGCGACTGCATCTGCCAGAAGGCTATTCGATTGCGAGAGGCAAATGCAGCTCTGCTCGAGTCGCGGCTCCGAACGCGCACGTACGTCCTCCCAGGAAGAGATGTCCTGAATTCCGAAGGAAGCTGCAGTCCTCTCTGGGCTCAAAGTCAAAGGGATTCCAGGGACGCCATTGTCCTTCAATATATCACCCCGGCGAATTTAGGCCAGACGGCCATTAATGCCCGTTACTTCGGGCAGGCCCGAGGAAACGCCTTCGCCGTCCTGGAAGTTTCTCAGTGGGACTGCACGAGCTCGCAAGAATTTCTAGTCCTGACCCTAAATCTCGACAGTTCGGCCGGGTTTGTCTTTTATTTTTTTAAGAAAATCATTAAGCCTTTGCGGTCCCTACGCTGCTCCGTAGAAGGCAGAATCTACTATGGCGCCCGTACAGTGGCAACCGGCTAGACTCAGAAGGTTTGCTGGTCCAACCTCGGAACGACCCTATGATCTCAGATGATCCGCGCACCTGATTCGCGCAAGAACGCAAGTCGATCTCATTGACAGGACCTACGACCTGCACCTTTAGCTTCCATACTAGGATAATGAACTTTTTTTCGTCGTTCCTTTAATTCAAGAAGCAAGTCCTGTGTGTCAATTTGGCATCTGGTCTCAACAGCAACCTAAGGTCAAGAAGTGGAACTTGATGTGCCTATTTGCACATCAAGTAGCTTACTTGTTGCTAGTCACAGGATCATGATGCGGCTGCTCCTGCTTTATCTGCAGTGTTATCCCCCGTTGTAGATGAACATGTGTAGATCGGTAAATAGAGAAAGAGAGAAGCACAAATGGATACTGAGAGAGAGAGAGAGAGAGAGAGAAAGAGAGAGAGAGAGAGAGAGAGAGAGAGAGAGAGAGATAGAAGTATCTTTCGTGTGGAACCGTGGCCAAAGTCAGCAGACATTACTGTTCTTTTTCATTCGGAGGAAAAACCGGCAATGGTTGTTTTCGATTACGGAGCAGCGCCGGCGGCACCGACACTACAGCAGACACGGTGAATTAATAATTGCGAATCAGCCAAGCACTAACAACCTTCTCTGACGTCGTTCTTCCGATTCTAACAACCGAGAGGTTTCTTCTGCGTTGCTCAAATTGTTCGGTTGTTCCTAGTCATTGATTCAGCCAGATAAAGGATTTTCTTGGCAGAGGCCAAGAGGCTCTATAACTATAGCATATTACTGTCTAGTAAATCCCCTAGGAGAGACCATCGGAATAATGCTCGAAGGTAGCGACTAGAGGTTCCTAATTCAGGAAGGATGTAGAATTCGGATTGTTCGAGATTCTTGGGTCCTAAACAACCAGGTTTCTGCTATGTCGGTTCGATAGTATAAGGTGCCAAAGGAAACCTGTAGGTGTCAACCTTATCACCTCCCCCCCTTCCTCTCTCTCTCTCTCTCTCACATTTCTCTTACTTTTTAATTCTGATCAATATAGAAGCACTGCGAATGATGTGTAAGAACGGGAGGACTGGTAGGGGAACAGAATTACTAATCGGGAATCTCATCCTGAATTCGCGACGATTTTGATAAAAAAAGAAAAAAAGGCCGTCATATTGGGCTGACAATGAGAATTCTCCTTTATGCGGATATTAAACTCGGTATCTTCCTTATCAAATTCTTCTCTCTCTCTCCTCAATCTGTTTTTTTTCCTTCTTATATAATATTAATAAGCAGAGGAGGGTAAAGTAATAATGTCGTCAAAGCGATTTCAAAAATATATCACGATTGTCCTTGCACATCTTCGCTAATTCGTTTGCCCGACTTTCCTACTTTCCTATAAATTTTTATCAGCGATGTTATTTATAACGAGGAATCTCTTATTGGCTCTCACGTCATTGCTTCGCGTTCTTTGATATTTTAATTTCAGTCTCTATTTATACTTGCATTTGATTCGTGGAAAAGATTCGCTCGTGGAAGGAGACAGCTGCGGCCCAGTCCGCCTTTTTCTTAAGGTCCCTTAGGAGCATCTCGAGGCTCGTTTTTTGCTACCGTGCAGAAAAGGGGGGGGGGGTGGAGGGGCCTGCGTCGAATTAAAAATTAGATTCAGGCTGGTGGGGGAAGAGAACGGAACGCCACATAAGGGGAAGTAGAAGAAGCTAAGGAAGACTAACGAGGAAAAGGGAAAAGGATGAGAAGTAGAAGCAGTTGGACGCAGGTTGGGACACAGCCGACTATCGGGTTCTAACGATTCGATCAATGGCCAAGCAAAAAAGGAAGATGACGTCACGGGAGAGTCAAATTTACTCTGTTCAAACTTTATTTAGAGTGAAAAGTTGAGCGGGCATTATGCGATTGTGTCGACATCCCCTTCACACACGAGAAACTCGTCAGCATCCAGGGTGCACTTGGTGTGCTCGGTATATATGGAACTTGCGAGGGAGCACTCTCGCGGGATCCCCGCAGGGGCGAGGCGCGCTTATCGCTTCGGAACAGCCAATGTCCGCTTCATTCTTGTTCACACTCTCGGTCCACCTCCATATAAGTTATTAGTTCTCAGTCCCTATAGCGTCAGAGGTCATTCAAAATCCTGCAGTAATAGAGAAGGAATAGAGCAGGAATGGAGAAGGAATGGAGGAGCAATAGAGAAGAAATAGAGAAGGAATAGAGAAGGAATAGGAAGGAATAGAGAAGGAATAGAAAAGGAATAGAGAAGGGATTTCTACTCGAGGACGTGTCGCTGCGTCGCTATTGGTTCGGTGTCGCAGTAGTCTAGTATAGTCAGTGAATTCTA
The DNA here is from genome assembly GCA_031762395.1 of Calameuta pygmaea. Taxonomy (NCBI): domain Eukaryota; kingdom Metazoa; phylum Arthropoda; class Insecta; order Hymenoptera; family Cephidae; genus Calameuta; species Calameuta pygmaea. The sequence continues at coordinate 2,303,699 of JASANN010000049.1, read as the reverse complement.
GAGAATCCAAGTCTCGTTCCATCCTTCCTTTTAGCATCGGTTTCGTGCTCGTCGTCTCCGTCGTCACCGCTCAGGGGGATGTAGTCCAGGAACGCTTGAGGGACTGGGGGGGGGGGGGGGGAGGATGAGACACCAAGTGCCAAAGAAACACGCAAACCCTATTAAAGCGGGCCGCGCCGTTTGCACGGTACCGAGTCCCCCCCTCCCCCCTCTCCCAGCCATTCGTTTTTACTCTTATTTCCCTTTTCCAAGTATTCCGACTATCAAGTTAAAACAGTTTCTCCAACTCGTATAGGGAATCTCGAAAAACGAGAGTACGACTATTACCGTTTGTTATATGCAAATTTAATATGTTTTCTCAATTGGACCTTTTTGATTTGACGTTCGGTAGAAAACAGATAAAATCCATACCCAGTGGGCCGCTTAAATATCAGTGGAAATAGGTTTGCCTGGAGGCAGGACAATTCGAATGACGCGGTCGCGCCCAGCGCATTAACGATCGACAAAAGACAAAGTAATTTCGCCAACGCGGAACATTGAAACAAACGATGCTGGACATTTGCAAATCTCATTGTCATCAATTCATTATTCTGTCTGCATCCTCGACTTGATTTATCACGTAAATGTCTGCAGCATTGTTTAAGCGATTTTCCTGCAATTTTTTATCCAGTTACCTGCTGACGAGGATGTTACGTGCAATGGTGCCTAAAAATGAAATTTCGTAGGACGTTGGTAGCAGTGATTTCCAGGAACGTCAGGCCACTGGTTAGGTTGGCACTGCCGTCCAAAGTCGATTCGCTTTGCTCGCCTCCTCCTTCGACCAATCTCTCGCCTCGCGAGACTTCAATTTTCTAAACTGTGCGTCGTTCCGAATTGAAGCTCGACTTTGGAAAAATATGCGATTCGTCATTCTCGCAGCCAGGAGGTTTCGTGTAATCGGGCAGCGCTGTCGATTCTGCTGCTCCTAACTCGAGGTTAAAGGTCGGAGAAAGGTTGGGTTAGGTTAAGTTATCGATCGACAAAGGCGCCAACACACCTCCGAGAAGAATAGACAAAGTCTTGAGTCGCTTCCATCACTGACGTCACATCCGTCACCCCCCCCCCCCAACCCTTGGCCTCTACCTCACCTTCTTCTTTGTCTTCCTTGTCTTCCTCCTCCAATCAAGGAAGCATCGAGTATCTCTGCTGGTTGCCAGTTGATCAGTCAACTTTGATGAGCCGAGTCTAGGTCCAAGACGTCCTAACCCAAGCTGGATAGGAAACCAGAGAAACCAGAGAAAACGTCAGTGACGATAGTAAGCGAAAAAAGATTTACCGGGACACCGTTGAAATAGAAATTGGAACGACGAAGGACAAGGGATAAAGAAAGGTTGAATAAATCGAAAACCATCATTGTTGTGTAATAATATGGAATCTTTACTTTTGCCCAGCCGATCGGGCCAGTCTATGGTCCTCGTCGTCGCCGGTACTGAGTCTTTATTCTTTGTAACTTACTGATGCTGTTGTTTATGCAGAGATCGGTGGTAGCGATGCCGTCGGTGGCGGCAGTCGTCGATCGATGATACTAGTGATAGCGATAGGTATTGTCTCCTGGTAGATTTCACAAGTCGGCATCAAACGAATTAACGAAACGATAATAGGTCGTTTACTTAGATGGTGAAATAACGATCTAAGGTGTAACAATATATGCGTAATAATGATCAACCGATGTCACCTTTATAGGTGAGAGACAATCGGGAGACGCGATAAGCGCACGCGCATGCGCACGCAGGCTCGCGCGATCGCGCACTCACCCGGTATGCACCTATCGCGCACGCGCACGCGCACGCGCACGCGCACGCAACAGAAATTATCCTCGTCAGCGTCATAAATATTACTTATTTTGGCGTTCGCCCCTTGCGCTTACTTCGTCACATTTTCACATTATTCATTTTTTTTTGGCATTAGTTAAACATTCATTATATATATATATGTGTGTGTATATATATAATATAGTATTTGTATATATATATTTTTTCGTATATATATATATATATATATACCTATTATAATAATTCATATAATATTTTATTATTTATTTACCTAGCTACGCTTCTCTCTCATGCATGACAGAACTGTTTACAATGTTTTGTGTATGGCTACCCGGTCGAGTTGTCGGTTCCCATTGGCTTCGGTATTACTTTGTATTCTTGTATTCTTGGATTCATGGATTCTTTTGTTTTGTATCCGTGCATCGTCGTTTTCCCTCTGCCTTTTGTGTTACTTGCGTCATTTGCGTCAGTTGCGTCACTTTGATGCCAGATTTGATTCCGAATCGAGGAAGGGCTGCTGCTTTTCCTCTCCTTCAGTGTCTCTCTCTCTCTCTCTCTCTCTCTCTCTCTCGCGCCCTCGTCTTGCTGCTTTCTATGTTCGCCAGCAGTTTCTTTGGGATACGTTGCAATGGAATGATATGGGACTTGGAAAATTCCAATGAACTCACATGGAATGATATGAGACACGTGTCCGCTCGATCCGGATCGATTTTATATTCTTTCCTGGCGGTTCGTTACTAGACGACGCTGCTCAGAATAAATCGGAGGCACGAGGCGGCCCCGAAGAATGTGCAAATGAGACGAAACAATGTGATGAATGACAGGAGAGGCGAGGTCGGAGCACGTCAGGTTAGGTTACACCACCCAAGGAAAGTGGCTCCAGGGGGAGCGAAAAGTAATAAAGGTCTAGGGCGTCTACGGCGTCTCGGGCGTCTAGGGCGTCCAGGGCGTCTCGCTCGTTGAGGTACAAGTCCTTCAAAAATACATTGTTTTTTTTTAAAAATATTTTGGTATCTGCCGCTCTCATTTTTCGGTCGATTGGAACGCAGTCGCCCACGCACACGCACACGCGCACACACACGCGCAGCATCTTACAGGGGGTTTTAAAGCTTTTTTCATTAGAATATAAGGATTCCTCCAGCCTAAAATCTTTAAATACATAGTTCAATACTTTTCTTTATTTTTTTATTCCCTTTCGGCGCGCCTTTATCTATTTACATATCTTTCTTCTTCCGTTCTCTTTGCCATCGCTTTCCAATTCCGCACGATAAATTATACATTTTCTGGATAGCACAGTCACGCCGCCGAACCGCGATAAAGTCTCTTGACTTCGCTAAATTATTGTATCCCGTTAGATATGAATTTTGTAAGCAATCGCGGATATACCAGGTGGCGCAAGAAGGCGCAGCCGTACATACATATTGTTACTATCCCTTTTCTTTCTCGTCTTCTCTCTCTTCATCTCACAGTTTTCCCCATCTCCCTCCCTCACTCAATCTACACGTCTTAGCTTTTCGGTAGGTCATAAAGTTACTCGAAGCATCTGCCACTTTTGTATTTACGACGACTCGCATCGACACGAGATGGTGATCCGCGTTTTCTGGATTCTCACTGACAATCAGTGACAATCGGGGACATCGATAAGGATTCTAATCCTTTTGCCATAGTCAGCAATTAATAAGCTGCGCGCCAGTCTTATCGAGAGCAGATTAATTCGACTTCTCGATAGCACATTCCCTCTTCTTTGGTTATTTTGCCTCCGTTGAAGTTTCTCCATCGTGCGATTTACCAGTCACGTGCTCAAAATATCAAATTCGAAAGCCAACCGATAGCCTTCTTTTTGAAATTACTCAAAATTCTCTATTCTTATTAGACTCTTTTGCATTTGCTCATTTTTTTTCCTTCGTAGATTGCGATCTGTGGAATGGTCGTTCGCGCATGCGCACGCGCACGCGCACGTCACATCGTTACATTAGAAAAGAGTGTGACGCGAACACAGCTCAACTATTTGGTACAATACAATGCGACTAATCGTTAGGACTTACGAGGCTACAGTTACGTACATTACGGCAGTAGGAGGTGTGTGTGTGTGTGTGTGTGTGTGGGTGCGTGTCTGTATTCGGCCTTGTCCGTGTCTCTGTTGATCCTCCTGCGCGCGTCTCCGTGAACGTGTGGCCGCGCGCGCGCGCGCGTCCTGTGCCAATAGAACGTGTCTGAACGAGTAAGTCTCTTGCTGCTCTTATACTTGCTACGCTTAATTCTTGTTTGTACCTGTTTTACGAGACGAAGCGTAATTAGTTTTACGCGCGTATCATTTGATTCTTTGTCATCTTGCTTCATTAACTTTGCACTCTGTGTCCCTCCCTTTAGACTATTGATCTCACTGTAGGAATTTCTCAATCGTCTTATCATTACCAGAAGATTCCTAGAGCCGCGGACTACTATATTGAGAATGAAGATGGGGCGCGACATTCGTACATAGGAGGGGGGGGGGGGAGGGAGGGAGAGAGAGAGAGCGAGAGAGAGTGCACGGGGACTCTCGGAAATAATTAGGCAAAATGGTGTTGTCAAGGAGATAATCTCGCTGGCTAAATCGGCAAGTTTCCCTTCCGTATTTCTCCTTCTTTTCCTAGAAAATCGTGAAGACGCCCGCGACGCCGGCGTCGACTCGGACACGCCGATCGCATCGAACTAATTTCCGAATGGACGCGTGGGAATTGATTAATTTAGCGCGGATTAACGAGGCTCGGCGGCAGCGTCCCAATGAAAAGCGAAGCGATCCGCTGCCAGGCGAGCATCTCTCTCTCTCTCTCTCTCTCTCTCTCACACACACACACACGCACTCATTCTCTAACTCACTCGCTCACACACACGAGCGCACCTATTCTCATTATTTGTTCTCCCACGAGCATTCGTGCAATCGATTTGCCTCGTTAAAACAAACGCAGGGCAAAAGCGGCACGTAGGAGCGACAAGGAAATGTCGGGACGAACGTTATCGACGCTGCGTTTCGCTCGTCATTCTCCTTATCAGTTGTTCGACCGACCCCGTCAAATCATTTCCATTTTCATCTGCAGCGTAAGAAGTGTCGCGATGCAACCGGATGCTGCGGGAAAGGAGTCTCGGCCGAAGGCCAACTATTCTTTTGCTTCCGTTGATGAAACCCAGGATGGTCGTCTGGAGGAGGGAAAAGTTCGTTCGACGATCTGATAGGGATCTGCGCGCTGGCCCCTCGAAGGAGAGAATCGCGAGAACTCCCTCAAGAGGAGTGATCACGACTGGTCCAGGACTGGTTCAGGACTCGATTCGCCTCGCCGTGGACGCCTTTGCCGATTCGATTAGCTCGTTAACCTTATCTGTGCGTGACGGTTCTCACCGCGCGGTTCGTGGGACTGGAGACGAGGAGGAAAGTTTCCACGGCGCGGACGGTTCGATTCTCCCAGATTACCTTGGCTTCTCTTTCCTTAAATTCCACCTTCTAAAGGTTCCTGTCGCTTCGTACAATCCACATGGATTCTGTCTTTGGAGCTTCTGCGCCTTCGTCACTCCCTCCTTATCTCGATTTTGCGACTCGCCTCAAAGAAGCGCGGAGTTCGGCTTACGCGAAAAAAACCGGCGAGGAGCAACCTTAGGGCACACCGGGTCAGCCTCTTCTATATCCGTTTGCTATCCTCGAGGAACTCTTCTCTGTTGATTATACTGTGGCTCCGGTAGACTCTGATCTGATTACATCTATGCTATCTGTACGTATACCGGCTTGATCTACATGTATACATGTACATAAACTCGCTAGGTATAGTATTTGATGTGATAACTTTATACCGATCGCAACGCCTCTCAACCCGATTTCTAGCATTTATACCGATTTAGCTCTAGTTCATTCAGAAAAAACTATTATCGTTACAAGGAGTCCTAGCGTTATTAGTTCTATAGTCGCATAATGGCTGTGTACGTGGCTATAAGTAGAGAAGGCTAAGTCAGCAGCAGATTCTGACTTCGAGGATTCATCCGGAACATCAATCACGATCCAAGTTAATAGGGAAGGTTTGGACCCTCTGACCACCCTCCCATATGCCTTCCTCCTTTTCCCCTTCTTCTTTAGCCTTCCTCACGGAGTCATCCATCTCGATTTCGGCTCTACTCTCTTTCTTCTCCCTTTCTCGTCAATCCTTCTTTTCTTCTTCCTTATTCACTCTTTCTAAGCCATTTCGTGTTTCACATATTTAGCTACATGGACTTTTGTTTTTAATCAATTATTAATTCTTGCCTTTCGTAAGTCCAACCACTCAAGAAGAATCGTATTTTGGGGGTTCAGACGTATAAATTGTTTTAAGAAATGTTCCTTTTTGATGAAATTCCGATCGATGCGGATGATTGGGTTTCCGATCTAAAGACAACGAGTGCTTTGACCATTTATAGATAACATCAATTGTGAAGGATCGACGGGAGTACCCAGCAGGCACGTTGCACATACTCAAATGTTTACCAGTCGAGACATTAACGAGTACAAATTGTTTGGTATTTGACGTAGACGCCGAGGGAGAATTCATTATTGTTCATTTTCTTCTCGTTGCTCTAGCTGAGTTCGCGCAGGATTTGATTTTCGAATGAGCCAATGATCCGTGGGTGCTGAGATCCTCATTTTGATTCATCGATTACCTTAGGAGGTTTACCTTCTCCTATTGGCTCCAAACCGTATCTCGTTGAATAACGCAGAGCCGCAGTTACGCAGAGAAACGGGTAAAACGATGCGGAGCATCGAGTTGGGCAATCGGTCGGGTCGCGAGTCAGTGGTTAGCGAATCGGTAAGTCAAGGAACGATCTATAAGGTAGGATCTAGCAGACCATGTGCTACACGTGCTGAAAGAGTCTGTGAAGCTCATTAGGCGTTGGGACTGCACTCCCTTGGGGATAATACCAGGCGGTCTGTACCTGGCTGTGGGGGTAATTTGGCCTACTCGTGCAGGTGACGCAAGTGCAGCCCTTGCCGCCATGACACCAGTCGGACGAGTTGGTCGCCGGTGCTGGTAAATAGCTACCTAGGAGCCACCGATCTGCCGTGTTCGAGACCGACATGCTTTGGTACTGCTGAGGGTGGGAGAGCTGCGAGAGGACTTGATTGGCAGCGAGGTTGTGCTGGGACGCCGAGTGCGATAGCTGACTCTTCTGCAAGGCTAAACCACCAGTAGATAGGCTCTGATGACTCTGATGAGTTCTCGAGGATAAACTGAGGCTCCCATCGCCATCGCTCGGATGGGTGCTGACAGGCATCCTGTGACCTTTCGTTGCTCCACTGCTGGTAGAAGATGTGTTCGTGTAGGACTGACACCGCGGGAGAGATTGAGCCTTGGTGCTCGTTCTTTGGGAATTTGGTATCGTCTGCCTAGTCTCATATCCCGAATGCGGCATCGCACTCTGGGAATACGAGCTGCCGATGTTTCCGGTGCTCGGCAGTATTCCTGGCCGATCGAGGCTGTGGTGTCCGTTCTGACTGGTCGTCAGGGATTCTACGGAATTCAGTGGAGTCAGAATAGCCGCAGAGGGTGTACTCATTAGAGATTGTTGTTGCTGGAGGCTGCTGGAGGACATCTGGAGCTGGGGGTGCCTGCGCTTGCTGGCGCCCCACCTCCTGGACGTGGCACTGTTGGTGTTGGCACTGTTGGCGTGTTCCGGGGCTCCGGCCGGTTCCTTAGCCCTCGTTCTCGTGGGGGCTGCTGGAGCCTGTTGAGGCGCGGGTACTGCACTTGCCCAGGGCTGCAATCTCGCGTAGGGGTGCGGCTGTGGACGGCATCCTCTGCAGGACACCGCAGCTATGCCTACGGCAGGCTGACGGTTCTGACTAGTGGCGCCCGAAGTTTGTTGACCTTGTCGCTGTTGCTGCTGAGACTTAAGGTCGAGCAGAGAGTCCGCACCGGTGGCGATCGAGAGCAAATCTGCAAGAAAGAGAGATAAAATTTCAATTAGAATGACGTGCATTTGGATGTGCATTGGACAGTCAGTGAACGTGCAGGATGGAGGCGGCGGCGGCCGAGACGAAATGGCCAAATGACAAGGAGGAGATCTAGCCACAGCGAGACTAAGATTATAGGACACAATCGCAAGCGGACCCGGTCACGTCCCAAGTTCCTGCAGGTTAGGAGATTACTACTCATCACTGAGTGAGTTCGTGCTCTGGTCCGTTCTCAGTCTCAGGATATAGCTGCACTAATAACTTATTGTTTGCTCGGTAGATTACTTGGCCCCATCAGGCCACTCAATTCCCTCCTTACTCATCCTGGTGTAGCTCCAAGGCATGGTCCATGCCACGCTTATATTTCTAGTCCGTGGTTCGAATAGAATCCTTTTCCGCCCTCACGTCTCTCTCGTCCTCTCTCGTCCTCCCTCGTTCCCTGTGTCAGTTTCCTGCTTGATTTCGCTACTATTGGAATTCCTGCCAGAAATGTTCATTCCCCGAAGCTTTCGTTAAGCCGATACACCACGTGAAATCGCAACCCCCCATAGACGGTGCCTAAGCCACCACTGTCCTGGGGCGAGGTGAGATCTATCATGTAGAGCCCATCGTGCACCATGATAAATAATAGCTTGTGAGGGTTTAGGGGACGCTGCCAATGTTGCCGACGTTGCCGACGTTGCCGACGTTGCCAACGTTACCTATGGGTATGGCTGAGAGGATCGACAGAGTCGATCTAGTCGCCATGCGACACGCTGAAAAGTCTAGGGTCCTAAGCGAGAAAGTTGATCTCGTTGCGCGGATGCACATTACGCTCTGTCCGCGCTTCACGCTACAGGAGACACGAATTCTATGAGAATACGTGAGAAAGATAAACGGCGCGAGAACTGTTATCGAATACTGTGCACTTGTTCATCAAGTTTGTAATGGATGCTGATACGAGGAAAACGAAAGAGAATGGTAGACTGAAATTGGCGAAGGATTTTGTCGAATAGACGGCGCGAGATGCAGATTGCGCCACGTGGTCATCGGCGCAGAGTGCGAAGCAGATCGTTGAGCGAGTCCGAATAATATTGGAGAAAAATGAGGACATGGATGGAAGCCGGAAAGATGCCTGGTTAATCTATATTATTAGACTAATAGTACCTGAAGTGCTTTTAATCGAGGTTATTTATTATCCACGCATTAGCTACACGTTAGGCTAAGGGCTTCTTGAACAAATTTCAGGTCGCGCAATCAGCTAACAAACTGCGTCCGATGTCGATGTGGCGAGGATCCCACTGAACGCTTACGTGCGTTTATCATGCACGAGTCTCTCTCTCTCTCTCTCTGTCTCTCTGTCTCAATCTTCATGTTCTACTACTCGGCCCTTTGCTCTGCGCCCTCGACCTATACGTATCCTGAGCCTGGCACGGCTTTACGCGCGGACACGTAGTCCCGCGCGATAAATTCAACTTTGAGCTGTAAAAAGAGCCCAGTTCGGCTCGGCTCTGCTGATTTTTTACTCTCGAAACGGAGTAGGCGGCTGCGGCTCGACTACGGCACGAAATTAAATCGTAACTCGAGGCGCTCAGCTAGCAGCTCCATCCACCCCTTCGCCCCTTCGCGCTCGCCTGCCCTTTGGCACTTCGTCCCGCAGCCCCCCCCCCCCCCCGCCTCTCTCTCCCTCTCTCTCTCTCCCTCTCTCTCTCTCGTTAGTGTAGGCGAGTAACTCTCTTGGGCCTTCGTTCAGCCACCAGCAGCCATTCTAGCCCGACTGCATTTTAGCAGCCCGAGTATCCAGGAGTATTACGGCTGTTCTGGCACAGGTACTCGTCTCCACAGATTCCCAAACAATTCGACGCTATCGCGTCCCATAGAGAGAGAAACCTTCGTCGACATTTCCCTGAGGTTGCTGGACAGCTTCTTTTTTACTGTGGCAAAATCTCTCTCTCTCTCTCTCTCTTTTAAGAGATCGACTTATTGGACAGCGAAACAGGAGCTCGTCACATGAAATAAGCAATCTCGGCCGATTGGTTCGTCCTTCCGTACGTGCAAGAGATCCATTCTTCTGGACGAATAGCAACAGTTCGTAGTCATTCGGCTAATCGATCGATCGAGATTATTCGCGGCGACTTCCAGCCCAGTCGATTCCTTCTCGAAAGCACGAAAAGGTCGATTGCAATTTCGCGGAGAGCACGCGACTTCCCGGACTGTTTCCCGGCAAGCAGTGGTAACATTCTTTTTCTCAACCCTTTCTCAGGCCACGGTATACCATGGATGTCGGATTCCTTGCTAATTTAGCCCACGGAGAGGGTCAATTTTTAAGTTGAGAAGGACGGGATCTTTCGCTCATAATGATTTGACCCCGATTTCAGGGTTAAACAATTTTAATTGATATACCTTGTGTCTCTGTTAAAGTTCGACATGTTCCTTTCGATTCTGCGGTGGTGGCGCCTCTCTCCGTGACTTCACGTCCCTCAGTCAGGATGAACAGTGTCTATGACGTACGTGCGTGCCCAAGGCCGTGTGTGTCAGGAGGCTCGGATGATGAGGCAGTTTATGCGTTTTTAACGACCCGAGGCAGGAGGGACGCAGCTCCCAGTCGGGGCACCGCCAAAGTTATGTTTAGGGGCTAACGATCATAGCTGGGCACGGCACGGCACGACACGTCACGCCACACTGCGAACACATCGCGGCACCGAGTATCACCGAGCAGTACCGAATTCTAACGACCAAGAGCACTGAACACTATGTGGCCTCCATGGCCATCATGACTGAGCACGTATCGCTAGCGCCAGCTAGCTGCGCGCCTCTGCGAGCTGTCCTGTACGTTACATTTTTTCTCTGCCGTCTAATTAGTCCTTGCAGCTGGTGCGTTTCTAGCCATTAGTTCGCTGCTACGGCGCACTTGCTCGCGGCTCTTACGAAGCTTAACCTATGCACTGCGCATGCGTTTCACCGGAGAAATTCAAATTTTCAAAGCAATCAATGTATCTGATTTTAATGACTTCCCATGTTATCAATCCGGCAGAGGAGAAACCACGAAGGTTATCATTGGAGTGATATACTGATTGTGCAAAAGACATTGAGATACGGGAATAGCGATGTACGAGTCGATTATCAAAAATCAATGACTGTATGGTTCCTTTGACTCGAAGTCTTCAAAGTTTAAGCGAATCTCAAACTTTCTCCTGGAGCTTTGGAAATCGAAGTCTTTTTTTAAGCTCGAGGTCTCCTTCGCCTTCGTGAATGGCTGATCGTTATTGGCGAGTAATGGGAAACGGGAGGGGATGCAGGGGGCAGCCGTACAGACCAACTGGTTCCTGCTTCTAGTTTCCGGTCCTGCTCGCAGACAGGACTGAAGCTCCCTGTGCGTCTTGGACTTTCTGAATGGCACTCAATCAAGTTAATTCGTACTTTCTAACAGAGGAGTGAGGGGTGAGAAAATTGCTGGGAAAGGAAATCCCTGGGTCGAACTAAGTCAAAATGGATGGAAGGCCTGGGCCAATGAAGACCGACTTGCCTCATACTCATCAGTATTTCATTAATCCTGACTATTGTTCGATACCGATTCGGATGGCTCCGGTCCAGTTCCGTTAAACAAATTCGCATTTATCGTTCTAGATAAGAAGGAACCTTCCGTGTCTCCTGAGCCTCCTATTGCCCTGATCCGCAAGACGTCGTTATCCGCCCCCCTCTCTATCGGAAACCAAAACTGCTCGGAGAATCGTTATTACGGGGACACGTACGGAACTTGCTGCTTTCCACCCAGCCTAAGTGCCGGACCAAACGGAATAGCGACGGGAAACTGTCTTTGATCTTCCGTTGGCCGCTTGTGAACCTGCCTTCAATACGAGCAGCGCATACGGATCCATGAGCATCGAGAGCTATCTGGACGTGCACCTATATGGTATACATAGGTATTACTATAGATACGTATAGGCAGGGTGCTTCTCCGCGAACGAGCAGATTTATTCTCGCCGCTTGGACGAACGACTCATAGATCATTCGAGCCGTCCAAAAGCCATCGGAGGCCCCGGCAGAACTGGAGAACCACTTTGCTCCGAGTTCGAGTTCTTGAGGAGATGATTCTTCGGGTCTCGGATCATCCGGCGATTGGTCGGTCCGTCGGTTGATCTGCGGCGCTGGAATATACATATATTCTGCGTCAGTCATTAGTCTATCTCGGCCCAGGAAGAGTCATTAGGTGACTCGGCTTGTTCGCAGCCACATTTGCTATTCCGCTACCCGCCTTTCTTGCTCGCTTCTTCACTCGTCTCTTTGCGTACAAAGTTTTCTTCGTCGCTCGCTTCGCTCTTCTGCATCTTTGCTACGCCCACTCGCTCGACCCCAGCCAAAGAAATCCTTGAAACCTGTTAATATCATCGCTCTACATTTTTTTTACTGTTTTCTATTCGGAGCAAATTTCACTTACAGGAAGAAACTGTCCTTCTGTGTTTTCTCTTTCGTGCGAGTAGCTCAACTTCCGGTATTGGTCTTGACGTCATCATCGAATCGAACCCAGAGCTATCGTGTCTGGTTTGACACGCAAGTGTCTACGCACACACTCGCCGTGCGTCCATGTGCACGCTGTCATTACGTTATCAGCGCGCTTGGATTTCCCTCGGATAAGGAAGCCAGCGCGCGCGATGACGCGTGAAAGCTACCGACCATGCCCGAAGGCATCTTCAGATCCGATCGAGTCGATCTTCCAGACATGTCCTGCCTGAAAGATCGATCGAGCGATCTCAGGATTAATGCATAAGACTCGATCGGGAGATTCCTTCGTATCGTGAGATATCAAATGAGAACTTTTGCTCGAGAATCGCTCGCTCGAGCGTGCCTGATAATCTTCGGCTGGAAGTTTATTCGCGGAACGAAGCTGTTCCTCGGGCTGCGAGATAAAAAGACGCGATACGCGCGCCTGTTCCAGGATCCCTGATGAACATCGATTTTCGGCTGAATACCTGACCCACCGCTGGCCCACCTACTCAATAGCTTCTCTCTCTCTCTCTCTCTCTCTCTCTCTCTTCATGTATATCAATAGTGTAACTATGAAGTTGGATACCTCAGAGAATTAAAAAATAAGTTCAAATGACCGTCAGCATCAGCTTCAATATCAATATAGTACATTCTGTTGCATTTTTCTTTTTAATTATTTATAGCCCATACGCGAATGAGATTCTGCAGGCGCGAGGGTCCAGGCTTATTTAGATTTCAAAAAAATCTTATCTTCCTTTTGGTTCGTAAACGGATGCTCTTGCGTGACGCATCGATCCTTCCAGCGTGTGTGGTTTCAGTGCTACACAAGGCAGCGCGTGGATAATGTCCCACCCGGTATAGGGCGAAATGTATTTAATAAATGGGGATCGTAAACATTGTAGGGTTACGCGTCTGGTAGGGTAGACAGACTGATAGTAGCGGGCAGCATCGGCAGGACGCAACACTCAATATCAAAGCAGTAATTACAAAATCAATGCTCCCTCGATTTCAATGTGAACGCGCGACTCGCCGATCACTCTTGCTCTTTCTTTGACCCTTTATCTGACCCTCCCTTTCCTACTATCGGCTTCCCTCGGCTCACTTTTGCCCCTAAATACGCCGTAACATCGACACGCTGCGTGGATCCAAGCTTCAAGAGTCAAGGCGGGTTTCTATTCGGGCGGCCGTTTCCAGTGCATACGTGGGTTAGGCATAGGGCTGGCCCACAGCCACTATATGGATATGTGCACTGATATGGGTAGATATATAGGAAAAGCTGAATTAGATAGAGAGAGCACGCGATGGAACAGCTGGCGTAGCAGGCGAGAGCGAGAGAGAGAGAGAGAGAGAGAGAGAGAGAGAGAGAGAGAGAGAGAGAGAGAGAGAGAGAGAGAGAGAGAGAGAGAGGCAACCGACGTATAGAGCCGCACTCTGTTCTCCATTGTTCATTTCTTCGGCCGGATGGATCGTTACTACTCGAGTCGGTTTACGGATGAAAAGAGAATTGGAAATCGAGGCGAACTGCCTCTACGAAAAAGTGCTGATCGATTCCATTGAAGAGTCCAGGCGAGTCGTCGTGAGTCGAGAATTCGGAATCGATGATCGACCTATGGGGATGGAAGCAATTCTTAATCCTTTCGTGGAAACTCAAATGAATTGACCTATCGTGAAGCCTCGTGCCATTTGGATCTGTAATCTTTGCACCGGCGAATCTTTGGCACCGGAGGCAAAGGACATTCGATTTTGGAGAATTCGAAACTTAAAAAACATTTGGATAAATTGGTAAAGATAGTAGAGATGGATGCATGGATCGGGTGACGTAGCAGGGGGGGGGGGGAGGACCTGACGGGAAAATATATAGAGAAAGTAAAAGGGAAAGTCCGAAGAAAAAAAAAAAGAATGGAAAGAGGATTTTGCACTCGCGGATCCTTTTGCGAAAGTTTAATTTAGTTGGAGGGAATATTTTCGAAAAGAAAGTCAAACTTGGTTGCGGATCATTGGTGTCCAAAGATATATACATATGTGCGTGTACAATTGTACATATGTACGTAGGTATGTGGACGTGTGACGCGCTCGTGCGTAGCCCAGCTGCTGTGTCGGCAAGGAAGATTATCTTTTCGGAAAAATGGGGAAATCCCGAAAAATTCTCTTTCAGCGGGCGCGTTTGACGTTCCCAATGCGCCTGTTAAAATCTAGTAATTTTCGTCAATTATTCGGCAGCCCTCCCCCTTGCTGCTCGAATGCTGTCCCGTAATTCTGTTGCTTCGTACCAGTTCCGTTCCGTTCCGTCCGTCCATTCGGTCAGAACAGCCGGTAATAATTCATATCGTGTTTCCACCGAAGCATTCTTCCTGTCCGCCATTCGTGCCGTACGTAATCGCTTATCTCGTTCCACCCTCCGCTCAGCTCCGCTCAGCTCCGCTCAATTCCACTCCGCTCGACCCGCCCCGTACAATTCCGCTCGATCCTCCACAATTCCGCCGCTCGACACTCTGATCCTCCCCGTCCTCCTTTGTTCGCCGCTTCGGAGCATTCCACGATTCCATCATTGCATCTACGGCTCCGACCTTCGAATCTACGTGACGGCGCGACTGCAGCGGCGCAGCGGCGCAGCAGCGAACTATTGCAGTGTTGCAGCATTGCGAACCCAGGAACGAATGGACTCTCGAGGATCAGGGAGCGAAAGTTTTTAAGGCCTTTTCATTCGAAATTTTACTTCATTCAAATCCTATGCAAAAGAAGACAATGATTAGGCGCCGCAAAAGACTCCCGAAGACTACGAGACCCGCCATATAGCGGCAAAATATTGCAAATAGGAATTTCGCGAAATTTAAGCCGACCTACAGCTACTGCGAAGTCGTCTTAAAATCTTGGACCGAAGAAGAGACATTTGTTCGAGAGCTTTTTTTAGAACCTACTTAGCTGGTCCTTCGGCAACTTGAAAAGGATTCAAATCTAAAATCATAATATCAACTAATTTATCGGTTAACGCTGAAACACTCCGCGGAACTTTCCAATTGCAGGAATAGACCTTGGAGATCTTTGCTTCAACGTTGCTCAGGGAAGCAAAAGAAAGTTCTTCAGGGCTTCGGCAACTTGCAGATGCATTTTTTTTAGTCAACTTTCCCATCTTCAACCCGGCTACCCTGTAGTTCTACCACTTAGTCATCTGAAAGTAATGAAAGCTTTTGGCAGGGCTGCAGACAGGACGCGCACGCGCATGCGCACGCGCACGCGTACACATGCAACAGCAACGGCTGGGGACAGAATAGAATTTGGTGGGAAAACTGGATGGTTATCCAGGTGGTACAGTGGGACGGCAGCAATAAGACAGGTGCTGGACGCTCCAGTGGATTTTATGCACAAGGGAAAAAAGCGCGCAGCGGAAAGAAGAAAATCCGAATCGGATCGTGACGCGACCGATTCCGATCGGCAGGTCGAGGAATCGCGTGGTGAGATCGCGGAGGACAGGCCACGCTCTCTGCCTGATTTTAATGAAATTTCGGAACAACCGAATCTTCTGTCTTTGCCTGTGGAGGCAGCCGAGGAATCTCCGAGGGAGTCTTGCGGTCACAGCTTCTCGTTTGTTAAACAAAAGAAAAAGAAGAATAGAGCGACTGGGCGGTTTTCATGGGATCACCGGGTCCTACAGTGATTCGGCCGATTCTCATCGGACCCAATAAAGACGCAGCCTCTCTTAATGTCCTTTTGCCCGCCCGCGCGACAGCAGGTGACACGAATGACCGATCTAAGCGACTGCCAGGGAATCCAGGAAGTCTCTTCCTCATCTGCCTCTTTCCCCAGTTCCGCTTCTCCGCTTTTAGCTCTATTCTGAATCGAGCCGAGAATCGAACTTTCATGTTCTTAAACGTCCTCGGACCTTCGATTAATTTAGGTTCTAGGAAGACTGCCTCGTTAGAGACTGCACATCTAATGCTCCACGCTCGATACTCGAAAGTTGGCCTGGAGGAGGAGCATGATTAATCGATGAGAAGGAGCGCCAGTCACGTGGTATCGGAACTATTATCACTCTTATCAGTTTTCACCGAACCGGCGATAGTCGCCAATTAGAGTCACCGTTGCTGCTAGTGAAGGACCAGCCTGGTTCATGGGGGTTGATGTCCTGTGAAATTGAGCCTGTTGATGATTTCCACTGAAAAGAGGGGAAAGTCGCCACTGGGACCTGTAGTGCCGATAATTAGGTCTTCAAGGCAATCGGTAGCGCACCGGAAACGATATTATTGGAGTTTACGCACGCTTTAAATGTTTGCCCTTATCAAGCAAGATGTCCTCAGGAAGAAGCCGACAATTCATCTCTACTTTCTTCTTTCTCTCGTTCCTCCCTCGGCGGACGAGACAGGAGCAGCCGGACGGCCAACGTCAACTCCTTTCAAAAACACTTTCTGACAAAGAGGGAGACGAACGTCCATCGAGAATTTTATCACGTTTTCACCATATCTTCATCTGCACTTCCTTTTTATTTGAGCGGCGGCCAATCTCTCCTGATGGCGTGGCTCCAGCGCTCAATATTCCTGCGATCCTTGGGGATATAAGAACCAGTTCCTGATCCTGATCCCGATCACGATCGCACTCCCTTTTTCCTCTTTTACAAGCCCTTATCTGGGATGTGCCACTAATTCGGTGACTAGTTCAAAGTTCACCTGTCACGGGTACGTGACGTCTTTTGCATCCATTAGGTATCGACAAGAAAAAGGTGCTCCGACGTGCTTTTTTGTATCAGTCGAGGACTCCAGTCCTCCCCGTAAGAGTAATGATCGCCAGCCGTGTCGCATGCAATATCGGCGGCTTTACGAAGTGGATCGTGCAGCCTCCTCCTAGAGAACTTGATAAAATTATATCATTCGCTACCAAAGCTATGAAAAAAAAACATCCTGCACTGCATTACCTTTAATAAGGGAAGCGGGTGGTGACCACTCATAGGAATCCTGCAAACGTAAATTCTCCACTCCAGCACTCTAGGGTATCGCATGCTCACAAGCCGTCATGAAAATAATTGTCTAATTTAAAAAGCAAATTCGCAAACTAAAGTCGTTAATGAAATAATCGGCAAGGACGATCCTTTCGAATGACACAGCCGTAGTATATGAACTATGAAATACGGTCCTTTGCGTCTTGCCAGCTTTTTTTCTTCATCATCTTCATTAGAGTGTAATTCCTTTTGAAGGAATCGCAAGGAGCATCTCAAAGTGGATGCTGCACAAACGTGAGCAAAGGAGGAAGATCAAGAAGAGAAGAGACCTTGGGATCCTGGCGCGTCGTCAACCAAGAATTCGAGAGTTGAGGACTGGAGAGAGAGGACTGGTTTTTTGTTAAGTGGACCGACGAGCGTTGCTGCGATATACAGCCGCCTCGGGGGGGATGGGTAACTAAGGGATGAAGCAAGGAGGGTGGAATCAGCTGTTTGATGCGGGTACACGCATAATGGTCCTATAGCCCTTGAGCTGGCTGGCTGGCTGGTCGGGACGGAAGAACACGGGACGTTGAACGAACGCGAAAGGGCTCCAGGGATTCGATCGTTAACGATTTCATACGCTCCCATAGGATTTCTCTGGGTTTCATTCCAGCGTCCCATCAGTGGAGATGCGGGTACGATGATAGAGTGTCGGCAAGGCCAGCAAGGTCAGCAGCGTCGCTAGCGCCCGCTTCTTCTTCTTCTTCTTCTTCCTCTTCCTCCTTGAGGTCCTTCCAATCTTGAAAGCTCCTTCTCGAGGACGGGAAAACCTTGTCGATTTATAAGGTAACTTTCGTCAGCCAGCGAGAGGCGCGGTATCGCGATTTGTTTCCGAGTCTACTGGAATTCACGGAGCCGCCTGCGATCCCAGCGACCGAGGCGACGCCAGTCGGAGATGACCGAGACCAGGTCGTTTCCGCAGGAATCGAGAGATCAGCACGACTCTTTCTCTAGGAAACTAATTGAAAGATTCTAATTGCGGCTGGCAGGTTGCTCGAGGCTCTCGAGGATTTCGCCAAGGAGGCGAGAGCGAAGGAGAACGAGAAATCCGGTAGGTCGGAGCTTCTTCCTCGAATCGGCGGAATTCGGTAAAGTTCGATGAGCTACGGGAAAGTTCGAGTCCGTCTCGAGAAACACGAAAGTCCACGATCGCTTGGTAAATTATTGTCGATTGAATTGGGAGCGTCACGCGAGGTCCATAACAATTGACTAGAATTTCCCTTTTAGCAGAGGAAATTAATTGATCCATGGACACCTGCGGGTGCCGAGATGAAAAACCGGGAAACAGAGAAAGAGTCTCCCGTTGGAACGAATTCGAACCGGGCTTGGAAATATTTTGCGAATCTTGGCTGAATGGGCGGCGCAGCCGGGAAATTTATGAGTACATGGGTGCGTCTGCACGGATCCTGTGCTGCCCCGTTATTTAGACAGTCTGCGCCGCTACTTTTGTACACGTTTGCTCCGTAGGCTATGTCTACGCTAGCATCTATCCCCAAGATATATTGCATTTTTTTCATCAGGCTGAACATCAGAAACGTTAACAACAGAGGGATCAGTTCAGACATCTTGGCGAGGCTCGTTAGATGCGCGAGAGCAGCACGTAAGGAGGCGCATTTGAGGTTCTTCATGGTTCCCGAAATCCCGCGTCGTTCGATCGTCATCTTGAGAAAGCGGATGAGCCAGTCACAGGCGGATCCATGATATTCTAATAGAGTCCAGCTACGAGGTCCTAGGTAGAACGAGGAAGCGAGAGGCAGAGCATCATCAGAAGAGACAACATCTGCGTAAGGGGGTCCTGGAGTATCCGGGAGGCAAGGATACCTGGCCAATCTTCACGTCTTCTCCCGAAAGTCTCTAAGGAGCATCCCGGCATCTCAAAATCTTGGGATCGGAGTATTCTCTCTGGTAGTTATCCCATGGGCGGTGAGGATGGAGAGGCCCGGGGCGCACGAGTCCTGGTTACCTGAGGAAAGCTCCTGCTTTCCCGAGCAATACTTTCGATCCACCATAGATCTCCTAGGTATCTAGGCCTACCCTTTAACGGCCTAGCCCGCACCTAACACCTTGGCCCAGGATCAGGCAACCGTCTCGGTCCTTTGCTCGGCAAACTAAACCAACCTAAACCAACTATGAGAGTGGAGAGTGGATACCCACATCAAAGGCACGAACTCCACGCTGGGCTCCTTGGGTTCCGTCTGTGGGCTGGTGCGCGTCTTAAGTTCTACGGACCTTTCGTGTTGTACGAGTTGTATGAGTTGTATAGGCGGTACAGTCGGTACAATCATCTCTACAGGAGGAGTCCCGCAGGGACCATCAGATATGGGCCCTATTATATATGACTGGGCAAGCGGTCCCTTGTACAAATAGCTCCTCCACGTAGTTGTGCCGCGAGTTTCCGTTACACGCATACGCAGGCACTGCGTAGCCAAGCTGCGGAGCGCAGCCAATTTCCCGTTCCTTCCTCGCAGCGCGCGTGATGCTGCTTTACCAGGTTGCTAAGCATTTCTTGCTTTAATGCGTACAGCAACGCGAGCAGCTTGTATTCGCTGCTCTCTTGGATCTTCCTGACCATCGGGAATTTATTTTGCAAGGCTCGGAGCTCGGGCTGCCTCGGAAAACTTCCTGCGGTAGGATGCGCTCTGGAATTTCAGCGTTCGGGTAGTCGAGATAAAAAAGGATGATGATCAGGAGAAAGAATGTACCATCACCAGCAAGGTGTCCTAAATTCGCCGGAAAGTCGCTATACTCGCCTTCTCTCTCTCTCTCTCTCTCTCTCTCTCTCTCTCTCTCTCGCTTATCTCTGAAAGGTACGATAACAATCTACTGACTCGAATCTAGGAAGGTTCGGGTGGCTGCTGATATTCGGTTTTTGGGAGACACGCGATAGACATGTTCCAAAAAATTCTCTTTTGCTTTTTAAAGCAAAACGAAGGATTTCAATTAAAGAATATAGTTTTCTTGTTAAATTTGCAAAATTGTGCGGCGGCCATGGCTGCTCTCCTCTACCCCTAGAGTCCCAGGACTCGTAATACGACCAAGCTCCGTTTATGGACTCCCTGCCTTCGTGAACCCTCGTAGGTCAACTATGAAATCCACGGGGTGTTCCTGATGGATGAAATAAATGAGTAACCTGGAGAGGAGAACCACTTTCGAGTTCCATTGGGTCCTCGCGCTCTCAACGAGCAGGGATTATGGCGTTGTGCTAACGAAAACCCATGAAATCCTGGCATCTGCACTCCCCTCGCGCAATTCATCTTCTTCTTCAGCAATTGCCATTCGGCACAGGGATTTCGTCGTTACCGACGATAATTACGTCGCCTTAAATAACCTTTTTTTTACTTAACGTAATATTCCGATATCGAACTTTCGAAAGTCTCGATCGGTCTATCGGCACCCGACGACTCTCCTGCGCTTCTCACAGGCATTATCTCTGCATGCCAGTTGCCAAACTCAAAAGAAGGAGCAGCCCCAGGGGAAGTCGGAACCCGACGAGGCCGTCCCTGCTTCTGCCTTCTTTCCCAAGCAGCACAGTTCTGCACTGGATAAGGGGAAATTACGATTTTTCCGACCCCTTTAATCGGCTATTGTTTATCGTTGTATTTTTTACGAGGACCAAAATAGTCTATGAGACTGACTAAGCTAACCGCTATAGTTTTCGAGAAATTCAGTGTTAGAATCAGAAATAGATAATACGAATTTTTAAATAATATTTCGCTTTTCAAAGCGCCAGATGGTCCGACGGTTATTTTTGACATTATCTTCGACTTTAGAAAGAATAAAGTAATAATTATTATGTTCGCACGCTCAGTTTAGAAATCTTGGGATAAATGGAGCAAATCCAAAGCAACGTTCTACTTTATTGCTGATCCTGATGATGATTTCCTTAAAAAGAATCATCGCGACACAGCCTCCTACTGCCGTGCTGGACCACGGTAGACGGACGCGCACGTCGCTTACGATCATTTCATTGAAATCAGTTGACTCGGTCGGTGTAAATTGGAATTTTGAAAATTCCACGTTATGGAAACTAGAGCAGGTAGCTGCGCAACGAGCCGCACAATATTTTGTTCCTCTTGGAAAAATACAAGCATAAACAATTGTTAAGTCAAGGGACTGGAGGAATCCTAATCTCCTCTTCCTCCATGCAGAGTTAACAGTGTAGAACTGGATCCTGTTCCTTCCCTCCTGACGATAACAGCCGAGAATTTCCAAGCCCGTTATCCTGAGACTTTCAGACCTAGATTAGAATGGAACATGGAGACTTTGCGTCTAGGTACAGGCAGGTATAGTCTGTGCAGGGAGAAAGCTTACAAGGCGAAAGGGAAGAGTCAAGGCTGTTTCGCAGGCGGCTGGAAGCTACCAACATCAGAAAAGAAAATCGAAAAAATACATAAATCGTAGCCAAAGGCTCATATCAGATTAATTTGACGCTCCGTTGAGAGATGTGGGTGGTTTCGAGGAGGCTTCTAGATCATTTTTCGTTTTCAAATACTAAAGGATTTGCCTATCCCCCCCCCCCCCCCCCCACTGCCAGTCTACGAGGTGCAGTGGGGTTGGACGAATCCGGCCGGGTGGACTGTGCACTCTGAAATGCCTGATTAGAAACTGCTGGCTTTGTTCTAGGATTCCGTCTACTATTTCTTACTCGCTGGAGTCCCCTTTGCGCCTTTTGTTTTGTATTTGAACAAGCCGACGGAGGGTTTCAGTCGAGGGCGACAGTGGACGCCTGGCAGGGGGTGCGGCGCAGCTTCTGCCCGCTTCTGCCCGCTTCTGCCCGCTTCTGCCCGCTTCTGCCCGCTTCTGCCCGCTTCTGCCCGCTTCACGTGCTTCACGCGCTGGTGTTGCCTGCTGGCACCGCTGTTCCTTGGAAATCGCGCGGAACGATGAAAGACGGGATAATCTTATTCATTAAGGCAGGAAGGCTTTGCCAACTCTGGCAATTCTGAATCGAAAATAACCGTAAGCAAGATAAATGTCCTCGCAGCGGTAAACACGAGACAAGCTGACAAGGACTTTCGACTAACTTTTTAGAAAATTTTGTAATCATGTGCCACGTGCGTAGACGCCTGCTGAGCTGTTTTATTTTCGAGAATATCAAGAAGCGACTGAAAAGTGATAAAAGAGGGGCGGAGTTCGTGATAAGGGGATCGGTTTGGATATTGTGGAGAAAATGCCGAAACAATAAGCGAGCGTCAATGTTTCGACTCGAACGAGTTCGACTGTGCGTATGTACGGTTAAGGAGGATAAATAGGCAGACGTTGAGGGCAAAGAGAGAGAGAGAGAGAGAGAGAGAGAGAGAGAGAGAGTTGCACTCCCCGAGGAAAAGGAGAACTGCCAGGGCCCGTAATATCGTTATGGCGGACAGTGGAATTATTGCCCGGTGGGTCATTGCGCCATAACTTTTACATCGGAGTCATAAAACCTATAAAGTTTCGGGAGTATTGGAAAAGGCCACCCTATAGCTAATATAACGTTCTTACATCTCGTGTTACGGTGCACGGGCTATATACTTTATGACATATATCTTTTTACCCATATATTATATATCCACTATTCCTCAACTTCGCAGGTTGCCTGCCTGAGCAACGTGTCTCTTTTTTTTGTCTTTAACTACATTTTTATCTTCCCCCCTGTCGATTCTGCATTTAGACACACCTCGATAACCTTCGAACACTGCACTTGCTTCTTGCTGCATTTCTGTCTATTGTAGGGGAAAAAAGGCTTGCGATTCAAAAGTATTTCAAAGAGAGAGAGAGAGAGAGAGAGAGAGAGAGAGAGAGAGAGAGAGAGAGAGAGAGAGAATCGGCGCTTTATGGGAAACTTGAAATTCAATGCTGTCACGTTGAATCGACCCGCTTTATTGCAGGAAATTGATGTTGCGCACTATCGACTAGAATATCTTCCTCACGTAGAAACGTCTGTGCGTGAATCTCACTGCTGACGTCAGTCCAAGTCGTCGTCTCAGGGTGAGTCGCGTCGGTTTCGCAAAAGACTTCTTGAGAAACTTAAAAGAGAAAAGGAAGATCGATGGAATCATTTGAAGTTACTGTTAACTCTAATCTGCAACCCAATAATACTTTAACGGTTTCGCCGATTGCATTTCTGAAGCAATGCGCTCCAAGAAATACCTTACAGTTTGTGCGTGTGTCTTGTTCAGGAATCCCATGATTCTCAGCGAGAAATGAGTGCTGGATAAAAATATGAGGTAAAATTGACGGGGGGGGGGGGGGGAGCATCGTATCGCCAGTGCACTTTCGGCCCGTGAAAATTCGTAAAATTTCAATGAAAAGCGGCGAAAAATGTTTCCAAAGTAAAATGCCAGGTGTAAATTACTCGGAAGTAACGCGTGCTGCCCATTTCTCAAACGTCCGGCTCACTTGGCTGGCGTGAAGGCCACGTTTAAAGGATGGATGAGCGAAGGGGGGAGTCGGGCACAAGGACGTGGAAGACGAAGCGGAGGAGGAAAGTCTGCAGAGTCGATGGCCAAGAGAAATTTGGCTGCTGCCCCCTTAAACGCTTTCGGAGTTCGAACGCGCGGAATTCGCTCGATTCATTTCGATAAATCAAAGGGCAGGTCCTTTCAATCAATATCAATCGGATACATGCTGTTCGCGAGCTATTATGTTGCTGGATATAACGTTCGGGATGAGATGGCATCTAACGGGCAGCCAGCAGCCAGCACCCCCTCGTGAGAGGAAGCGGAAGCTTTCAGCGCTGGTCTCGCATTGTTTCTTGCCGTGCTGAATGCGTATCTGTGGGGATGCGTGGCGGGTCTAGCTAAGGAAGGATCAATCCTGGGGAGACGAGAGGTAAGGGGGGCGGACGGAGGATGAGGTCGATCGGAGGGGGGGGGGGGGGAAGCACGGAGCAAGGCCCCGGGGCACAGGTAATTTTTCTTCGAGATTGGCCCGAAGAAGGTAAATGGCCGGAAAGCATGGGAGCTCTCGTAAATTTTCCGGGAAATCGCAGCTACACTACGGGGGAATCCCAAGGAATGGCGAGGAGGTGAGAGAAGGGGCAAGTAGGGGAAGTCCCGCAAAGCTGGAGGGGATGGAGCGGAATAGGAGGAAGGCCAAACTTTGCGAGGATCCTTTGATCCTTGAAGATTCGTGCGCGGAACTTGGATTGCGCGTGGAAACTGCTTTGCCTCTATTGCGAAAGGCCGCTGGGAAATTGGCGCAAGCAGCGGAACGCAGCGAATAGACAAGGAATACAGAACCAGTCGAGGTTCGTGTGTGAAGACGTAGAGTGCAAAGAGGCGAGACTCTTGGTGGCTCCTTTCGAATGACCTCCGACCCCTCGGGTCACCCCCGCCGGCGGCAGCCCTGACCGCTTCTGGCGCGACCCCTAGCGCCAACCCCCATTGGCTGGAGGCGCAGGAGGAGACTGAACGCTTCCCAGTCCTCCTAACCGAGCAAAACAGCTCATCTATTATGCCGTCACCTTCACGTACCGGGTGTCCTCGTTGGCATTTCACCCACTGGCAACCGGCCCTTGCTCGGGAAAGGGAGGAAGGAGGCTGTCGCGACAAGGGAGCAGCATCGAAACTTCATCAGGAGCGAATCCGATTGTTTGCAGCCTGCTGCCGTAACGGGGGTCGCGGATCGGAGCAAAAGTCAAAGATTCCTAACACGCGTCTCTGGGTTAGATGATCAGAAGTGTCGAGGGCCGACATGGAAGGGTTTCAGCATCTTCCTACAAATTTGGCTGGACTGTTCTTCCGACCCACCCGGTACATCAAGCGCCCCGCTAAGAGGACCGCCTTGTTATCATATTTCGTATTCCGCGAGCTTCGTCGGCTAAAATTCTAAATTGCTACCCGAAATTATAAATTGTTCTCATCCCTAAGATATTTCATCATTTTCCGTGTCATCCAACATCTAGCTACTACCGTCCGAATATCAAAACGCAATCGGGCGCCAAAGAGAAGATTTCCAGCCGAACGATCATAGGTGAACCCGTGCCGGGTGCAATCGCGACGAGACGACCTGCAGGGGACTTCACACCGGAATCCTCTCGCCCGAGAGGAGTTCGACGTCGCAGCCAGCATTGCTTCGTGCTTTAGAATCGCAATTCTCGAGGATTTCTACATTTCCTAAGTTCACCGAGAAACTTCCTGATATCTTTGCAGGGCTTCGAACTGCACGGTTCGATTAGGTTCGATTCGGTTCGGTTCGATTACGCCTGATGCACTATGTGTGCGTAACGGCTGGATACTTGTGCACGCACCCCAAGACTGTATCGTATGTTATCTACACATGCACCATTGCGATGATGGTTATTAATGGTGGTTTTAGGCGGGGGAGGAATCAGCTAGGGGTACAACAGTTGTGTGTGTGGATCTGTGCGATAAAAATATACAGACAGAGAGGGGGGCGTGGGGGGGGGGGGAGGTAATAATCGGAGATGCGTGCGTGTGGATGCGTGACTCTGTGGTTCCCACCTAATAGGTGACGTTGAATATGTCCGAGAGTCTGAGAGAGATAAAGAGAGTGAAGAGTAAAGTAAATAGGGTGGCGCGTTCAGAGTTTGAGGCGAGGCGACGTAAAGCGCAGGCGCCCTGTAGCCTCTCACTGGGCTACCTACCCGTCTCTTGGTTTATACACTTTGTATAACCCTGTACACTATAAATGCAGGTATTAGATGTACAAAGGTACTACGCAGTGTTTGCACCCATGAAATTTATTAATTGACCTTGGTGCATAGCAACGCGTCGCTGTCAATGAGATTTGCTTCTGAATCCGAATTGGTAAAACAAGTTAGAAGAAAACCTGCAATTTTATTGATAAAAGCGAGACACGCAGGAATCGAACGACTACCGACTAGAGTGAAGAGAATAAATTTGAAAATGTTGATCGGTATCGCGAGCATGAAAATATAAAAACGTCTAGACGCACATTGAACGAAGGATTTCAAAGATATAAATTCCGGTCCGTATCGCTGTCCCGACTCTCATCGCTCTTTGTACGCGTCGCGCGCTGAAGCCAACTGGAAAGCTGGACAGCGTGCGCATGCGCGTGCCTGCCGTGCCGACAAAAAAGGCTCCAGGAAATGAACGCGCTTACAAATTGGGATATAATTTGGAGCCGGGATGATAGGAGGAAGATCCGTCCACGTCTCAGGACTTAAGGCAGCCTGGGCCAGCGCAGCTCTGGCGAATACGAGGGCAGCATTGAGGCCGTCTTCGCTGTCAATGTGTTCACTGATAAGGAGCCAGCCAAAGGAAAGGTGCGTCGACGATAACGCCGAGCGTGCGTCTACGCCATATGCGCTGCTCGACTACGACCAGTCCCGGTTCTCCTCCTCCTCTTGTCATGTCGAAGCTTTTCCAGTAAAATTCCTCTCCTACGTCCGCGGGCAGCCTGCGCCGTCCGGGTTTATCCTGCGCCGCACGAACCGCACGAACCGCACGAACCGCGCGAACCACAGGAAACTACACGAGGGCGCCGCGGCATTTGACGACACACTCGGCCCCCGAGTCTACACACGTGCGCATGCGTCTACGTAGTATAATGCACTTTCTTTGAAATCGCTAGGAGTCACTCCACACCATTGTTTCTCGCTGTCTCCGAACAAAAGGATCATTATTTTATTCTTAGAGGAGTCTCTCTCTCTCTTTCACTTGCGCGTCCCTCTCCCTTCCGCCCCTTGGATCCTCTTGCTCTCATTCCTTTAGAACGAGCAGTTTCTCTCTTTCTCTCTCGGTGGGCACTCCGGCTCTCGCGCTGTTCCGCACAAAGACCATTGTCCTGCGCTAGAATGCCGCAATATAAGCTGATTATCAAATATCGAGTGAATTAACAATAGCCGCACAGTTAAACCGATTTATTTTGAATCGGCGGTACTTTATTTATAGCTCGAAATCGGATTAGCGCTAGAAAACGGACTCGCGTTCGCTCAGCTCGCTCAACTCGCTCCCTCGCTGGCAATTTGCTTTTCAATTATTATTCCAGCGAGGGGAAAAAAAGGTTATACGTTATAGCCGGGCGTATGGAAATGACACTGGCAGACTGGCAGTCGTGCCGATATCGCAGGGTCTGCGCCACGTTTTTCTATCTTCCTGCCGTCGAGCACTTTCCATTTTTTTTTACCGTCTAGACCTTTTTCCTTCCTTTGCCATTTTGATGTTCCTGCTTGTGCGATTCCTACTGCGATCGCAGAACCTTGAACGGGGACTTTGCGCACGTGATGTTCCTTACTAACGTTCTAAAAAGAAAGGAGGAAGATAGCGATGACGAATCTGTCAAAAACATAGGCGAGCCTGATCTACGTACGGATGAATCAGTCACCTTTGGGAAAAAGGTGTTGCCTTGATCGGCACAGCAATGCTGCCGCTGCTGCTAGATATTCAGAGCCACGTGCAAACTATCGAGTATCGAAGTATCGCCCGAGCCAACTCCAACTTGGCAACAATGCAGATTTGCGGAATTTATGGAAGCAATGTGGCGCAGGTACAATCGAGGCGACTCGAGCCATTTCGCTTTTTCCACTTTTTCCACTTCCCTGGCAGCTGTCATAGCCGAGACTCCACACGCGGCGCGTCCTTCTCTCCCGCAGACTTCGCGCGCAGCCTCGTTAAGCCCAGCAGCCTCTGGCAGGATGAGCCAAGTTGCTTTCGCTCAAACCAAACACATATCTCGTTCTTCAGCTAAGACCTATGACGTAAGGAAGTCCAAGTGCCTCTGGGAAGCCTCGATCTCAGACTAGACTCAGACTCGGCATCGCCGAGAGGGCAGAGGACGGTGCGCGATTCTCTCGCTATCTTGATCTTCCTTGCTTCCTCGTGGCTGATTCGCATTGCAACGGCGCTGAAGACGTGCTGTGGCTCTTTTATCGGATTCCAGCATAGCAGCGCGGACACATCAGAGCGAGAGAGAGAGAGAGAGAGAGAGAGAGAGAGAGAGCAAAGATCAAGGGGATTTTAAAGAATTAACAGTCAAAGTATCGAGGTGAGAGCGAGTCGATATTGGGATAGCCGTGGGCGTGTCCGGTCACGTGCACAATAAAGAGACGTCGCTCCTTTCAATTTCCGGAGCAATTCATCATTTACATCTATCTAGGCGCATCTATAGCCTCCCGACAGTCCTTCGTCACTCTAGCCTTGCTCACCACCGCTGCTTTATTTCATCAGCTGATTCCCTTTTACGAGTAGCCCTCCCCCCTCCGCGTGGGAATGGGTCACACGGCTCCTTCCCTTTTCTCCGTCAAGGATTATTGGCTCCTAGGACGTTTTCCGACGGATGCGCCGTTTCTTCAGCTAATCGCCACGTAAACCTGCAGTCTGGAGATAATTGGCTCGAAAGGCGAAGCTCCGGGCATTAGCGAGTCTCGTGGCTCGAATGTCGAGCGTGCGTGATAACTTCTCTAACGAATTGGTTAACGTTAACTTGGCCTCGGGGTTTTCCTGGGAGCGTCGCTAACTCGGCCGAGCCGTCGCGACGATCTCATTTGAGCCTCGACGCTACTCCTCGAGTCTATGGCCGATCCAGACTCATCCTCGGCTACCCGTGTATTTAGTTTGTTTCTTCGAATTTCTTTCGGCTACGCTCGGCTCCTACGAGCTACCGACCCTGACCTTCCCCATTCGGATCCCGAGAGGGTCCGAGCCAGCCAATTTAATCCGACCTACTCTTCTCCTACTTGTTATCTTATCATGAAAGTAACTACTCGCGGCTTTGCTCACTTTAGTCTTATGTCACTTGTGCGTAGCTACGTCACGAGGCGCGATTGACACTTTGCAGACGCGCGTTCTCGTATCTCTCGTACGTATTTTTGCACTGCTTTATCGAGAGTTCCGAAGTTATCTGCCGGACTGTATCTGTACTTGCACGTGGACCTCGGGCCTTTCTCTAAAGGAGCACAGCTTCCCTGCGAGCGACGTTTCTCTTTAACTATCGTTCGATTGATTACTTTTTTAAAAAATTGATTTATTTCAAGGTCGCTCACGCGAAAGCTTTGCTATTCAGTTGACGTGACGATGAAATCATGAAACTGTTAATTGGGGAAATTCAATGGACCATGAACAAAAAATACATTCGGACCGAAAAGCTTAACTATTTAAAAAAAAGAGGCATCGGATCAAAAAGTATGAAGTTCACGTCTCTTCAAGATTAATATAATTTCGCGAGTATCCAGTGTTGGCAGTTCGTTATTTTGCCTTCGATTTGGCAGCTGCCTACGCGATTCACAGGGCAGTGACTTACGAGTGCCGCGTCATCGCCTATGAACTCGTAGATGGAAAAGAATCCAGTGCTCACCTGCAACAGATAAGAAAAGCAACGTAAGCACAGTTGACGGCGAGCGCGAGGAACCGTAAATCGAAGTACATTGCCCCAAAGGCCAATCGGTTCTGACCCAGGTCAAATCTTAAAGCCATCGGGTTTAACGTCAGTTCGCAACGATCGAACCACCGAGAAAGGCAATTCGACATGAATTAGCGAAAATACCGACTCAATCTCTTGTCGCCAGGATATGGATATTCAGTGCTGATATAAACTCCGCGTGATTTAGTCCAAGTTTAAGCGTCGTGACTGCAGCGCAGCTACGTAGTTTGAGGCCAAAGTAGATCGATCAGTCGAAAACTAATCGCTATAGGTGCACTTGGTCTTTGCCTCAAGATGCTGTAAAGCAACTCTGGCACTTGACAATTCGAGACGGAAAACGCATTTAAATCGCATTCAATTTGCGGATGAAAACTTGCGTGGTGCCAAATAGAGGCAGCTGCGCAGCCCGTTGAACACTTTAGCTCGCAGACTTATCAAGGCTAAAAGTGTTTTAGAAAAAGCTGCTATCCTTGAAAATGGTTGAAGGTTCACGTGGAGAAACGGGCCCAATCTTTTCCCTGCTCGTATCCAACTTTGATGCTGGTGGTACTTGGCCTATTGTTATCAGCAGGCTTTCCTGGCTGCTCGTTCGTGTGCACGACGGGTCACGTACTCACGCACGGGAGATTCGAAGTGTTTGAGGAGAAGAGGAAGCGGGAGGGAAGCCGCCCGAGTCGAGGCTGCTGCGGTCTCGTGGTCTGCGGTCCCCGTTTCGAATCCTGTAGTCGCTGTCTGGCAACCGGCATCCCCGTTTCCAGTGCCTCGGGAGAAACACCCACCCATCGAGCCGGAGCGACTCTGCGGCAGTGCACTGCACGTATCAGCCCTCTCCGGGGTAGCCCCGTTAGGCCACAATGCGAACGCTGCCCTGCGGTGGCAGCCCTGCCAGTCCTGCCAGTCCTGCCAGCCCTGCTCAGCCCTGCTCAGCCCTGCACAGCCGCATCGGCCAGACCGACGTCATATTTTCTTTCCCCGGAGATATTTATTTAGCCGGGTGGTCTCGCAGTGCTCTCTGCCAGTACTGGCATTAATAAACTTGCGGCCGGCAGCTTCGCTGCGTTCTTCGCCCGAGTTCGCGCAACCGGAACGCCATGTCTGGCCATCCCGTCCACCATGCCCTATCATGCCCCATCATGCCCCATCATGCCCCATCTATACTATCCGTGGTTTACCGAGGCTTATCAAGGTTCGACATAGTTCGTTACGACAGAGCGGACACCCATTGGTTTTCACGAAAATTTCGTCCGTGATGATTTCGAGGACCGAACGACGTCTGATCGAACCTCGTTCGCCTCCTTGCACATCCAGTAATGAACTTCATATTGGTCAGTGGGAGAGGATGGACTTGGACTGGGAATGACGTTATGTCGGAATGATAGCCGTGGCTTTTTATTGATTGAGGAAGATGGAGGATTTCATTGGTTTGATCAAAATACGAAGGGAAGAGGAGAAGTATCAGTGTGGTATGATAGAGAGAGAGAGACAGAAAATAAAGGTAGAGGCAGCTTCGCGGAACGAGGAGAAGGGTCGTCACAGAACGACGTAAATTTTATAGCCAAGCCATAAAATTATTCGGAATTTCCGGTATAATTTGAACAAGCTCGTAAAGGTTTTGAGGGAAACTTTAAGTCCCTTATATCGATCGCGATTCTTCTTAGCGATTGGTCGATGGGCAGAGATTCTTATCGTATAATATATTCATTCCCTGTGCAACCGCTCGCTTCTCGAAAGTAACCTGAAGGTAGTAAAAGTAACCTCTTCCATTGGACGCGAACTCAAGTTAGCGGCGGGGGATGTTATCGTTTGAACAAAAAAAAAAAAGGTGAGAATAATTAAATCAGTGAACGGTTAATAACAATGGTTGCGTTTCCATCTGGTTCTCGGTTCTCTTCGAGTAAGTCAGCGATGGCTGCAAATGGCAGGTCTTAAATGCATCGCCCTGGGGAGCTAATGAGCAGCCGTTAATGCCTACGACAGTCGACTCGGCTGAACGGATTCCGGATCGCTCGGAGCACTGGGCCGAGCGAGAAACAGGCCCCCCTCCCCCCCCCCCCTCTTTATTGAGCGGTGGTTCGGCTCTTCGGAGTCGCCCGAAACCATTCGAACCTGCACGAGGAGTCCTTCCGGCGACTTACTACAGGCCATCATGGCTTTACGATGACTAACGATCCGTTACACCCGTTAGACTTGCAACACCCGCAAGACGTCCAGACGTTCCCGTCCTCATTTCGGCTTATCCTCTTTTCGAGTAATTCTTGCTCATATCGAGACGGTAGATGAGCCCAAGAGCTGCGAGCTGATTCCTCCAGCTGGGGATTCGAATGCGAAGTAGCAGCGAGCTGGAAAAATCCTGGAGCAGCGAAGTCCTCTTGGGTTCCAAAGTCCCGAAAAAAGAAACGCATCGTCGGCTATTGGAGACATGCATTTCGTGGGTCGAATTTCCTTATAAACTTCGAGATAATTGGATGAATTGCTGAAAGAAAGACGTGACTTTTGAAAAAGGTACATACAAAAAGAAGCATTGTTTAGGACAGAGGTCGAAAGACTCTTTTTTGGGGTCCTGCTCACGGACCAGGACGGTTTATTAGCCATTAGCATTAACCGTGACTCCCCTGGGAGCAAGACGAATGCCCAACGATATCGCAACAGCTACAGGCTGCCCCGGTGCAAGGGACTATTTTTCTGTGGATTCGTTCAGCGATAATTTTTCATCTTGATGACCATGAGTTACCTTCGTATTCGAGCATCGAAATACAAGATGCGAGATACGAAGCCGAGAAGATCCGTTTGCTCGTCTTGCGTCTTTGCTCGAGTTCGCGCGAACTGTGTTCCGGTGCCGAAGTCTCGCTAGAGATCGCCAGATATCATGAGGCAACCTACAAGCGGCGAGCATTGCGAAGCGTTCAGCAAAATATCGAGACTCTTTATGGCGCAGCCCGTCGTTGCTGCCCGCCTGCCCTCGTGAGCTCATCCGATCGACTGCTCCGCCGATTCCATTATTGTATCCTGGAGGTGTGGAGCTGCGCGCGCTCAACTTTCTATTGAATCTCTTCGGCGTTCTTGCAATATCATCCTTGCTTCGGTCTGACCTTTTAACCCAGGTGTCGCTGAGGTTGCGACGCGACGCCACTCTGAACCTTCTTAACTTGAATCGGAGGGTTCGAGTCAAAAATATGGGCTAGTTTGAATTCAAAAAATATATAGGTAGGTAGGTCTACGTACCTAGAGCAGGAGGGGGGGTCGGGGGGGGCAGAAAGAGGGTGTTAACGGAATACTTCGAAAAACGAGAATAGTTATCATAGGATATCATAATATAGCCGAAAATAGGTCAATATCCCCAATGTAAGAATAGGATGCAGCAAATATAACGTTAACGACGGTATAGCTGTTAGTGCTGTCATTTTCTCATCAGCTGATCCGTTCTTTCTCTGACTGTACTTTGACAGTTTTTGGGCACGCAGCTTATTACGTCTTTCCCGGCGTCCCGCGTTAGCGTCGATCAGGACTCATTGTTGCCGAACAATAGGTCGCCTAAACGCGGCTCTCAATCCGACTCTAACGTGGCACTAGAATTATTTCCAGACTCGCTCGCCGAAATAAAGCCGAAACCAGTGCGCAGCCGACACTTTGTCTTCTATTTCAGGAACCGGTTATTGTTATTAACAAAGAATAGCAATGAAGAAACAACTTAATTAAATTGAAAATCGACGATTCGAGGGAAACGTTTTATATTCTATTTTGCACGGAATAACTTTCCTGGGATGTATCTTCGCGCACAAATGCCTCGAGAGATCCCGGAGCAAGAAGGGCAGCGAGAGCAGGGGAGATTCCGTCACGTGTTTGTCTTTTTAAAGAAGACGGACTTAGCTACTGGTTAGAGAGAGAGAGAGAGAGAGCGAGAGAGAGAGAGAGAGAGAGGGTCCTCTTGGAGTCCCAGAGTCCCGCAGGTCGATCGACGACCAGGTCGGTAACGTCGGAATCGTCTCCGCTGAATGTCGGCTTTTCCAGAAACTGTTCATCCGAATTCTGAAGACTTGGGGAACCGAGAGAAGATCGATCGAATTCTACGTTACGCGGTTCGCGAGGCTCGGCCGTTTAATTAAAGGAAAGGCACATCTGGCCGGTTTAAAACATTACGCGCATTCGCTCTGCATTTCCAATTCTGTCAATCATCGGCGAGATAATCGAACAAATGAAAAACTCGAACGCCCGATTGACTTTTTTCATTTTTTTTTCCTTCATCAGTTCTCTCTCTCTCTCTCTCTCTCTCTCTCTCTCTCCTGCTCACCTTCGAATCTCGTATTCCTCGAAGGTACTGCCACCCCCCCTAGTGTCAGACAACGGTAACCCATTTATCGTCCTTAACGCGTTTACGCCGCTGCCTTAAAGCCGCGATGCAAAATATGGTTGTGCGTCGTTCAATATCGATGTACTCGATGAAATGAAAGAGGATGACAATTTGGCAATAACATCCAACCGGGTGACATTAAAAGGGACATTTCTCATGGGTTAGTCGACGCTTGGATTATAATTCAATACTATCCGAGTTTTAGCTCCAGCTTATATATATATATATATATATATATATATATATCTCGGTGTGCTGCTCGCGATAGGGTTAACGTGAAATATATCTTTGCTGACGTCCTTGGTGTCGGGAATCGAGATGTCGCGCGTAACGCGAGCTTTACGAGTGTAATAAGACGAGGAGAAGTTCTGAAAGCGTCATCAAAGCGCATTCAAGTCTGGAGCTACGCGCACCGCATTCAGCCGCAGGCTTCCTTTGAGCTTCGTCGAGGCTGCGCTGCAGCTGGAAACAGAGCAGAAGGCGGTGACGCAGCATGGAAAAGAGCCAGGCCAATGGGGCTGGCATTAGGACTCGCTCCTATCAATTACCGCGATTTCTGATGCAGCCATTATCATTGACAATGCCAACTGACATTCATGTAATCTCATTGAATTTCGTCCTGGCACATGATCCCTCGTCGGAAAATAAAACCACTAGAGGATAAAGAAAAAGAGGAAGAAAAACTTTGTTAGTTCTCTTGAAGCGGAGTCAATCGACTGACGTTCCTAATTTTGATCTTGGTGCGACTTCAAAGATTTTTGGTAATTGCCATTAGGACGAATTGGAGGTTGTTGATCATCTAGGTGGCAAGAGATAATTTTCTAGCGAGGTTGCTGGATAGAAGATCCCAGCCTGGCCAAAGTCGCCCCGAGAAAGATTTGAAGCCGACCTGGTCTTGCCAGGCTGCTGCGGCCTCGTTGTTTCTGATTTCGCTCCAGGCTGAATCTTTGGATTTCACAGACTCCTTGAACCACCAGTCACGATTCCTGAGTTAGCGATAACTTCTTTCGAGTCCCGATCTACCTGGAACGTTGAATCTTCGAGTCCCTGGGTGTTCAGGCTGGAACGCATGCTCGGCCGATAGCGCAGCCTTGCGCCTGAGAATAGCCTAGAATCTCTTGAACGGGTGACGCAGAGTCCTGAGGTCTCTCAGTCCTTTCTGGCTCTGAGCTCTCGAGTAACCGAGCCGTTCGGGGCAGCAACTTCCAAGGAGTTTCAGGAGGGGCAATGCGATTCCTTGGTGGTTTCGCGGCGAAACACAATACCTGCGGATCTTTTTACGCTCGACGCACGAGTCGCTCCTGTGAGAACCGCGCCTTAAGGCGGAATTCTCTTGGGCTGACTAGGGGAGTTTATGAATTAATGCATTAGCCCGAGGACAAAGATATTCACGACCGTCGAAAAATAAACGAAACCGCAAGGATTGCTCCTACCGATTGCAACTGAAAGCATTAAGCTCAAAATCAAAATGCATATAGGTGCAATTAATCTTTTGGATTTTAAAGGGTTTTCACGGAAATGGCGTCCGTGGGAGGTGAGCGCAGAGGCGTAGACACTCCTGACGAAGAGACGGGACCCGAAGGGATCAGCGGGACGCACCAAGATAGAATCTTTTCTCTCTCTCTCTCTCTCTCTCTCTCTCTCTCTCTCTCTCTCTCTCTCTCTTCTTTTTGGCTGAATCCTCTCTGGTCCTGGAGGCTCTTCGCTCTTTCGTCAAACACTCAGCCGTCTCACTAATTCCTGTGTTTACTCTGCTCGGCGTCTATCCCTCTTCGTCGAAGACCGTACACGACGACGCCTCTCCTGCTTTCTTCTTCTCCCCTGGTTCCCCCTCCCGCCAGCATGCCCACGCCCATCCCGCCCCCTTCGCTAAGGCTTCTTAAAGCAATCAGTCGTTCTTTCGGCATTACAGAACCAACTCTGTCTGAGCCAACCCGGCCGAACCGGAGGAGATACCAGGGAAACGAGATGGGACCTTCGTGAGCCGCAGCATCGCAGGGCCGCACACCCTCTCTTACAATTCACCCTCCATGAGAAGTTAGCGACGATTCCACGATGTTTTTCGAAAAGACCGACATCAGACGTGCTCGATACATTTCGATCTTCACGAAGAAGTAAGAAAAATTCTCGAGTTCCCACATTCGTCATTTTCATTGGTCTCGTAGGAAATTCATGAAATTGGCGCACGGTTCCTCTCGAGGTAGCACTTATACCGAAGGTCGGTAGGAGTTGCCGACTGTAAGGGGCGGGGGGGGGGGGGGTTCTGGAAGACTCGGATCCCTCAGGAAAAAAAAAAGAAGAACGAGCCCCGGCCCTGCACATTAGAGCAGGATAGCCGTTGAGAATGTAATAAAGCTTCGCGAATAAGGTACCCAGAGATATAATCTGAAGATCTTTATGAAAGGTACTGGCGCTGCGGTCCCTCGTGTCCTTAGGTATCTAGCAGCAGCAGAACTGCGACCAGTACTAGGTTGCTTTCGCGAGAGCGAGAGAGAGAGAGAGAGAGAGAGAGAGAGAGAGAGAGAGAGAGAGGAGATTTCTTAAAGTTCTTAGCTCAAAAGGGACGTAGCAAATCTTTCATCGACTAATCCAAGCTGCTGCCTCTTTACCGTGGAGATAGCTCATTTATTTTGAGATCCCAACTAGCCATGTCCGCAGGCGTAGCTCCTTTATCGTCTCTTTCCAGCATCCAGAGAAATCGATTCATCTCAATTGAGCGGTAATCGATTCGTTTTGGATTTGTCATTCGGTCCTCTTCAGATTCCGCGCACAGAGATCCGCCTCAGACTTTCTTTCTCCGTCTCCTCGGTCTCAGCTGCCTACATGCGACTCTGTCTCAGTACCTTTCCTCTTATCCTTGTCTCTGCTTCTCTTTGGAACATTCAGGATTTATCCTCTCTCTCTCTCTCTCTCTCTCTCTCTCTCTCTCTCTCTCTCTCTCTCTCTCTCTACGGAGAAGTACTTGTAGAGCCACGAATCATTCTGCAAAGTTCGAGCTGAAGCGGACAAACACATTGTCTTCCACAGACACGTCCTGTTTGCCGAAGGCATTTGCGTGGACTCGAAGACAAAGCAGAATGGTCGAGGGAAGCGGACGAGCTAGTCTCTCGCGTTAAAGCGAACGCCAATCAAAGAGGAACCCTCGAGAGGACGCATGAGCAGCGAATAGCTGAATAAACACGCGTTCCTCTCTTGCCAGGTTTTCGCTTCTTCGGCTTCTTCTTGTCTCTTTCTGCATTGCTCTTGCTCCTTCACGAGTGACACAGGATAACAAAGGAACTCGACGAAAGGACCTGTACTTACCGGTAGGTCCTTCTTACGCTGCAGGTAGTCGTGGCGTCGCGCGAACCTTCGAATTCCGCTGTTGTCGCCCGGAGGACATTTTAATCTTCCAAGGTGCGCGAGTCCATTCGTTCCTCTCACCTGCTCTCTCAGCATTGAAATCCTCTTCTTTGAGGAATTCAGAGAATCAGATTGATCCGAGTTTCAAATGATTTTGCACGGCCTCCAAGCATGCAGGTACCAGCTACGTATTATGCGCGAACATTGTGCTAGAAGAACTTGGCTGAACGTGGCAGCTGGAACCTGTACGAGCCTGTTAAAGGTCTGTAGAACCAGCAGCACTGACGGACAATGGCACGTTTTGCGGACGCAGAGACGCAGTACCGAAAAGTCTTTGAACGTATTTTTCATTATTAATAAACCTCTCGACCGAATTTAATATCAAGTTGAAACACTTGACGGTGTC
This sequence comes from Calameuta pygmaea, assembly GCA_031762395.1. NCBI lineage: Eukaryota > Metazoa > Arthropoda > Insecta > Hymenoptera > Cephidae > Calameuta > Calameuta pygmaea. The sequence continues at coordinate 2,266,082 of JASANN010000049.1, read as the reverse complement.
TTTGCCATCACCAAGTAAACAGAAATATGAATATCGGCTGCGCACATTCTATGCGCGGCTCATAACTTCTTCATTAAAGCCTGGACTCTTGTTTGGGGCGCTTTGCTAATTACGAGTGCACGTGGAGTTGATGATCATCGCGTCCAGGGCGCGTCTATCTGGCGTCTCTTGACGCTACGAAAAAGACTCCACCAAGCTACCTAATGGCCTCCCCCCTACTTCCGGTAGCGAAATTATTTCACTTAGTCTCCATCATCGAGTGTAAATCTTCAAGATGACATGCAAAGCAGTATTTTTTAGACGCCGTTGATCTATCAAGACCCATACTGTCCGTATGCCGGATTGAATTCGACATCTCAGCGATACCCGTGACGGCTGATCGTTTCATCATACGATTCTGGATCACCTAATCGTAAGATAGTAAGCAAGACTTTATCAAAATCTCGAAGCGTGGATTTTGAAATGCGCCTGCGTCATGGCAATCACTCGTTATGATTCATTATTTTGCATTAGTTCACCAATATTTATTGATCTTTCGAATGAGATGTCACTGATGATTGATCGATCTGTCTAGAGAATAATGTCGCGTGCAGATACCGCTTCTTTACGTAAGAAGTCATTCTGAAATACGTGAGGAGCACGTGGACAATAATAAATCGATAGTGGATTCGTTGTCAATGTTGCCGAATGTCTCGCACCTGTACAGAGAAGAGTTAATGGGTAATTCGAGAGAGAGAGGAAATATAAGAGATTCGGCGTGATGCAGTCAGGGGAAACGAGGGGGGCAGCATGCGCTATCTAAGGCTCAGCCTGTAGGCACACGGGTCGGGTCGCACTGCTTACTGCGGCTACGTCTTCTTCTATCTAGATGGATCCACCTTCCGCTCAAAAGAGCTGGAAGAGGTTTGAGCCGTCAGATGAGGCGGAACAAGGCGAGATAGGAGGAGACACTGGGAGGCAGCGGAGGACCGAAAATTCTCTGGCCGAGATGGACACACAGAGAGACGTCTGTAAATCCATATCCTTCTACTGGACGAGTACACGAGTGGCTGACACGCTTTATACATATTTATGCATACAGGTACAAGAACGAGCTCAGGACTTGGTTCTGGTGTTAGTGATCGGAGGACCTTGCACCAGGCGCGAGGGTTGTTTGCTCCTAGAAGGCTGAAGGTTGCCCAAGGCCAGTGCGGCTCGTGTCCCACACAATGAGCCAAGGCACCATTGTCTGTCACTCATAATCCTTGGTTTTACGCTCGATTTGGATTCTTCCAACGGCATCGAGAGGGAGAGGCGAAGATTAGCTCGACAGAGAGCAGGAGAGAGAAAATTATGCGAAGAAGGAGAAAAGGAGCAGGGAAATTTTTGAAAGGGCTGAACAGACGAGTAAATGTTAATCGACGGGGTCGCGAAGAGACTTCAATTATCGGGGCTAGAGCTTCCTGGTGGTAGAAACCGAACTGACGTTTTAAGGGAAAGTGAATGATGAGAGGAGGGAGTCGCCCACGAGGAGAATATCAAGGAGGGATAGAGAGCAGCGCGTTGGTATCCCACAGGAAATAGCTGATGGATCAATTTAAATGCTCGACTACTGTCAATCACAGCGCTCCCTCCTCTTCATATCTTTTTTTTCATTTTTATCATTCTCTACGCACGATGTTCTAATGACGCATCCGATCCCCTCTCCCACAATGGCATTTTTTTGTAACAGGGGAGAAGAAAGTCCACTGACCGGCTGAGACTTTCCGGATCGCGGGCTGCTTCTATTTTCCTTCTTTTGCAACCCCGACCGAGACATTGCGACGTTGCCGTGTTTCACGGGTCTCGCCTGACGTGCGCAAAGCATTTCCTGCCATGAGATATCTGGGCCATTGGCTATTGGTTGTCTTTGACCAGGATTCGATTGCGCCAGCGGCAGTGTGAAACTGGCAGTAGGTTATACATTACATTGTACGCCTGGTCCCATGATGCTCTTTTATCTATTCAATCCGTGGATTCCAACGAGCTCGTAGAAAACGTCATGCGATTAGACACGTCACTCTTGATCGGGATTCTGAGTTTTCGATACGGCTTGTAAACTCAAAAGGCCGTATAGTGACGTACCGAGAATTCTTTTCTCTTTAGCCTTCTAATAATTTAACCGTTTAGTCGTCGCTTGAAAACTCGACTGTTTGATCCGCGTGCCTAGGCAACAGAACTCCTCGCAGATCACATAGTTCAAAGATCATCAGGTTCCAGTCGTTGGGCATTGACGATGAGGCAACACGTAGGCAGGAGCCTACTCCCTGGGGATGCTAGTCAAGGTAGATTCGAGCAAACAAGCTGGTTGGCTGGATGACCCGGCCTGGCAGACATTCCAGCCTTCCAGCCTTCCAGCCTGATCGCCACCGCCTCCGCCTCTGCTTCCGCCTGTTACACAGCCTGGGCCAGACCGAACATGGCTTCCTCCCATCATTCATCCTCCATCCTCCATTCTCGATCGCGAGGGCTTCCCGAGGGCTTAGAATCCATAGCTATGCCCGCTTCCCCTCTCTGCTATCTCAGCCCCCTCGTCCTCCGGACATCCCCTGCTTCCTCTTACGTCGCGTGCACGCGCATAGAAACGCACCTATACGATCAGAATTTCAGCTTTTCTCGAACATTTCCAGTTTGCTCGAACTGTGCAAAGATAAGGGTTGATCGCTGCGAGGATTTCTTTTGGCCGGGCGCAAATTTCGATTCGACAGATTTAAATGAGAGACAGGAGACGAATGAGCGAGTCTTGAGCACTGGAGCGACCGCGACCACCGCGAACTCCTTGCGAGCGGACAGCCTGGAGTGCCAGGACGAACCAAGGCTGCGAGAAGGAGTCGCCGTTCGGAGAGATAGTAGAGAAATTGCTTCGCGGTAAAGAGGGAGAGTAATGCGAAATAAGCGCAGCGCATCCTACGGAGGTTCCCATGGCAACTGACTCGCACAACCCCGCATGCATATCCGCCTGTGAGATTTGCTCGAAATGACTCCAATAGGCCTGATGGGCGTGATGGGCGTGATGGGCATCGGGAGCATCGCTGGTATCGGCACCGGCAACATCATGGACGAGTGACAAGCGCACACGAGAAAGGGGACACTTAAACTAGTTAGGTGCTATACGTATACATAGTATAAGCCAGTTGACGGGACAAGTGGATTAAACCCTCGTACGTCAGTATTAAGGGCGAAAGAGAATGTGATTGTAGCTATCGGCGCTACACTAATGCAACCGTCCTTAACGAATGAAATTCGAAGCAGAATGGCTCCACGTTCGTTCAAATTCAACAGTACAGTTGATACGAATGGGACTAGCGTACAGGCATCGATGCACGTGGGTTGTTATTACGTGTTGATGCTACGTACCTCCAGAGAGAGAGAGAGAGAGAGAGAGAGAGAGAGAGAGAGAGAGAGAGAGAGAGAGAGAGAGAGAGAGAGAGTTTAGGACTTCCTTATGTGTTTCCAGTTACGTCGGCTGTCCATGACTTTGCTTCAGCAGGGAAACGAAGCAAGTGCGAAGGTTGCAATAATCCCGCTGGAGCTTTCGAGAGCAGCGCTTACTTCAAAGTTAGACAAACTCCCGGAGCTTCGTTTTAGCTCGCAGAATTCTGGCCATATGGCGTTCAGGCTCTCTCTCTCTCTCTCTCTCTCTCTCTCTCTCTCTCTCTCTCTCTCTCTCTCTCTCTCTCTCTCTCTCTCTCT
>JASANN010000049.1:2194547-2262271 GCA_031762395.1 Calameuta pygmaea | reverse complement strand
CTCTCTCTCTCTCTCTCTCTCTCTCTCTCTCTCTCTCTCTCTCTCTCTCTCTCTCTCTCTCTCTCTCTCTCTCGTTCCTTCGATCCTTCTTGCTGCTCGCCAAAATAAATTGTTTTTGTGGAAATTCTAAAGTAGTATTTCTATGCGCGCCGTCGCAAGGGGAGATCCCAGCGTTTGGGACAGACGGCACGTTTTAATATGGCTCAGAGTGAGTTCGGAAAAAAGAGCGAGAGAGAGAGAGAAGTTAGAAAGAAGAATGAGCGAGAGAAAGTACGCTCGGAAGCAAGACGAAGAATCGCAAGAGAATCAGAGAGAGAGAGAGAGAGAGAGAAAAAGCGAGAGTTGGGATTCGGAGCAGATGACGCGGCTCCTTTTTGCCTCTTCTGCTACACCTCGGCGAGGAAGAACGAGGGGGGGGGGGGGGATCCAGGCAATGGACGAGAGACAGGGGATGCCGGGATGCACAGGTTGTAGGTAAAAGTGCTGCGACTAAGGGAGGTAGACACAAATGCGTACCCAGCAATCCCAAAAGTTGAGGCGGCTGACGCGCAGCCCCTTATCCTGGCCCCAGGCGTCCTGACTGCTAAATAATTTCCCATTGACCGTGGATCCCGAGCCTGCGCGTCCGTCTGCGGATGAGCCATGAGCCTGGCATCGATGTTGTCGCTGTCAGGCTGACTCGAGTTGACGTAGGTTTTGCCCTAACTGCTGCTTTATACGCGCCCAGGCTCTGTCTCTTTCCTTCTCTCTTCTTCTCCCTTCAGCCTCCGCCTTGTTCAGCACTGTAATGCAGAGACAAAGCGCCAGCGAGGAATACGAAGATTCAGAAGGGCTGCTGCTTCTGCTGCTGCTGCTGGAATAGTCAATGATAGGTTGTTCTGATGACTCGTCAGCTTGTCTGCTTGGTCTGCTTGGTAAGATCTCTGATAATAACTGCTGCCCAGAAATCTTCCGATTGTTATATCCAATACGAGTAAATCGACTCCAATATCCCTTTGTGCCAGTCCCGTAAACTGATAATGAATTCGGTGCTGTTGCCGAAAGTCCGAGAACCGTTTGGATTATTCGCAAGCAAGGAGCAGCATCTGCGACACACGTGGACTCCTCGGCCGCGTGCGAATTTATTATCTTTTACCGAGCCCGAAGCATCTCCGGTACGGCTACGAAAAATAAAGCAATCCCTGCGGACTGAACTCGCGCGTCTGTGTCTGTTTGTGAGCCTGGGACCACGTGCCCCACATATATAATATTCATCCGTGTGCGGAAGTCTCGATCATCGACAAGTGCGTGCACCATAGCAGCATGGCCAGCATAACAATAAGAGAATATAGTCGAGTATCCGTATGGGATCGTTGGCATTGGTATATCGCTCGATCATTCGATGGATGCGTGAGAAAAATAATCCAGTCGAATATTCATCCAAAGTGGAATTGTGGGCAAGTGGGAATGAAATGTTGACGATAACGGAAGCTCAGATTACTCTCGTTTTTATAAAGGCTGGCAGTTGAGTCGATATGGCGACAGCTAGTGCAGCGGCAGCGGGGGCCACAGCTGACTTCAGGTTTACCTGTAATCTGACGCCATGGGCGCCGCAATCACCGAATAAACGTCGAACGCAAGAGGCTCGTAAAGTTCAAAGTACAAAGTTTATTATAAAATCAAGCAATTTCGTAGAAAGATCTTACTGTAACCAGTTGTCAGTAAGTCCATCTACCAATTACCTAGTCTCTGTCATCCTTCTCGACGGGAACTGTCTGTTAAGGGTAAGAGAGTCATATCAGCTTTCTACGCGTTTGCTTTGGAAATCTAATCGCCAGCCTCGCAGAGGGAGCAACGTACTGTGTCTGCCAAGGATTTTACGATCCACGGATAGTCGATAACTCCCGAAAGTTAACGAAGATATACGAAAGACGATAGCCTACTGAAAATCGCTTACAAAATTGAGAAATTGATAAGGTAGCGTCGATAGCTGGACACGGTCCTGTTAATATCGATAACCTGACAGTTCATCCATTTTTCACGCCTGTCGCCCAATGAGATCTTACTGACCTTTATTCGACAATTCAGTGGTCTGTTCAATGTATTATGGGACAATGGGGCCTGTGTTTATTTCGCGTGTTTCCGGTTTTTCCCCTTTTCACACTTCCTGTCTTCTTCAGTGCCGCATCCTCATCTGCCGATTGCCAATGGAATTGTCGATTTCCTAATCAACGTATTAATTTTCAATCTGACTTTGGCTGATTGTTCATACCGCGCACATCGTCGCACGTCAGTTGCCAGATGGAGACTGCAGATGAAGAAGGCAAACAAGAGAAGGAGGATACACGAGACGGAGTGACTCGTCCTACGTAGAAAATGCTAGACCGATATATTTTTCTAAGGAGGAATAGAGCTTTTCCCGAGATACTGACGCGAAGAGGCTGGAGTATCTTAAGTGGCTGAGTCTCCTGGACGTCGCTCGGGTCCAGTTCGCAAAATGTCAATATGTGCAACGTGGCGCTGCCGTATTTCCCATAAATCTGTAGAAACAAGCTGGCAGGGAGACCCTTCTGCTCTACTCCTGGCCCCTAAACTGCAGCCTGTTACCGATTGTGAGTCGCAGCACACAGTCCATCCGCTTCAGCTGATCATGATGTTGCTCTGCGTTCGGCAGCAGCGCGATCGCCTGGACACGTAAAATGATCCGTCCCCCTCCGGACTCCACGCATTATCGCAGTCAGCTATGTAGCCACCCACCCACCCACCCACAGACACCCATCGATCCTCCGTTCATCCCCAGCGCCGCTGTGACACGAGCAACATTGCCAAGACCTCGGCACCGCATTACGAGCGGTGCCTCCACTTTTGACTGCCACTCCTCAAATTATGTGCATGCAAGGTCACTTAAATTGGGCCATTGCAAATAGAGCTCCTTATACCGGTCAGTTTCACAAAAAATGATCTGCCGAGTGAGCGTCCGTTTGTGTTACATAATTGTATTTGAATTGAATGAAGAAGCGAGGGCCCCGACTCGCACGGCCGGTCCGACTCGTGAGAGAAATTCACGGGACGCACAAATTAATACGTAGACGTCGCTCAGACCGGTAGTTTATTCAAATTGAAGAAGTCGATGGACACTTCAAAGTGAGCAGCGAAGCGGGCACTGACGAGGCGGCTAGTTGGTCGCCGCGGCTACCGGTTTGGTTACTGGCTACTGGTCACCGCCCGGGATAAAGGCGCGTTCACAGCGACACCGCGCAGCGATCCCACCTTATCAAGATTATCTAAGGAGAAGGAAAACAGAGTCGATAAAGTGGGCGTCGCAGCGAAACTACTGGATGAATTTTCATCGGCAGCCAATGAAGCTCGGAGCGCGAAAGAGCGAAATGGCGAAGCATGAAAAAAGCGACGCGCTGCGGTAGAACTGAAGACTGGACTAGGATTTACCGCAGCGACTCCAACGTGGCTCTGACGTGCCGATGTAGCTAGGTAGGACGTGAGCCTTGCGCCTGATGTATCTCGGCCTCCTGTTATCTGTGTCCCTGATAGGGCAAGCTCCGTCACGTCCCATGCAGCCGATGGGCAGCCGAGGGGGGCTGCACGTGCGCCTGGCACAGCACACACAGCACAACCAAGAGATCATAAGTCGAATCGCAGCTGCTTCGGCCAGGAATACATTATCGGAATCGCGCGTGCGATATGCATGAAACTGCACAGACGTAGCGTCCACGTACGGCAGCCCGTGGCTCCTTGCGATTGTCGGAAACTCTTCTGGGACAAGCGAGCACGTGCTCGGCTTCTCTCTCTCCTCTCTGATAACTTTGATGCCTCGTGCAGTCCGGTCTCTTCCATCCCAACTAATTCCGAGCAACCCCTTGCCGTTTTGCCTCCCCTGCCCACCCGCGCGTCCAACTATTTGGCTAGCTGACCGCACCGACAGGACCTTCCAGTTACACAGCGATCCGCAGTCTTTCGCTGAATCGCAATGAGACACGTGCTGCAATTACGTTAGCCATGCGAGGCTCCACCGCTGTTCCATCTCCTTGATTCACATTCTCATTGGCTTCTATCATCAGCACCTGTCGTCAGCTTTGATAGCGACGGAGCTCCTACAGCTATGTACATATGTACGTAGCTCCTGGCATTGCCGCTTCACCTACGAGTATTGCCCATGTTCTAGAACGAAAATTACCATTGTCTATATACTTTTCACGTGTTATCTATACGTACACGCGTCACTTTTTTTTTACGCAAAACTACCAAATTACGAAGGACTGTCGATTCTCGAGTAGCATTCGTGAACAAAGGCAGAATCCTCTCTCTCTTTTTTGAAGCAAGTGAGTGAGATTTTCGACAGCTGCGTCGAGAGCAGAAACACGCTGCTGAAACCAAAATATGCGCCGATGAAAAGTCCATAAATTACAGCGTATCTACGGTAAAGCCTATCGCCTTTAGTACTATCGATCGAAATGTCGAAGTATAGCGTTTTTCAGTATCCTTTGCAATTCTTAAATCCCTTAAAATTCTCATGAAGACAATGTCTCGCGTTCCGATCGTCCGTGAAATGATTTCGGACTGGCGAAATTGGACCGTCTAAAAATCCCAGTAAATCTGGAACCTTGAAAATTGAACGCCGACCACCCTGAGAGGATCCTACCTCGGGCGTGGTACTTTTTCTAAAGACGAAGAGTGTCGCTCGACCTCCTCGACCCAGAATCCATTAACTAAGAGGAACAATGACCACGTCAATTGGTACGACGCTGCAGAGCCGTCCGAGGACCCTGCAGGTATACTGGCCAGGAAGGAGCGAGGGAGACGGAGAGTACGCGAAATACTGCGCTTTGCAAGAGAAAGAACTCATGTGTATCTTAAGGGAGGCTACGAGAGGAAAAGGAAAGTTCCGGAGTGCCGAGGTCTGTGCGGATTCGGGACGATCCCGAAAACGGATTAGCCGGAGGCTTTGCGCGTCCATGAATTGTGCATTCGAGACCCAAGGGCGGCTCCTCTTTATCTGGTTTACTGGTGTATAATTAAAATATGGGGCTCCGGCAGCGCCGGCCCTTCGCTCCACACTTCACCCTTCTTGCTTAGGCCTAACCCTCAGGCTCTCATTCATAACTTCACATCGTGGTTCCTCTTAGAAAAACCTGCCAAAGCCCCCCCCCCCTTCCCTCCACCCATCACTTAGCCAGAGCCTCTATGACGTACGTGGCCCTGATGAGGCCCAATTCGAAGATGTCAATGTCATCATCATCATCATCATCGTCAGCAGCGGCACGTCGGCTGCCTCGAAGATGAATTTTGCCTCGTGAAATCTTGTCGCGACGTTCGCGCGTCTTAATCGATCTTCAGAGTGAAGTTGGCAGCGTAAGCGGATACGGATGCTTACGTTAACGGTGGGAGGGAGGTAGGCGATGAAGGGGCTGGGCGGGGAGGGAAGAGGCTGCCTAAGAGGGGATGATGTTTCGGAGCGAGGCAACCGTCGGAAATGCCCCTAGCAAGATTAATCACGGGCGTACACCGTAGAAATTTACGGTGGGCACAGCCGGGGTTGAGTATAAAACACCGTATTACGGTAAATCATTAGCCAGCAACCACTTATTAGAGAACCTTCCACCGAACGCAGTTTAATTACGAGCTCGACCGTGCAGCCTGCTCGAAACCCAATGGATCTCCGAGATCACGCTTCTATGTTGGTAGAAAATCTAAAATATCCTATGCTTCAGGATATTAAAATATTACCTAATCTTGGCTCGGTCGTCGAAAGGACTCGATCCTCCTGCAAGGCTTCGTCTACGCGAATGCGCGGCGCTTTCTTTCCCTATGCTGTACACGGCTGCGTCTCATTCTGCGTCCTCTGTGGGACGGAGGAAAAAGAAAATCTTTTGCATGGACTGGCAAACTCCGCGTTTCCGTCCGTTGCATTTTTTTTGGGGGGGTTGAAATTGAGTAAGAAAAAAAGTTTCTTAGTAAACTTAGGTAAAAGCTGAGGCGACGGGATAGCTGCCGTGTAGCTGACATCTTTCGCGTAATTTCTCTAATTGGTTCCGGCATTGCAGTCGTCTCGAAATATCCAATTTGCGAGTCTTCGAAGAGGCCGTGGCTCAAGTGGCGCAGAGGGGATGGAAGGCCCAGTGGCGAGGATGGGAAATCGATTGGAACTAGGAACGACGTGCGAGAATCGAGAGGATTCTCAGAAATTGTCCTCTCGACATCTCGACACGAGGAAGACCGAGTAGACTCGAAATATGCAATATATATATATGTATACATATGTACATGTACATCTGGGCTGGGTTGGGGTGCTCAAGTTAAAAAAGGATACTAATAGTATAAAATCCATGTAAAGTATATATGTATATGAATTGTGGAATAAGCAAGGCAGCTACGGATACTTGCAAGTATCTAGTTTGGGCCCTTGAAGATTCAGCCGAAGAATAGGATAACCGCGGCCGAGCAACAATATCAATTAATTACGATCAGCATTAGCCCGGGACGAGTCACGGCGCTCAATTACGCGGGAACGTGTACCCAACGCTAATTACAATTTGCGAAATTACAGGTGGCTACACAATGCGATTCAAATTAATAGCATTGCCCGAAGGTGGCCATCTATCGCGAGGTTCGCTGTATGAGCCACGCCGTAGATAGCGCATGATCTATACCCTGTGTACGGTGGCGCGCAATGCCATGGATATCGAACATCTCACATCGTGCGTTCCGCGCATACCGGGTGTCTTAAAGAGAAAGGATGTATTTTCCTGGTGCGCTGGAATGAGCGCGCTCTGGGCTTTCGTTTTGTGCCCTTTTGGATAAATGAAAACTTTTAATTTAAGTTCATGGGACGCCTTCCCACTCGTGCGGACCGTTCGTGAATTATGGGAAGGCGTCGCGACAGCTACATTCTGGACACCGAGTTTGTAGCTAAATCGGGCTTATATCGAACCGTTCTCGTATAGCGCATTATCTCGGCATGTGCAATGCCGTAGATATCTGACATGTTCGATCGCGCAGTTGACGCACAACGGGTGTTCCAAAATTCATTACGTCGGAGCACTTTGAAATACGTGTGGAAGCTGTCGCTGTCCTTTTGCCGAATTTCGAGATCTGCTTCTAAGACGAGGAAGGACGAGTGCTCGAGACTAGTCGGGGGTCGAGGATTCCTGCGGGTGCTGCACAAGGACAGGCGGAATTACGAACCTTAGAAGGATCAGGGTAAAAAGTAAGGCAGGTGGCGCAGCTGGCAGGTCGAATTCTCTTTGGTCATTTTGTAGCCGAATACCCGCTAGATGAAAACGGCTTAGAGCACGTCTCTATAACTGGCTATAGTTCTCGGTATATCCGCATAGTATGTATAGAGAAATGGCGCTGCGGCTGTTCTGCGGTTGGCGCATCTGGACTGGACGAGACTGGCCTAGGTACGGCTAGGGCAACTGGGATCAGAATGGAATCAGGATCGGATCGAGAAGGAGAATCAGGGACAAGGCTGACGTGAGCCGGAGCAAGCTCAGGTAAGGCTGGACCCTTTGTTGCCTCCAGTGTGGACTAAGCCATGGTGCGTGGAAGACTCTGTAATGACGGGTTCCCTGCGATCATTACACAAATCATCGGCAATGATCCCACGAAGCGCAATTACAAGGGCATTCATCCGCGGAGTAGCTGGCTAATATGATTAGCCGTCTTTGAGGTTTCTTGGCTCTAAGGCCCAAAGATACTGCTCGCGCATGACGGGCCCAGGCTGCAAATTGGTCGATGACGAAGATGACGACGAGGATAATCGCTCGGGGAACATTGACGTCTGCGCCCTTGGATCCACATTTACAACCTGACACAGTGCTGCGCCCTCCCCGTCCTGCCGACGTCCCCTAATGCGGTCTATGAGACTCTCCGGTTTCCCGGGTTACGTAAACCTGATCCTTGCGTAGACTCGTCAGCTCGACAACGTGAGTCGACACAATTATACGAGGCAAGCGAGTCGCAGGGAGCACGTAGATACCTAGCGAGGATATCGGTGTTGTATACGGTTTCGGGGTCATGGGGGGTCATGGAGGGCGTACGTATGCCACATACGTGACGCAGTCCGAACGAGGGACTAGGGCAGCGAGCAGAGCGAGCGGCGAGGAATTATTTTTCTAGCTACTTTATTAGGCGATAAAACACGCGTTTTTTATACGAGCCGTAAAACTCTGCGTTCCGGGAGAAGGAACCGGCCGGGGTCCGGGGGAGGGACGAGGTAGACGAGAGAGAAGGGAAATAAGGCGGGGACCGAGGTGGAATCAAAATAACTGTCGTATCGAGAACGTCTGCCAAATGCCAAGTAAGGCTCTCTTTCTGTCTCTCTCTCTCTCTCTCTCCGTCGCCAGTTCTCTCATCCGACAGAATTTACTTGAAATCCTTTGACAAGAGTCTTCAAATTTGTTCTCCGAGCTACAGGATTCCTGATGAGCGCGCTACATGTACTTCAACAAAGTCTCGCGAATGCCGCAAGGGCGCGCGCAACCGTCGCGACTTACTGGCCACGATTCAGAGCCTGAATGGAAAATCGAAATTTCGCCGCGAATAGCACGATTCATCGCGCGTCTCGCTAGGCGCAGCCTGACGATGACCTCTTCTGGCACTTTCGCTCCTTCCACCAACGAGACACGAGATTCGTTCAATCCTCGATCCACCCACTGCGACTTCAACTCGCTGGCGCTAACAGGTAAAGAATAATAAGAAGGAATCGGCCGAGCGCGCGAATCGCACGTGCGTTATCGGAAAATCAATTAATTTCTGTAATTTCGGTGTATCGTGAAGAAGGGTGGCGACTGCGCCAGCCAGGCTCTAGAGATGAGGAACCGAGATGGCTGAGAAGGATGACGCTCTCACAAGCACCCCATTGTCCCCTCTAACACAATACCGCCTTAATCTCGTCTCCGAGGCCGTGGGGCGCTCGTAAACGAATCCTACCGAGCGACCGTAGGTCGCGAGCGCCTCTGTGTGCGAGACGGTTGGCTCTGTGCGAGACACGGCGCGACCCGTGTGTTGCCGGCGACCGGCCGGCCGGCACGGCAGGCACGGCAGGCACACACTTGCTCCATTGTTAGGAGGACTTGTTAGCGAGTCCGCGGGCACCAGCGTCAGCACCAGCGTCGACCTCGGTATCAGTCTCTGTCTATCAGCAGCGCAGCGAAGAGGACTTCTTTTTCGAGTATCCGCGTTAACCAAATTCCAGTTATGTATATCCAACTGCCAACTTTTTCTTGGGCGATAGCGCTATGCTCCTTCTGGGCATACTTGCCAAGTTTCTCTGGCAGTGCTGGCTTCCTCAGTAAAGACGTAAAGACGCAACGTCGCAACAACGCAAATACGCTCTGCTTGTAATATGTAGATGTATATATAGATATATGTGGCAGACTGATAACGGGGGGGGGGGGGGGAGCCTTCGTTCCAGGGTGGTTTGGTGCAGCCAATGGGGCTGCACTGCCTTTGCGGTGCGTATTAACCTTCTGCGTTTCATTCTCGTGGCCACCACCACCACCACTATTGCCATTACGTACTGGGAGCGCTACAGTTTCGCTGTATAATTCCTGGCCCGTTCCAGCACATTACCGCAGACCCTCGGCTCGCTAACTTTTCTATTTTGCCAACTGGCAAACTTGGGCGATATCAGCAGCAAAGTACTGAAGAATCGTGGCGACTAGATCAACGACGACTGTCGGACGTCGCACGACGAAAGAGAGAAAAGGCATATAAGTCAGAGAATAAGACTCATTTGCCATTACGTTCAAAATACCAAGCCAATATTGATGCAGTGTTGGAGTAGCAATGAGTGTTGCTCGAGCATTGGTCCGCGCATGCGCGATTGGCATCGCACAGAGCGAAAGAGTGAAGGCAGGTTCATCCGTGAGACAATTACGTAAGGCATTACGCACGTGCACTCACTACTTGCAAATGACCCCAGTCTTCGCTTACGTCTCTTCCACGTGATTTCTCGTCGTACCTACAGCATGAATCTTGTAGCATTGAGTAGCGCGAGAATTTGATTTGGGAAGTTAAATAATCCGTCGCGACTGACCCTGATAAATCTTGCAGCTATCCTGTGTCGTGTCCCGTTGTGGCCCCCCCCCCCCCCCCGCCCCGTTAATGCGAAATGCTTGGCTATCCTACTGAGGATGGAAGATGGAGACGAGACGGAGGAGAAAGATCAAGCTCGCACCTGAGCTCTCTTTTTCCCTTATTCTCCTCCGTTCCATCGAGGACTCTGGAACTCTGGATAATCTGGAATCGTTAGATCCGAGTGGAATACGTAGATCGGATCGATTGCCGATTTGACATACGATTACAGAAGGTGATGAGAAATAAGGTGAAAAAAATAGGTAAAGGCAGGATGAACGACCAGGTGGTGCGGCCAGGCCAGAAGTATCAAAGGACCATCAGGGTACAGGTTGGCCTGATAATAATAACTGTTAAAGTAATTTTCTGAAATTGGGAAACGTCCTAGTGAAAATTATACGGCGGTCCGATCGATCTACGTTCGGCGCACAGCTGTGAGCTTGAAGCGTCGGTTTCTCGAATACTCGTTAGATGCATTATTTAAATAGGAATTCCATGCAACTAATTGGCTCGATTCACGGCTATTTCGATCGATCCCCCGTTTAGCACAGTGTAACCCAATCGACCCGCACAACCGCACACTAGGTCTCCCTTCGGTTCATCCAAATCAGAGCGACCCCTTTGACGTCATTTCTTTCCAACGATTTAATATACCATAATATTTGAAATATTTTAAAGAACCAGATCGATCGGTCCTAAATAATCGATGGGCCACATGGACTGGTCGTCCCTGCTGAGTGGGCTGTGGTTTAGTGTTGCTCACGATCCAGGCCCGATTCCTCCTGATAATGATATGTATTTTGGAGCTTCCATTCGCTAACAAATAATGAAAGAGCATCGCGTTATCGAAGATGACGATGATCAGGGTGGAGCAGGGAGCAGCCAGGTCGATTTCTTCGGAATGACAATGCCCTCCTGCCGCCAGCCTTTCCTTCCCGAAGCCAGAATCAAATCGAGTATTATTATTTGCCGATGAAATCCTAAAATCCTAACCAGGCGTCTCGACCGAGCCGCGCACATCGGCTCGATCTCCATTCTGCGAAATAGACGTGGGGCGATCATTATGGTGATTAGGATCGAGCGGAAGGGAATCCTCCACATTGTTCTATCTCCATCTCTTTCCGCAAGTAGAACCGTTGCTCCGATTCTGCGTATCAAGTTTTACTGCGATGAATGCAGTTACGCACTTTCAGTGGCATAAACTGAAATTCTGGCTTCGCCCTGCGAACCCCCCTTGGGAATGTGATATCGCGTGGATGCGCAGGCAGGAGCTTCCCGAACACTGTAGACGTCCCCGTGTTAACGAGATCAGGCTGAAGCTGCCTAGCGCATGAATACGCGTGGTTGCTCAACGACTTAAGGTCGGTTTTCCCTGAATAAAATCGAGTTAGCTCTTGAGCCTTTGATGATCAAGAACTAGCCGATCGATATGAGATCGAAAAGTATCGGCTCTCAAAAGGTTTGAAGAATGCTGATCGTAACGGTGCGAAGGTGGGAGAATCGCGAGGATCGAGAAGATCTATAGTATAGACAATGCCTGGGAGCTCTCATGGGACTCCTTATGGCGTTGCAGGGGCGGACATCGGAGGAGGAGCGCGGAGCCCGGGCGGAGGGTGAAGGGAATTCGAGTAAGCCGCGGTAGATAAAGGTCATTACGGCCTGCTGGCAACGTAATGGCAGTTCCAGGTAATTTGAGCCCTATGGGCTCCGTGATCCGCGATAGCGCGATGCCTAAATGCTAGCCAGAGGCGCAGCCTGCCCTTCACCCTCGCTTCATCCCTCTTCAGTCCCACCGCCGCCCTCCTCCCGACTCCTGCCGACTCCTACAGTCGAGTGCCTCGGCGCAGCTCGGCTAGGCTCTACGTGCCAATGCCGGGTTAGAGCTAACTCCGACAGCAGCCACATCCTGCTGCTGTCTCTTTCACGGCGCTTCCTGGTGCTTTTCGTCTGGCTCATTCGATCGGTAGAATCCTTCCTCCCTTGTGCCACCTCGAGCACCGAAAGCACCGAAAGCACCGAAAGCACCGAAAGCACCCGAAAGCCCTCTCCGTCTGTGTCAAAGGACCCATGTAGGCTGCGATTTCCATGACAATGATGTTCCTCGAAATTCTACGTAAACCTCGCGAGCGCAGGGAAGCTCTGTGTCCGTGTTGCTGAATGGCTCACGGGGCGAACGACGCCGAGTAAGCACGTACTCGGAAGACAATTAAGTGGAATACGCCTCAAGGATGCAGCGTGACGTCGGCGTCGTCGACGCCAACGTGCTGGAACGAATCGAAAAGTAAAGCTGGTAATGCCTTCAATTTTTAGTAGTTCCATATAGATGTACTCGTACGTGCATAGGTATAAGCGGAAGCAAAAAGAAGAAAAAAAAAAAAGAGATTCGAATGAAAGGAAAGTTGAACTGGAGAAGATCGCGGAAAATGAACGCAGACCTATCAGAAATCTGATTGTTCAGACAGATGCCTGGCGGCTCTTGGCCCCACGGGGAGTTAGCTGGGAGGGAGGGGGGGGGACTCACGTGCGAGTGACACCCCACGTAAAAGTGCGCCCCTATTATTCTTGTAGAATTCACCCGCCGAGCCGAGCTGGGGCCATTCCTCGTAAGCTGCCTCCTGCCGACGCCGCCGTCCCGCAGCGTCGACTCTGCTGGTGTCGGACTCACAAAGGCTAACTTTCGACTGAGAAATTCCAAGTGCAAAGGCCCCCGGAAACCTCCGAGCGCTCGCTGCTTCTCGGCTTTTCGAGTTTGTCTCCTGGACAGACTCCTTCGCTCCTGGCCTTATCATTCAGCAACCGAGCTACATACTGGTTTACCTACCCCTTCTTGAGATCCTTGCAGAATAGAAACGGGTCCTCTGATGTATTGCTGCTTTGCTCAGCATTAGAGGTCGCCCATTTGTCTTCGTGTGTGTTGATAATAAAAATAGAGGTCAACACTCGAATGAGCTGTATGAAAGGCATTTGAGGCGATCCATGTCACTTCAGCCAGTAAAAAAATTTCACAAATAATTTTGAAAAATTGAGTTACTTTATTCAAAATTATCCACCGAGTGTCAAAATTAAAACGAGAAAAAACTTCAGAAATTTTTTTTAATTCGATACGGTGAATATTTTTCAATAAGGTAACTCGATTTTTCAAAATTATTTTTGAAATTTTTTTTCTTTTACTGGCTGAAGTGACATGGATCGCATCATATGCTTCTTCTTTTTAAATACCTGTCATTCAAATAATAAATTCACGTTCGCTAGGGACATGTGCTGTAATATATTACTTTAAAATGATTCAATTTTCCACCGCCTTATCCTATGGGAAGCGCAACGACGGAAATTATTTTTGCCTTAGGTTTCCGACAGAGGAATGCAAGATTAGAGAAACTAAAGAATAAAAAAAAAGAAAGTGTAACGTATATTATTCATGACTCCGTCAAGACTGGTTAGCCTCCCTCCCACTAGCTTCTCTGGATTACTATTTTGGCCACTTGGCTTTAGAGCGAACCAGAATTCGGACTGGCAAGAAGACAGTCGTATTACACCAATAATGTATAATGTTCTTCGGTTTAACTTTTTCCCTTTATTTCTTATCGATTCAAATATCAAGTCGGTTTCTGAAAGTCAACATTTCCGGTTACGTGTGACCCGATTGGCGAAAGAGCAAACACTCTCTGCTAGTTTCCAGCGTAGCTGACGCTGCGCAACTGGATTATTTGCCGCTCCGGCAGAGGCTGGATCGGCGTTCACAATGTGAAAGACAAAATCCAAGAGTCCTCAACAGAGACGATAATAGTTCGGTGTAGGACTTGGTAGAAGAACGGGCGGTCCTAAATACAACGCCACTCCGCATAAGAAATACAAGATAAGAGATGCTCAAGAACACAACGACCAGCTTCTCAAAAGAAAATTAGTCCCCTGTTTTTGTTGCGTGCCCAATTAGTTCTGTGGATCTGCGATTTCGCTTGCGAGTTACGGTGGTCACCTAGTGGCGCTACTGTCAACTACTGCTTGCTTCGCGTTCTTCGTATCCTCCTACGCTTTTTCTGTTCCTAAAGACTCTTGTCACAAAAGTGAGGGTTAGAAAAAAAAAGACAAGAAAAAGAATAAGGAAGTCTCTCGTACCAATTAGAAGGATGGAGAAACGTCAACCTCCGAAGGGTCAGGATAGCGGGGGGGGGGGGGGGGGGTAATTCTCTGGTATATCTTGAAATTGAAGGCCCAGCCAGAGGACCATTGTGGACTCCTTGAAGCTCCGTTAGGCGATCGTTTCTTTCTTTCTGCTTAGCTTTGTCCCTTCCTTGGATTTCGAAGGGATCCTGGAAATCAGTAATGAAACCTAATGCCGTCCAGACGGCTGAGGCTTCTTTTTTTACCATTTATTCATAGATTTCCTGGCGATTCCAATTGTCTAACGGCGACTGCGCGTTCCTTCGCAAAGCACGCACACGAATACGTGCTAGAGAAATTCGCAAGCTATCCTATGTTAGCCGCAAATCAGCGTAGAGAATCGTAAAGCGGACGTGCGTGTCTGGTATACGTCGGCATCGGAGTCTAAGCGTCTCGGCTTCGAGTGAATGGGAGCATTGTAAACGGACCTTGAGTCGATTATATTCGATACGGCCGCCAGTGTCGCACCGTGCCAGTCGCTGATTTCGAGCAGTCAACTGCGTGGCTGCCACAGTTACTGTTCCTAGCGACGCACGAAACGTCAAACGCAAAATACGAATTATTGTACGGATTTCGAGAGTTGCTGATCTCGGCATCTCTCAGATAACCTCGTTATCCGTCCCTTCCACCCTATCCTTCTTATTCTCCTTACCCCCCTCGCCCCCCGTGATCCTTGCCAGAGGCTTCGAAGTAAAACAAAAATGTGCGTAAAATCGACAAACGTTAACCGACAACGTCTCCCGCAATGACGACGGTTGCTTCCAGCTGTAATTCTGTTTGAGTGGGTAAACTCGCCTCATGTCCAGCACAGTAAATCCCCATCTAGACGAAGGCCTCAGCTTTTTCCCTTTTGCCCTTTTTCTACATGAGCCTCGAGACGACGTCCCGTCATCTCACGGGATCGTCTTTCAGGCTCCTGCACCCTCGTATCAAACTGTATTTTTGGGGATGCTGCTCCGTCAAAAATCTCTCGGATATCGTCAAGGATAAGCTTTATCGTTGCTTTGTCGAAATGTCGCAGAAAAGTAGGAGAGCGATCGGAAGAAGACGGGCTTAAATAATAGACAGGACGTCCTGGAACAGAGGAAGTGGATAAACGAGGAGAAGCAGAGGAGGAAAAGTCAAAGGCATATAAAGCCGATTCGAGTCTTTCGTCAGCTCTATTCTCTATTACGGTCACCGGTAGCGAATATAGTTGCAACGTGCCGCAGCGGCCTCGGGGAAGAGACAACAATAACAAAGGTGAAATCGGCGAGGCCGTTCGATCGCGTTGGAAGCTGCCGGAGCCACCAAAGTACCACAACTTGGAAAAGTAACAGCGGCAATGGTGCCGGCAGCGCGCGTGCGCACCAGGAGCACCGCGAGTCCAGCTCGATCGGGTGACTGGACAGAATTCGATCATCGCTCGAGGAACGAGGAGGAAAGTCAAGAGGAAACGGAAAGAGCTCGAGAAAAAATTCGAGGTCGTCCAGACACGGAACAGTTTCCCGTCGACGCGATCCCGGAAATGCGTCCCAACCGCGAATCCAATTACGGAAACCGACCCGTTTTGTCGTCGAGATTGCCGGGAGGAAGAGTTCTCGAAAAACTGGCTATTCCATGTACGTACGATCGGTCCAATTGGCCGAAACCCGAAGTTGTACTTTCAGACTCAGAGCTCGACTCTGAGGGTGCAACTGGTCGACGTTTCCCGGATATGCATACGCATTTGGGAAATTGTCTCGAAGTCTCTTCAATTGGACTGCTACATGCGCGCGTGGCTTCTGATGTGCTCTTACGGTAATGTTCGTTGTAGCTCGGCTGATAGTCGCAGTCTATGCGGTCCACGTACGAGTTTAGGGAGACAATCAAAGAGGGAATATAAAGGCAAACGGGACGAGTCCCGAGTATCACTGTGCTCTAGAAGTAATCTTCTTCTTCGTGTGGATTTACACCTCTAGAGCTCGAGTACCGGATAAACGTCTATGAGCAAGAGGAACGGACCGAAGGTATGACGAAGAGGGAATAAGGATGCAATCAGTCTCCGCAATTCGGCGACTCCAAAGTCCAGCCAATCCGCGACCTGATGATCGAGTGAGCCTGTGAGCCTGCGGATCCCCTTGCGAAACCGACCCAACCCCACTGGTCTTTGAAATAGAGGGCTGCTGTGGAAAGCAGCAGGCATTTAACATAGGTCCCTAGAAAGAGGGAGGACCAGGGCAAATTTGAGAATCGGGTTACGAAGACTTTTAACGAACCCAACAGTCCAATAGCCTAATGGCGTAGGTTCTGGACGACCTGGAGCTCGCTTGGGAGCAGCTCTGCGCTATATACAATCTGATCCTATGTGAGGTAGGAGATTGGCGTTGAAAACTCGCTGGAAATAGTAAACGTTCCCAGCCACGATTCTTCTGTGCCGTTTTACAGGAGCGCCGTTTCACATTCAGAGAAACGATGCGAATTCGCACCGGGAATTTTACGCTCCGTTAAAGAGCTTTCGCGTCGCTCCCTGAAAGCCACCCACGTCGCTCGTGTTTGTGTATCCTTGAGACTACTTAAGTGCACATCAGCGTGTGTGTGTGTGTGTGTGGACCCAGTACGACATTCACAAGATGAGTAGGAGTCTCCAAGTATGGGAATATCTACTTTAATCGGAAGCTGAGCGCAAGAGTGCCAATTGCAGATCTGACTCTGCAGTGAGACCCGATAGAAGAGTCAGTCAACATCAGTCAGCATTGAGGATCAATCGAAGAGTTATCGAAATTCCACACGGCTATGCCTACGTAGCTGCAATAGATCCACTAGAACCAGCTACTCCAGCATCCGACTACTCATAGGTCGGGCACCATGCGCCCTCGTGGGTTCTCTACCTCCGCGGAAGCTGTTCCCTTCCTTCTCTTTCTTTGATTCCTTTCATCCTCTCCCTCTCCCTCTCGCGACCGCCACTCGTTTCTCGTTGGTATAAGTCGACAGCCTAGGCTCGCCGCACGTTTCAGATTGGACGTTCCCGAGGTTGAGCATGATTTCGCGTTTCACGTTCCACGTTCCACGTTCCAGTCAGCAGGTTCCAGCCGCCTCGAAACGTGCATTATGTTCAACAATCAGTTTCAAGAGGGCTGTTTGTTTATCAGTACCGGAGCTCTGGGGTATTTCGTTAGTTGGCTGGGATAGCGAACGAGCGAAGCGTACGGGGGTGGATATTTGCCTTGTAAATTATGAATAAGCTCGTTGTGCGCTCCCGCGTGTACTATAAAGGGAGAGGAAGGGGCCGCGAGCACCGTTGCGCTCGGGCCGCTCCGGCCGCTCCGGCCCTGGAGATCCACGTTAGAGAGGCCGTAGGCCGAATCCCTCTCCTTCTCTCTCGAGGGCGATAAATACAAAACGATACGGGCGAGAGAGAAATGGTCTGATTGCAAGATGGAAAAAAGAGAGGCAAGAGAGGTTCGGGACATGTGGAGAGGAGTTATTATGTTACGGCCGTGACGTAAGCACTCGTCACGTTTTGCATTATTCAGCTGAGGAGGGCGGAACGCATTAAGGCCACCATCTTCGCTGCGCGACGTGCCTTTGTGCCTCGGCTCTTTCTCTTCTTCCTTTCTCTCTTTCTCTCTCTCTCTCTCTCTCTCTCTCTGTCTATCTATTCGGCTCTCTCTCTCTTTCGTTCTCTTTCATTCTTCTTTTGCCCTGCACTCCGTATAGCATCCTCTCACGTTTCCTCACACCGAGAGGTAATAAGTAGGGGGGAGGGGAGGGGGGAGATGAAAGATCACGTACAATTAAATGATCTTCGAAAAAGCGAATTCGAGCGAGCGTTGAAATGATGGCCTCGATTTTTTGAAAATGTCTCCCTCAGCTACCAATCCTGAACCTGCAGTATCGGTTCGATCTCCTTCGATTCGACATTAGCCTTTTAGTTCTCTAATGATTCGCTACGCGCCTCTGAAAAGTGTCAGTCATTCTAACTACGCGATGTGTCCTGAGGTCCTGAGGTTCTGATCAAACGTGCGACATCCGATGTCAGACGCATTGGCATCCTCCCCCAGTTTGGCAATATACTTATTTATCACAGCTCTGTTTTCGCATCTTGGCCCGGGTACTGCGATGCTGCGAGCAGCTCAATTGCGCAGAGGCGAGACTCTGCAATTTCTATTTTTTTATATTGAACTTCGGAGCGACATGCAGAGTCTTTGAAAATCGCCTTAGTGAAATTGGCTGGAAGTCTTGGGCGAACGTCGCATAGAGAAACTCGTAGTTCATTTTTATCAGCCATCAATTGTCATGAGAATGAGCGCAGTTAACAGCTGGCAATTCCAATTATGCCCTTCCGAGCGTTCATCCGTCTCCTTATCAACACATCCCCCCTCCCCGACTTCTCCCTAACTCTTTGGTCGCTTACTCTTCTACATACATGTACACGTGTTGGAAGATGAAAGAAGGAATGAAAGAGGCAGATGAACACATAGCAGAGAGAGAGAGAGAGAGAGAGAGAGAGAGACCTGCGTCTGCGCCGCAGCATCCAGCTCTGCGAGAGTCTCGGGACCACAGAAGGATTCCAGACTCGGCTGGCGTCCTCTCGCATGCGGATGACGTCGCGACGCTGTCTCCTCCACATTGGATGTTAGGACGTACCGTGAGGTCCAGCTTGCTTATCTATTTACTTTCAGGAAATTCAGGAGGTCCAGTAGAGACTGACTCTATTCAACGTGGTCCGATAAGGGCCTATCTCCTATCTCCTGGCGATGTCAAAGGGTGGGACGCTAGGCGTCTCTCTAGTCAGTTGCCTCGCGAGGATGTAACATATCTTGATTCTTGGGTCAGACTTTCTTTCTAAGAAAAGCAGCGCTCGCGAAGAGATGAGTCCGCAACAATCTGCACACACTTTCTTTCGATCTGGGTCTCGATTTCCCTTCGGTTGATCCTTCCCTGGATCAGAGTAGAAGTGGCAAAGTGCGCGCGCACTTCCACCATTTCCGGCAATCCTTACGTGCACTCCGTTGCTTTCTTCTCAAGGAGCGTCTTGACCATCACTTAGCACTTATCGCATCCAGTGCAGGATGTTCCTGTTCACCTCCTTCGCACTCTGGCTCTTTAACCCTTTTTTCTGTTCCCCTCATCCTGGTCTCGTCAGAGTCTCGACCGTTTGCGTGGTCGTCAAAGGCAGAAGTCGCCGCAGGAGATGCACAAGATGCACCGTGCACGTTCTTGCAATTCCTCCTTTGCTCCTGCAGGCAAGGGGGGTCCTCGTTGCGTCCTTCTCTCTCTCTCTCTCTCTCTCTCTCTCGTTCTCCTAGAGGCACGGGGTCTTCGAAGGACTTTCGCGCGTCCCGCTGTACCCTAATTGCTTCGTCAAGTTCGAAGGGTCTGGGCGCTTCTAGCTTCTCGTCTTTCTCCTCCATCACGGCTACACGACGCAGCTTCCATCTTGGTCCAAAGCTTAAAGCATCGCGGCGCATCTCCCGGTTTGCCATTAAACTTCTCCCGAAGGAAGTGAAGCGGCAACGAGAAGATGCGGCGCCAAGACGAACATCCTCGTCTCTCCCTCCCTCTCCCTCCCTCTCCCTCCCTCTCCCTCCTGACTCGAATCTTCCCCCATCGCACGTAAAGCGAGATGAATCCAGGATGCCAACTCGACGTCAGACAGCGCTCGTGCGTTCGCGCGTGAATTATGAGTAGAAAGCCGAAGACACGTTGCTGCGGATGGACGTGCGAGAGGGAGCGCACGAAGCGTCAGTTCAAATATTAGGAAAGCGCGAAGCCGCAGGAGCGGAGCCGACCCAGTCGAGAGAACCAGTAAAATTTTGAAAACGGAGTCGTAAGCCAACGTCGGCACGGCCAACGTTACGTAACGTCGTAAAACGTCGTAAAACGTCGTAAAACGTCGTAGATGCGTTTTACGAGACGTAATTCAACCTGCGCTCCCGTGCTGGACCGTTTCGTCGTTTACCGGAGGATTCCGCACGTGTCCTCAGCCTCAACCTTCCACTCGCCCACGTCTCCTCGAATATTCCTAGATTCCAGAGAATAATTCTGGAGAATGCCAAAGGAATACCATACTCGGTGAGCAATCTGCCTGAGATACGCCAAAAATTCCGAAAGGACAACTCGTGCGTTCTCGTGTCCTTGTCCTGGACGAGTCATGCTCGAATTTCAGCATTTTTTTTTGTTTTCTAAAAACTTAGCAACGTAGTTTGATTTGAACAAAGTGCCTGAAACTTTCTACAAGAGCATAGAAGCCTATAGAATGTGCCAGGCATAGGAAAGATAAAGCGCCGAGAAGAGTTCATCGATGAATCGAAGCCATGACCTCGCGGTTGTCTATTCCCCAACAATAGGAGTCACGTTTCTCGATGGCTGAGATCCAGTGCGCCACTTTCGACGGGATCCCGCCGTCCCGGCGTCCTGGCGTCCCGGCGTCACGAACCCATCTATTCAAAATTCCTCGCGTTACTTCAATTACAAACCCTGCTTTACCCGATATGCCTTTAGCCATAGCGACGTTAATTACGCGTGTAATTGGATGATTGCCGCACTGGCCGAGGATTACTGTTATCGATTGTTCCGGCTTAGGGCGGCTGATAAGCGAGACCGATCGTCGCCCTTGGCGATGGACGCTCCCTGATCAACAATAGGGATTCCTTGGGATTCCATGGAAAAAGTCAAAGATCCAAGTAGCAGGTTGCACCGGTAGCTTTGCCTGGAATGTAAATACAAAGTTACGACGGAGGCTGCTAAGGATCAATAACGAAGAGACCAGTGGAGTGGAGCTTCCAGGGAACCGAGAAACCGATGATCTCGGCACTCGTCCACGAGAGCGCAGTAAAGGCGGTCGCGATTTTAGGGTTATCATGAGTACAGGGTTGCCGTAACGCGAGGTACCCGTTAATTATTATGCTCTTATAAGAACAAAAAAGGCATTCTTTATCGAGCCTTCGTGACGCGAGACCAGCCGAGCCGATTCGGAGAACGATCGGCAACTGGACCCCGACAGCGCCTGACATCATCCGGGAAGTAAGTTCAGGTCTTCTGCTACGAAAGGTTCGCCGCCGCCGCATCTCCAAGTAAAAGATAACGTTCACGATGAATCGCTCGATGAAAACGTCCGAGCGCCGAGCCCAGTAACAACGTGACTGGGCCTCTGGGCCGTCGATATCGCCGATATCGCCGATATCGCCTCCATTCGAATCTCCTATTCATCGAGTTCGTCTTGTAGACCTAAGCGCGAGTTGCACGCGAGTCGCGTCAGTTGACCACTGGAAAGCCGCCCTTGATGATAAGTCGAGCGAGGGCAGACTTAGCTTATCGAACGCAGAATAAAATGTATCAACGTCCGCGATATGTCCGCATTAGAACTCTGTGAGAGACTTAATCTTCTTAGGCTGAATGGAGGAGGTGTCTCTTGTCCTTCTTTCACTTCCTTTTTCTCTTCTTCTTCGTCATCGTCTTCGTCCCACGTTCCAAGGCCGAGGGAAACCCGCGCGTCTCTGCGATTCTCTACGACCCAACGTGATCGTGGAAAGACGTAGAAGCCGAAGATTCCAGAACAAATTTTTTCTAAAAAACTCCCTGTTATTTATTTCCACGAAAGTTACAACCTTTATGGTAAATATAAAACTTGGAGCCTTAGACCTCCACGCAGCAGGTCTACCAACTGTCGCGACTATGACTATTTCGAAAATCCGTTTCTTTTCAGACCTTCTTTGTTGCGGTCGAAAGAGTCCGACGAGCAGAGTTCGCCAGGCGACAAGCCTGATTATTATGGAAATTTGAAGCAGCCGCTTTGCACTGAACTGCCCAAAGGTCCCCACTAGATTAGGTCTCCACTTTACCGACTATTCTCAAATTTTCCATATCGATAACTATTCGGATTAGCTTCTACGAAGGCAACTTCATTGTTCTTAGTCAATCATATTAAAAAATTACGTTTTTTCTCCTTATCTCACTCGTGACCGAATCACGTGTCAGAGACGGGATAAAAGTCGCACCAAAATAAAATCATAAAATCGTAACATACATAGGTCCCTTCGCACGATACAGAAATTACGGGCGTTGAAAAACCGATTTTCCAGCGACGCTAACCGCACGCGTGATTTCCCGAGTTCGTTCGCCGTATCGTCCAGACCTTTGTAATCGTTTCCGCTGCGTCTCTCTCTCTCTCTCTCTCTCTCTGCTCATGTTGCTCTCAGGTAGGTCAAACTCGAAGAAAAAATGCCCAGCGCCGCAGTATGTTTACTCGTGAACTTACCGCGGTTAGCGTTAATTTATAGGCCAGTAACGATACGCAGCTTATTGCTTCGAAATATAATGCTACGGCGACCGATAAAGAAGCCCTATAAATTGGAGTTATCGACGAAAGACTTTTTCAGCCTCTGCAAAGCCTCCTACTCAATATCTCTCTCTCTCTCTCTTTCTCTCTCGGCCTCTCTCGCTCTCACACACACGTATCATAATACCTGTGCATTATAGTCCCAACATGGACTCCACCGTGAGGTAAATTTCCCTTAATCGATCTCGAGTTTTCTCTCTGAGTAATCTAGTCGACCGAACGGTTTCTAATTAATCAGAATTAATAAGATCCAGGAGCTGCCACTATCCAGCAGCGCTACCGGTTTTACCTCGAAATCTGTAATCAGTTAATAATAAATGGATCTGTACAGGGTACAAGGTACAGCCTAATTACATGTAGAGTCGAGCACGTGACTCGGAGACGCGACACTGCGACGCTGCGCATACGTTAGTGCGCAGTGCGCTTTAATTACGTGAATCCAGTGATCAAGGTCGCAATTAGATGATCGTGATTAGGTCCTGTCAAGATCCGGCCTCAGATCGTCACCCTTGACTCTTGACCCTCGATTCAGCTACACACTGGACGCTCAGCCGCTCGAAGGAGCATCAAGGTGGAATTTTTAAAAGGGACTGCGCTCGTTTGCGAGGCTCGCGCAGCCTCTCCAATGGTCCTGCTGATGGAAGGCGAAATTTCTGCGGCTTCCGTTCTAGTACGATAAACCAGCGAGCACCCAGAACGAACCGCACGCGCGTCTCTCCCTCCCACTCTCTCCTAAGGCCTTCTTCTCTCTCTCTCTCTCTCTCTCTCTCTCTCTCTCTCTCTCTCTCTCTCTCTCTCTCTCTCTCTTCTTGATTCGTTCCTCTCGCAAAACTCTCTTTAGGAATTCTTTGCCAATTTCGTTAGTTGCTCTGCACTCGACGTGGACCCGTAACTAGTCAGCTGGTTTGCAGGAGCTCATTAGCGGATGATGAGATAAGTCGGTGAACTGCCAGTCACACGCACATCCGTCTCAAGGAGCTGCGCTGTCGTCGCAGCCGGACGAGACGCTCATCGTTCCTTGCTGGAGACACGATGCAGGGACGCAGGGACGGAGGGACGCAGGGACGTGAGATACACACGTAGAGACCGGATACAATTTTACGAATAAATGAAGCGAAGACATCGAAGGTCGAGAATTTGAGAGACGCCGCGACGCGTAAGCAATAATTATAATTATCATCCTCACGCGAATAAGCAAACATCGAAATTCTCACTCGTCCGTCCGCAGGAAGGTTCCAAGTAACCGAGGCTTCTTTACTCAGGAAATAAGTTGCTCCTTCTGCCAACTTCTAGACCGAAACTCTTTAATCGGCATGAACTTTGGCCTCGGGCTCGAATCGCATCGCGGGACACGTGATCGTGTCGATCACACATTGATCGCTCGTTATGGAGAATTTTGAAAACTTAAGAGCAGCCCATCCCATATTGATCAAAGACACGTGGAGCGATTGCGCATTCGACTGTGAGAGTCGATACCTTCGAACCAGTAGAGAAAGACGTGATGTGGCGATAATGCAAATGGCTTCGGCATGAACTCCGAACGACAATTACGATCCCAACGTCCGGCCTATTTCTCGGTCCCTCGTCCGGTATCCGGTATAGCCGCTAAGCACGTTCGCTATCACCGGCAGCCTCAACGTCAATCTCCATCGAGCTTCCACCAGCCACGTGTTTCGGGTTCGCTCGAGGAAGCAGAATCCCTCGACTGGCTCTTCGTTATCAGGCATTTTCGGTGAACCTTAATTGGCCCATCTTGGAGGGCAGGCGCGATCGATAACTCCCAGCTCCTTCTTAGTCTGGAAAGTCTCAATCGAGGATCGCGCTGCTTCGAC
The DNA here is from genome assembly GCA_031762395.1 of Calameuta pygmaea. Lineage (NCBI taxonomy): Eukaryota > Metazoa > Arthropoda > Insecta > Hymenoptera > Cephidae > Calameuta > Calameuta pygmaea. The sequence goes on along the minus strand of JASANN010000049.1, from coordinate 2,237,902 downwards.
GTCCACGCGAAGCGGACGAAAACGAGCTGGAGGAAGATGACGAGGAGGAGAAGTTCCTAGGAGGTTGGAGGGCTGGAGGAGGGAGACCTAAGAAGCTCCTAGGTCGCGTCCTGAGGTTCCTGGGCGCAGCTAATCTCACGCTCCGGGAATGTCTTGATGACATTAGCAAACGACCAGCGCGACACATTCCTTGGGTAAATGGCTCTCTGGACTCTTCTATCTGAATTTTTTTCTTTCAGAAAATCACAGCGCCATCTTGATCGCGCAATGGAAACTTCTTTAATCGCTTCGACGAAGAAACGCGGACTATCGTAATCTCGTGCAGTTCGTCGCGATATCGTTCAAAATTAATTTATGATCTTTCGTGGAGCATCTGGTGTTGGCGATGCTGAGGAAAAAAAATAAAAAGAAACCGATAAAAAAATGTGGAAAACCGTAACGTCGGTTCAAACGGTTTACTGGCTGCTGCGTCCCAGTGCCTTTTCTTTCTCTTACATAATTCCCTACCCCCCGCCCCTCTTGTCTTTCCCTTTCTCTTAGATTAATCTCTCAGAATTAATTAGTCGGCAAGGCGCTCCAGCCTACAGCAATCAGTCTGTTCCTCTCGATTTATAATTATAGCTTAATTTCGGCACGTAACGTATGAACAACAAAGTTGATGCGCGCAGTGGACCAACAATGAGTTTTCTAGTGCGTCGAATATTAGTTGCAAGTGTAGAGATTCTTATTTCAACATTTTAATGTCCGTTCCCTGAAACAGGAGTTAGTGACTAAAAGCTGTAAAATCAGAAAAAAAGGTCTAAAGTGAATTTTGCTTAGTCGACGTCTTAGTGAAATTCGCTGCATTTGCTTTGTTAGTTACTGCTTTGGTCTTCGTTAAAACCAGTTGAAATACATATCAGTGCGACGAATAGCGGGTGGCTCTCAGGAAAAATTCGAATCTTCAATCCTGATAAAGCTCGCTCGTTCTCTTCTCCATTGAGTCTCTCATTCCGCGATCTGACTTCCTGCACCTCCCTTTGATCTCCTCGTCCTGCTTGGTGCGCTCGCGCGCTCCACTTTACTTGTCTCTCCTCAACGAGAGGCCGAGGATTGTCGTGCAACGAGCACAAGGATGCAAGAACACCCAGTGTGCAAAGGCCGGCTGAAGACGTTAGAAGAGACGAAGAAGAGAGAGAGGGGGAGAGAGAGAGAGAGAGAGAGGCCACGTTCCCTCGACAGTCTCCAGTTTCTTGCATAAAGTCGACTTCTGTTTGCCTCCAAAGAAGGTAGTCGCAGTGCACAAGGAAAGTCGGCGAGGAAGCCAGAGGCGAGAGCTGCTGAATGATAAAACAACTTCTTGGCCGTACCGATGGATAAGGCTCTTTGGTAATTTCGCTCACGATGTCTTTCCTCGATGGGAGGGAAGGGAGGGAAGGGAGGGAGGAGGATCGAATCGGTGCTGAGGGAAGGAACCTTCGTCCCTGCGATGAATTCGCCGCATCCTTCGATGATATCTTCGGTCTGAGTGCCGCCGTGAGACGCTTATTGAAGTCTCAGTCAAAGGGACGCCTGTGGGCTGCGTTCCTCTGTATCCATGGAACGACTCGACGTTGTCATTATGCGCTGCCCGGAGACGAATTAATAAACTGAATAAACGAGGGAACAAACGGGCCGTGCAAGCGCAGTCACTAATGAGAGTTGAAGGGGAAGTGAGGGACGGAGGGGGGGGGGGAGAGAGAGAGGAGCCGGCACTATTTTCACAAATAAATTGACGAGCCGCCGGACGTGACGTCACGGGGGTGTCTACAGTCAGCAAGTTACCTGCTGGGAATGGGGCTAAAGGGAACCTAAATAGAAGAGAGAAAGATAGACGAGAGATAAATAACGAAGGAAAATTAGGGGAGCGAAGAGGAGGGAGGAGAGCGCACGATTGACAGTTCCAGTGGAAGCGAAAACCTGCACGAGGAGTCTCTGCCTCTGTGTATTTACCTATATCCTCTTTAACGAAGGCATTCATCCTACCGCCGCGCGCCCCACGTTGCTTATACAGGGTGTCCAGATTGGCCGCGACTCGCTTAACTACGCGATTCCACATGGTGGAGGAAAACGAAAAAAAGGCAAAAGCCTGTTTTCCTTCGCCGTTATTAAAGCAGTAGGTGCGTACGGTTAGGGTCCAAATCTTTTTATCACTGCGGACGCTTAAGAGAGAGAGAGAGAGAGAAAAAAGTGCCGCAACTGTCAGAAAGTCTTTAAAGAGAAAGCGAATCAGCCGAGACCTCCGTCAGCGTCATCTAGATGAAGCCGTCATCATCGACAGCACATAATGCCGAAGTTACAACCGTCCATGAGTGCGCAGTAAGGGGCGAAGACTTCCGAGCCTCGGTGGAAGAAACGTTAGCGTTCAGGCGTTAATGAACGAAAGGGAATTCTTTCGGGCTGCCAAATGGACGCAGCAGCGGCTCACCGGCGTCTCGTTCTTGTTTTAGAGTCTAATGATGTTTGCCTAGCAGTTAGGGAACCCGGGACCGCCTCCACCTCCATACCTCGGTAGACCCTTCCACCTTCCACCTTCCACCTTCCACAGCAGACAGCTTCTACTCCTCAGTTCAGCCGCCCGATGGATGTCGGTGTGGGTGTGTGAATACTTGCGTACGTACGTGCATGAGTGCCTGCAGGGCGCTTCGGTACTTAACGTGCAAACACATTAGCACCAGAACGAATGTCATCGACAGGGACTACTTGGGTTTTCACTAAGGGCCTCCTTAGCTGGAGACCCGAGTCGCAGAAGCCAGTGCTTAATGGAAACGAGACCCTGAGCCAAACACGGGAGCACCGGGACAATCGAGAGCACCAGGACCAACAGCAAGAAGATGAAGAAATAGAAGAAGAAGAAGAAGAAGAAGGAGAAGAAGGAGAAGAAAAAGAAGAGAAATGTGTCGCTGCTGCGGATGATTAATCGCTCAGATGACGTATTGGAAAGAAGCCTTCCCCCCCGAGCCTTTTGAGTCTGAGTCAGTCCCAGTCAGTCCGACAGTTACCGAGGATTACGAGCTTTCGTGCAAGTTGGCGGCGCTTGAGAACTTTCATAAAACAAAGAGCGCGCACCTTCGGGAGAGAGCGCAGGATCTCTTCGGGATTTAATTGCTCATGGTAGCGATTTATAATGATGGCGCTAAAGTCCCGAAAATCACGCATGATGTCGCCCAGGCGCGCATTCTCGCCGCTGGAAACTTTCCTGAGATTAGCGCGAAATTCATGGTCTGGTGTTAGGTGCAGAGGCCCGGCAGTTAGGCTGCTGGGTCTAACTGGTGCCTCACGGCTCGTACAGAGAACACCCAGAAGTTAGCGCGTCTTCCTAGGAAGTAGCTCCCGCTGTTTTAATCTCGATAAGCTAACAGGGCTGAAATTTGCTAATTGTTTTGAACGTCTTAAGGATTCGGCGGGTGGCTGCTTCGACTTCGGTCCTTTTGTCCTCACGTCCCTCGTGACGCCTGATCTTACAATTGGATTATCCTCTGATAACACGCGCATGCTCCCTATACATATATCTCATCCAGATTCTTTCAGTGCAGTCATAAGAGGTAACGTTCGCCGTTGTGCTGGTGGACCCACACGTCACCTACCTTCGAAGGGTCTGAACCTGGTGAACCCACACCTCACCTACGTTCGAAGGGTCTGCACCTGGTGCCCTTTTAAACTGCGTTTAAAATGCAGGTGCAACTGCTCCAGGTTGAGAAGCTCTGGCAAGTGGAACGGCAGGAATAAAGCAGAGCAAAAGGAAGCTAGGAGAATAAAAAGAGAGACTGCAATGAAGTCCGACCGATAAAACGGTAAGCATCATACGGTGAATGATTACCGTGCGTGATAAGGATGGCTTGTGCCCTTATCTGGCGCGATTAAAACTCCCGTTAACGGGAACCTCGAGGATTCCGTGCGTGCTACATACGCTAGACCTAGCGAGGAGCTCGGAGTGCGTGCACGGAAGCTAAAGACGTAAGGCAGTGCGCGCACTTTGCGACGCATCGTCCTTCTCATCCTATCTGGCTAGAACATAGAACGCAACCCTCGCGGTCCTCGCGTCCTGACGAGACTGCAGAGTCGAGCTCAGCGGCGCCCGACGTCTGGATGTCACGAGTTACGTCGACTGGCACGGCCAGTAAAACATTCACATGGAAGATGGTCGGTTGGGCCGAGGATGCTAGAGAAGCCGAAAACCGGAAGTTACGCGCGATGTACGATAACGGATGAAAGGATTCGGCTTGCCAATTCAGGATTCTCACTTAGGTGCATGATCTTGGCTATAGATTGTCCCTGAGGATGAGCTAAGAAGGGAGATGAGTGGGGACGCGTATAGTACTCCTCGTGACAGGCTAAGCGGAGGACGCCAGAGGCAGGAGCAGAGCGTATAGGCTCTGCTGGGTTACCTTTAAAATTGGCCCAGCAGGACAAAAGGACTCTTGCAACGAGTGTCGAGCTGACGCGTTATTATGCAGAGGCGCATGCGCACACGGACGGAGAGGTTCAAAGGCTTTGTCATATTTCCACAGGAGATGCACAGGCGAGCATCGGAAGGGCTGGGCAGGCTCGGGGTGCAGGGTCGATTTGGGAAAATGACAAAGCAAATACCACGAGGGAGGAAAGTATAGCTGTGGCGAAAGGGAGAAAGGGAGGCAGGCAGCCACAGCCAAGAGCGGCGGGACGAGGAGAAAGGGGCGGTGGGGGGGACCGAGGAGAATCGAGGAAAAAGCCTGGGGTTTACATTTTGTTGAGCGGAATGGAAATTATAATTACGTCGGCCTGGAGGAAGACGAATCGTCGCAACATGTGTGGGAGCACACGAGGGGCCGATTGGAATAACAGCCGAGGAACTTTTCTCCGCCTGTCGAGAGAACCGAAAGGGTTGCAGCCGAGTTATTCGACTGCTGCAGCAGCCGAGCTACACCATTTTGAATTCGCACGGAAGGAAGAAACGCGGTCGCGTCGCCAGTCGGGCTGCGTCGTATCGAAAATCCTGGCCTCTGCCGGCCGACCGAGGAGATTTAACTGGCAATATGTGGCCGTATTAGGGCATACGGGCATACGGCCATATGGGCATACGGGCATACGGGCATATCCAAGCAGCCAAAAGGGGAAGAGTATCAGGAGCGTTTCGCAGGTAAATTCGCCGGCGTCCACATCCGCAAAAAGGTTTAATCTAATTTGCATTCCGGACTGTCGACATTGACCGTCTAGGACGGCGGCCCCTTTAACAGGCATTGTAATGCGGCCGCGCAAGGGTGGACGCATTCGCAATGCGGAAAGGACGTCGATTCCTTGACTTTGCAGCCTCCCTGAGATCCAGCCTGGAACCTCCGAGGGGAGCGACAACATCTGAATACCTGAAAGGTACGGGACTAGCTTAATAGGTATGACGCGTCAGAATCGCCGATCGATCACTCGGATGCGCCCGAAGCGTGAAGCGTGAAGCCACGAAGGGGCAAACTACAGGAACTGCTGGCGTTCTTATCCCCAGCATCGACGCTGCTATCAGCAATGAGACCCAGAATATGTAGCTCAGGTCCTGAATAAAGGATCTCGCAGCTGCCGCTCGCTGCTCGCGATATCGCACCTAGAAACACGCAACAGTCGTTTGACGCTGTCCCAGAGCCTTTTCGTTTGCTTTCTAATTGGCTGTTAGGGGGTCCCGGTCGAACGCAAGTCGTACCTGCCGATTGCACACATGCTCCTGCGTCAGTGGGCCCAAATAGACACGAAATAGAACAGGGACACGAGCACCGTGATTGTTCGACATGCGCGACGTCGGCATGGAAAGGGGGGAGGGGGCGGGGCCCGAGTAGCCCAAGGCCCCAATTCTCCCAATTTCGCTTTACCAACTAAACAGCTGTTAATTGTAATTGCTGTCCGCGAGCGATTCCTTCGTAGAAGCCACTGCGCGATGATCGAGCGACTGCTGGGTCCACTGATCGTCCCACGTTCGGTTCCACTCGGCATCAGCTACCGGCGGCGGTGCGAGTCAGTGCGAATCGAGTCGTCCCGACGCCGATACAAAAGGGACGCGAGGAACGAGCGTCGGACGTGCCTTGACAGATCGCATGCACTGTCAGCTACACGTACCCTACCCCGTACGTGCGTCCGACAACCAATGACGAATTACGTAACATTATTTAGCAAGAGCTCCAACTGGGACAGAGGAATTGAACATTTTTTTTTTACATCTTCGTCGTATTCCAGGAACTCAATGTATTTGTCGTAGGATATTAACGCGCTGCAGAGTAGAATTCCTCTAAGAATTCTGAGAGGGAAATTGAATTCGATCGATAATCGGCTTAAGGTTGGAATCGAACGGGAAACTCGATTCTGGATGACTCGCACGCATCGCAAACAGCGTTTTCCATCATGCTGCAATGAACGCGAACTCGACCATCGGTCATTACTATCGTGACAGAAGCAGCCAGCCAGCCAGCCAGCCAGTCGGCCAGCCAGCCTACCGGACTGCCAACAGACCCGAAGCTAACAAGCAACTCGGTGCTGCTGACAATGGACTTTCAACATAATGACTCTATATGTATAACTCCTCTTCTCCCCCCCTCTCTCTCTCTCTCTCTCTCTCTCTCCTAGTCTATGCATGCGCGGTACGTATCCCAACGTTCTGCCCCTGCTATTACCTACTGTTCCTCTCATACTCTTCCTCTACCACTGCTGGTATCGGTACCAGCAGCACCAGCACTACCAGCTGCACCAGCAGCACCAGCACCAGCGCCAGCTTTACATCCACCAATGTCAGTACCAAAGACCCATGGTACGAGTTAGTACCAGAGCACCAGCATCACCATTTTCTCCTTCTCTATCGTCCTCACTCACGCTCCAATTTATCCTCTCGGTCTGCCGCCCAATCCATGGCGCCGTTCTACGTGACCGGACGTGACGTGCGCCTTTTTTACCCTCCCAAATTACGGCCCTGCCTCGACGACACCAGCCCCTCAACGGGATTTGACATTCGGCCGCTCCTTGTCTCCTTCCCCCCCCCCCTTCCCTCCTTGCCACCGACTCTTATCGCGGTCCTCCTTCTCGACTTTCTATCTGTGTAATACCTTCCTGAGCTCTTCCACCTGACGAGTCTCCGCCTTGCGCACTGACTCTAGTCCGTGCACAACTCCGAGCATCTTCAGCTGTTTATTCGCTGCATTCGCTACCGACTTAACTATCAATATATGAATACCTGCGCGCCGTGCGTATTTTCCTGCGGAAATTGGCAAAGATTCTTCTACCAGTGACGACGTCGTTTAAAGTAATCGTAGATGATTGAGCTATAGTTGATCTGGTTTATGACTGCGCAGTTTTCGAAAAAAAGCTAATAATACGAAAGAAGACTTAGCAGCGATGCGACTGCAAAAAAATTGGCAAGTCGCGCATCATAGTGCATTCACATCGAAAACTACGAGGACTACATGAAAGCGACAATGAATACAAAAAGATAAAAATTATGACATAGCTACTGCGAGACTCTTCGCCAGGTTGAAATTCAGCTTGGCAGGAGTTTGCGTGCCTCAGGACGCGCTCCTTATCGGAGACGTCCCATACCTCGTGAAAGGGATCGAGATTCAGAGCCAAAGGGCTTGGAGTGTGCGGCAAGGGGTGGGACGAGGGGGTGGTCGATGCGTAATTACAGTGGCTCACGGAATTCATATTGCCAGATTAGAGGGGAATGACGCGAAGCACGTAGACGCGCGTTAAAATCGAGCGGCGACACAGCAAGCTCAGCCAGCGAGCCAGTCGGCGCAACGGGAACCGTTCGGCTCGGTTTGCCAGGAAGAGTGGACATCCGCTCCAGAGATCGGAGCTAAGAAGATCGTCCGACGAGCGTTACGGCCTCGTGCTCTTAAATGTTTTTCTCGAATATTTTGATGCTGTCCAGGACGTAGATTATCGGAGTGCGACGTAGTAGACCAGCGGACAAGAAATTCTGTCAGAGTTTGTACAACGAAATGCAGCTGAACAGTTTGGAATGCACGGAGCACATAGGAACAAATGATCCAATGGCAATAATGGAGACAGTAAAGAGAAATTAATGCGAGCACTCGACGTATTAACCGGGTCTCGTTTGCGTCAAGTACGGCTGCGGCTGTGCACGTGCGCACGCGTGCACGTGTGCTCGCCTGCACGTGTGCTCGTCTGCTCGTACGCACCTCCAGCGACACGTACGAACAAGTTCGTTGTGTGCGCGTCCGGCAATTCACTTGCACTTATCCAGGAGTGTGTGGAAAGAGCGCGTCTCTCACACGATTAGCTGGCTTGACGTGAGTGCAGTGTGGGAAGGACGCCGACATCGACGGCAATACCAGCGTCGCTACGCACATCGACGTCGCGCGACACCAACGTTCGCGTCGACGAGTGCTCGCACATCGACGCACTCTCACACATTGAGAGTTCGTCAAGTACGCCCCCCCCCCCCTCCGTCGACATTGTTCGGAACTGCGGAGGCGCCAGCGACGCCGGCACCGGCAGCGCCGCCAGCTGACGCGGCCTGGGAAATTCTTGTCCGCAATTTGCGTCGCGATGCAAATCCAATGCTGCCGGCCCACCCAGCCTCGACGTGAGATTCTTTAGTGCAATCGCGGCAATTTCTGAACGAATGAAAAATTGAAATTGAAAACTTGAAAATGATAAGCACGTTCATTGGACGATCGAATCGCGCGAGAGAAATGGACTCGCGATGTCGAATAAAGAAGAAATTGTGGAAATGGCGTGACTCCTCGCAATGGCAAACAGACGTTTTCCCTGGTCAGATATAATTCCGTAGAGTCACGCGCCGTGTCATGTGTCACGGACGCGATGACTTATCGCAGATGAACGTTTACGATAAGGTCCTGGCGATTGCCCCAACCAGTCCCCGCATGGGTTGCTTCATACTTGAACATACGTGCTGCCTGGTCCATGCATCTCTTGCCTCTCACTCTCGGTTACCTACTCTCGTTACGGTCTCTCTGGCTATTGATCGATGCCTATAAGCCAAGAGCAGCCAAGAGCATCCAGTAGCAGTCAGCCAGTTCTGGTTGCCTAGCGCGTCCGGCTCCGTCAAGGCTTCGGGCTACGTGCTTAACTCAACGAACCTTTCAGTCTTTCCAGCTTTGGAGCTTTTCATCTTTTCATCTTTTCTACGTTCCTTCATTCGCAAGTAACGCGGCCGAGCTTGTGTGCCTCACGTACCGTCGCGACACGTGTGTGCGAGCGTCTTCTGCTCACCAACTCCTGATCCTCATTCTTCTCTTCCTTAATCAGCTCCTTCTCAGAGAGTTCTAGGTTGCGTCACCGAAGATAACCTTACCCGGGAGAAGCACGAAGCCGCGAGGAAGCACAACGAGGCAGTCGGTCTGCAGAGAGGGAGAACCGAGCTTATCTGTCTCTATCCGCTCAGCTGATCGTAGTATACGTATATCGTAAGCAGTAATCTGCCAGCGCCACCCACAGTCTCCACGTTTCACTGTTGCATCTCTCTCTCTCTCCCACTCTCTCTCTCTCTCTCTCTATCTCCCAGGGTTGGATCTACTACCTATATACATGTATAAGTATACTATTGCATATGGATATACTGTAGTCTTTCTTTGGTTCACTGTCGCGTGACAGAACGACATCTGCGACAGGTAGAATCTGCGTCTCGCCTTCCACCGACCCACCAACCCACCTGCCCACCGACCAATCGGCCCACCGGCCCATCGTGCCGCATGCTCCTCTTTCACTGATGACCCGAACTGAAGACACCGTCGAAGAGTATAGATATATGTATGTATACATATAGTATGGGCTATCAGGATAGAAGAAAAATTTGGCGAGGAACCAGCTCGACTCGTCGCAAATTCCACGCACCTCCACGGGAAGGGTCTTTTGCTCTCCGGCGTTACCTCAGCAAGGTGAGCCTGTCCTCTGGATATCCAAATTCTCTCGGTGGACCAGTCGTGCATTAAAATGTCCAAGTGGCGCTCAGCAAGCTCTCTTTGGTGGCGCGTAATATTTGCCTTTGCTCCTCACTCGTTACGCCCCTTTGACCTCGGAAAACGTGCTATCTTGCAAATATAAGCATCGCTCGCTCCCCCTCGCTCTTACTGGGCTGGTTAGTATAATTATAATCAATTTTCAATTAGCCATTCACCTTGGCTCCAAAGCTAATCTTCAAACCTTGGACCTCTAACGAAGGCTATTCCCATTCCCATGTAGCTGGGGCTATAGCTATATATGGTGCTCTCTCTGCTTCTAAGAACTTCCCGGCGCTCTTGCTTGTTTAGAGGACCTCGAGTGCATCGCGATAGCCCATGGGACACGCAGGGACGGAGAAGGAAGCGACGCAAGAGACACCCTGGCAGCATTTGCTCTGCTCGCTCTGCTCGCTCCAGTTTTAGAAACCAGGAAAAGTCGCAGTCGGCTTAAGGCGACGCTCGGAACTCGAGCAGAGAGTCTAGGTCGGGCGAATCCTCACGGCGACGAACTTACGCGAGTGGTTCTCGGAGGAGGAAATTCGAGGAGACGGGAGAACGAGGCTCGAAGGCAGTAAAGAAGGAGAAAGAGAGAAGGTAAAAGCGGCTGTCTTGAATACGAATGACGCGGGAACCGACAGTCGGAGCAAAAAATTTACGCGTTGTCTGTCAGCAAAAGTTTGAGCTTGTTCGAGAAAAAAATACGAGCTCGACACGTAGATCGGTTACATCGGACGCGAGAGAGAGAGAGAGAGAGAGAGAGAGAGAGAGAGGAGAGACCGGGAATCGAGGAGATAATGCGAGCGGACAGATTGTACTCGGAGGTGATATTTATGAGTTTGGATGTATAGGATGTGATGAATGTGGACTGCGCGAGTGTCTCATATCTCATTCGAACATAATCCAGTTTCCTGCCGCTAGGAGAGGTTCTAGGCTGGCCCGGGGCAAGATCGGCTAACCCGGATAGGAGACTCGATACTCGAGCCTAGGTGCTAGGAACAAACTATTCATTCCGTAAAGGCGGGTGCGCATCGAGTCGTTCGCTTTGACGTCTGCGAATTTCATACATCCATATGAAACTATAAAATTTCCACTCAACAATAGCTGCGGAATCAATTCTCGCAGTGAATCCTGAAAAGTTACTATGATCGCGAATCGAGACTCAAAATGATGATCAGACTCATCTCGAGATTACGGCGATTGAAATGAAATGGTCGGATGTGCTTTCCGTGCAGTACTCATGGAGGCCACAGTTCGCTCGAAGCATTAGGTCGCGTTCACAGGCGCATCCAGGATGAGTTCAGCGTCGAGCGAGGATATTCAGGATGAGCCTGGGTGCAGGAAAGCGTCGGTCTGAGCTACTGCGAAGCTGGTGAATTTGAAATTCCTTGTGAGGAAATTGCAGAACGATTCCGATCCGCCGATCCTCCACCTTCCTGTGCATTGTGACCCAAAGGCTGCGCTGCAATCGACGCCATGTGAATTTGACTTAAGGCTCGAGCCTACACATCACAACTGTACTCATCGCGTTAACGAGGCCGAATTATGGAATCCAGCAATCCAATCCAGCCAATCGAGTGCCGACTGATTGCTCGCCGCTCAAAAAAACAAGATCCAATTGCAGAGCTGAGACGTCCTGCACGTCTGTAACCCACGTGCTCTTCTCCCACAACATGCTGAAGCAGAGGTTTCCCAATAGCCGAGTGCCAGCCGATCTTTCCGCCTTTTGCCGTTTGATCGTGCCAGTCAAAGGACGATGATGACTTTATGGCTTGATGACTATGACGATGACGGCACCACTGGCGCTGCCTTTTACGCAGCGTAATTGTTATTACAAATTTTACCCATAACGTGTGCGTATTCGAGGCCTCCCTCCACAGGAAGTTCCACTCCCTTGTCGCTAAAGTTTCATTTATTTCCCCGAGTCTGACTTTTTGTTTTCCTACTTTTTTCAATCCAGTGACATTAAGCAATTACGCGGAATCGAAGAGGCAAAACGAAGGCGTCGAGTCACAATTCAATGGTTTCGTGTTTTTACAGAAAATATCGACGTGTCGAGTGTGACTTACCGTCGACCTCAGCCATATTTATAGGCAATTGCGCAACTGATTAACGGAAAGCATAGGCCGTTCGATGACAACGCCAAGTGACCAAGTGGCCAAGTGGCCAAATAGTCAGTTATGGAAGCGACACCAGAGGTCAGGGGGTTAGGCATTCCGGAACCGACGGATCAATCGATTAATATATCTACTATAGTTATGCTAATCCACACGCGCACTCGCACACTCACACACGCTTGTGGCGCACGCAACACACACAACACCGTGACAATCCTGCTGTTACTAGCGTTCTCACTGTTATACCCCTAGATATATGTATATATATATATAAACTTGTCAAAGGGTAGTTAGTAGGACATGCGGCGTTCACAATGGCAAGCGAATGTGTTAAAAAAAAAAAAAAAAACTAAACCTTGGGACATGTGGCGCTCTAGTTCTAACCCTTCGTGGCCATTTCTTAGCCCATCACAATTTCGTCTGTCACGCATCAGAATTTTTTTCGAAAATTCGGTGGGAGAATTGCAAAGGTAGCACGCGAGTCATAAATAGACGCCAGTGCCGATTAAGCAATTCCTGTCCCTGATCAGCAAATTATCGGAGAAATTCACAGAACGAAATTGCTACTTGGCCGTTTTTCTGAACAGGTTATTCGCGAGGCGAAGACAATCGCGATTTGATCGAGTCGGCGTATTTACATGTGAGCGCGTGAACGATCTTTCGCGCATGCGCGATCGCCAATGTGTGACTGTTAACGGATATGCGTGGGTGGCGCGAAGGTTGACGAAAGCAGTCAGGTCGTAAGAATTGAAAGGAGCCTCACGCGGCAGCACCTTGTCCTGCGCGTTAGCAGCTCAACAGTCCCACCTTCGCCATTTACGTTAGCGTCGGCACCATCATCGATTGGATCATCAGTCTGTAATTTTCGGTGTCAAATGCGAAGTCTGGACATGCGTGTGTTACAGGCATATGAGTTCCGTGCGTGTCACAGGAGGGGAATATCATTTACTCTTTTTTTTTTCAAGACTTTTATTCTTTCGTCTTATCCGCCAGACCGGCGACACTCGGCCCGATTTGACTCCCGATTCCCAGCTGGTCTCTTTCCATAACCGTACAGCACGCGACCAGCCAAACCTTTGGGACTCACTGAGTTCCGGAACTAGTCTGGTCCTTCGAGCCAATGTCGAATTCTCAATTGGAGAAAATCCTGTAAATTACTGCGCTCCGTAGAAAAATTCAAAGCAAGCGAGCGAACATGTGGCGGAAGGACGCGGGTCTCTTGAAAATTTAAGAGTTGCCTCAAAGATCTCGTTAAGTACAGAAACTTCGCTTTTGAAGCAAACCGCAACAGCGGAAACGAGTCCATTGTCGATTCCCTTAGAAGATTGGCGAGAAGCTTCCTACTTCTTCCTCTTTCTCTCCTGTAACTAGCTCAACTTGCACCTCCTTCACCCTCTGGACCCCTCGCTCGCGTCCACCCTCTTCTGGACTCTGCGGTCTGAGCACGCAATTCCTCAGTTCCCGTCGCCTGCGCTGGCTCTGATGTAATTAGCGCACTCGATGGCCAAACTCCGAAGTCCGCAGGCGGCCGCGCAACGTGACAAAAGGAAAAAGGCCCCTCTCCGCCTCTCTCCGCCTCTTCTCCTGCTCTCCCGTTCTCTCGCGACAGCTGCCGACGTTATTAGTTTCGTTTCGTTACGTTCGCTCAAGGCATACATGTCGAAATTAGGATTGCACTCGAGTCGCAGCGACATGCGCGCCTGGTGCATGCGCGTTGCTCCTCGTCGGTCCTGACAGGCTTGAACTCGATTTTGTTTTGGAGTACACCCCAAATCCTAGAAAGCAGAGCGAACGATGGAAGAAAGAGAAGGGAGAAGCGTCAAAAGAAGAGCGATCGCAGGAATATTACTGGCGTCTCAGCCGAGGCAGCCATTGAAACTTCTTTGGCAATGGAGACTGAATTTCGTTCCTTGGAAAGGCGGCCTTAGTTTGATCCGCATGTACACTGGCGAATAGGCAGGAACGCACGCACGCTGATCCATCCGAGAGCCATAACCTCCGGCAGCCGTGAATGAGAACGCCGCTGGCGCATGCGCGGGGCACGCTAAATGGATTTCCTCTGAAAGAAACCGTCGAGTGTAATAGGAGATTAGGAGGCCGTATGGTGGATTCGAATCCCATAGGCTCCGGAGACTCGGGAGACTCGTGTGTGCGCCAGTGCGCCATGCTGCTCCTAGCAATTCCTCCGTCAGTCGAACAATCCCACGAGCGACAAACCAGCCAGCCAGCCAGCCCAGACCCGGCGCTGCCACGAATGTGCAAATACAGGAAATTGGATATCCTCGCAATTAGATTTTTGCCTTTATACCGTTGCTGCTGCTGCCGTTGCTGCTGTCGTGGCAGCGAGTGGGTTTTTAAACGGATTTGCTTTAACCGGTGTCGACGGCGGTCATGCTAGTGGATTGGACGATGGGTCGGAGCGACGACACGAGGAAACCGGAGAAGCAGCAGGGACCCTGGAAAGAGCCCAATGGGACGTGAGGGACAACTCGAAACGTCATCCTAAAATAAAAATTGCTTCGCCTGCAATTTCTTGGTGCTGCGTGTTCAATCGACGCGGCGATTCAAAATCGAGTCGGTAGCCCAATGCGCGTACGAGCTGTCCGTAGCCGCTTTGTCCCTTTTTCGCTATAGGACAGTCCTTCGTAAGTAGGATCAAGTACAATATGTTCCAAAAAGGAGGATTAATGCTATGTTGATATAACGAACAGAAGAGACTCTTGAAATTTATCGGAGACGATGTCGCCTCGCCGACGACAAAGCGTGTGCGGATAAGACGGAGTGCTGAATTTGGTCTTTTCACGAATTCTCGGAAAAAAGATTGGTAGGTAGCATCGTCGCAGCGAATGGTCACCGGAGAACCGCTGAACCGAAGGGACGAACGACCAACCGACCGACCGACGAACGGACGGATGAACGAGTTGACGGTTTTTGTCAGCCATATTTGCCACACGGAGGGACGGTCGACTATAAATCATGTCGCTCATTAAGCTCCCCCAGCGACTTAATCGCGGAAGCCCTGCTTCTTCTTCTGCGTACCTGTATCATTGTCCAGATTCCGGCAGAATGACCTCTTACCTGCAACATAAATTTTAGAGACTCCTTTAGAATCGAATGGTGCGTAGAGCGCAAGTCGTATATTTGCAGGATGGTGGTGCACTCCCTCCTCTCAAAGAGAAACGATCCCAGCAGGGGTAACGCACCGAGCGCACCCAGCGCACCCAGCGACCCCAACGACCCCAACGACCCTGTCCCTCTTGGGACTCCCGTACCGCGCATATACCTACGACCAACATCCGCCATTACGAAATATGGCATCACTAATAAAGTTGTTACAGGAAATACCAAATCCGTGCGCATAATTAATCTCCCTCGAAAGGGACCAAACCGGGACGCATGGATTGCGCAGGGGATAATCAAACGTAACGATGAAGCAGTACTGAAAATTAAGAGAAATCGGAAAAGAATTTAATGAAATTCTTAATATTTCATTAAAGTAAAAATTTCTTTATCAATTTCGTGTCATGAAAATATTTTTCTTTATCAACCGATCGATCGATTGATCGTTCTGTCGATCGACAGAGTGGCATTTTCTAATTGATTAATCAGCAGCGAGAGTAGCGTAGCAAAACCAGGTTCTCGCAAAAAGGCAGCAATTCGTTTAGAAGGCGCACGAAATAGCGGCTTGTCTTTCATCAATCAGCATTCGAGAGCGAGGCGTGTCTCGTAAAAGGCTGAAATCTAAAATCCGACAATTTACGGCTCGATGCGATTCCAGAGAGAGAGAGAGAGAGAGAGAGAGAGAGAGAGAGAGAGAGAGAGAGAGAGAGAGAAGTAGGTAGGTAGGTGGCATATTTAGGGATTCGATGACCGGAAGGTTGGAATTAATCGAGATTACCGAAATCTCTTGGATGGCGCAACCGTGTTCTCGCAACTGTCTCTCTGTCAATTAATTCAAATTAACGCAGGAAATCAGCATCCGAAACCCGTTAACATCGCGATACGTAGGCTGGACCTTCCGGCACGCAGCTAGATACCGGTTTCGGTCTGGTCGGATATGCCGCACACAGAATCATTCATAAGAACCTAAACTACAGAATTCATTTAACAGTCTGGCGCATTGCGAACAAAGGAATTTTTAAATTTGAACGCGTCTCAATCCAACCTTTCGTTCGAAGTTGTGTCGGTAAGGAAGATTCTTCGTTTCTGCATCCCTCGCTCGCTCGATTCATCGTCGTCCGAATGACGCGGCTGCTGAAAAGACCGGCTACCTTCGTCACGTGGTAATGTTTCCTTTCGACTGCTCGAACTGGAACGCAAAGGGACGCGACCTAGCTGGGTGTCGTGTAAAATCGAATCGATCCGAGGCCAAACAGAGGCTGACTGATTCCGAGGCGCGAAGGACTGCGTTGAGGCTGTCATCGATGCCGACGTCGGTGTCTTTCATTGTCTACGCAATTATGCAGGAGTCTGGCAAATGGAACGCATTCTTTATCGAGCGCGCAAACCAGCTGCACCGAGTCACACGGAGTCCTAGAAGCTAGACAAATAACTGTATATATGTGGATGCGCTATATACTATATACTGTGCTATAATAATGTACATATGTGTACTGCACTGTAGTCGTGTGCAAGAGCGGCCCTGGGGCGCAATGGGAACTCCGAGGGGAAACATTGCGCGGGTTGGCGGGGCCGATCGTAATCGTTCCCGTGGTAATTGCGCCAGGCGTCGCCGGCTGCCAGAAATGGCGCCGTTAAAAATTGCGGCTCTGCGGGAAAAGAGGCAGGAGAGGCATTACCGGGAAAAGCTCCCGACCAATGAGCCAAACGCCCAGCAAGGAGGACTCTGAGTTCAGGAGAACGGACCAAGGGGATGTCGAGGAGATCCTGGGAGGTATAAACGAATGAGGACAATAAAAGCGACACTGGAGCGCAGAACATTTAGGATAATATTAGGGGGCGTCGTAACGATTAACGTATCCCTCCTCCAAGAAGGATGCTTTACTTCCATACTTGCGAAGACTAAGATCCACTATAGTAGACGTAATGAGGAGCCTGGGGTCCAGGGTCCAGGGTCCAGGTCCAGGTCCAGGTCCATACCCTTGAGCCATTCAGAGGGACTCGGGCCTAATGTTGATAATGTGCAAAATGTCGAAGATTAAAGGTGGAAGGTAGAAATACAAGGCACACCGTTGGAGCACTCGAGGAGCCTAAACCAACGTGGCCCTGTCTTGAGGAAAGTTCACAAGTATTTCCACACGAACCCTCAGGAGAAGCAGAACGACCCCAGAAGCAACCGCCGACATGGAAAGAGACCCGACCTCATCCCTCGAGTGATGTCGCGCCGCCCATTAGTCTTTGCATCGGCGTGTCGGCGTTCACTGTCCTCCGCTGTGGTTCCATGAGAGCGAGAGAGACGAGTATAGGCGACCTACGCTGGATTAATATTTTCGTAGCCGATCGCTGTGCGGCGCTTCGCTTTCATCCTCGCGTTATGGGGAACTGGATAGAATGTCAGAGAACGAAAGAGTTAGAGCTGCTGGTAAGAGAGAAAAAGGCCGAGACGGTGAAAACGTGAAAGAGGGGAACCACCTTGGGGTCAGCACGAAAATCTTTTGCAATTCTTTGTAATTTCCTCGGCTGACACGCCTTTCGCAATCGTCCGAGCGTTCGAGAGTCCTCAAAGGGAAAGGAAGGAGCCTAGTGGAGGACCCCTTGGAGCCAGCCCTTCGGGACCTGGATTAATATTTCCCCAGGAATCTCCCTTCGAAATCTATCCCTCCCTAATTGTCCGTTTGTCGCTCCTTATGTGGCAGCCTTTAGCTTCGCAGCTCTCGGCACCGATGAGAACCGAAGTGAAATGGATGGGCGAAGTAGCTCGTGAAGTTTTAAAACTGCTAAGCGATGGAATCGTGAAAGGGAGCATGACGCTAAGCTCGCAGTCCTTCGCCCCTAACTAATTGTAAGACGATTTCGCGTTGCCGGAAACCGTACAATTGCCAAGACTCTAAGACTCGTCATTTTTCAGGCTGACCCACATTCGGTTCGACGCTTGCGAAACAACTTGCCAACTGACGAATCACCCCATAAATATCTCATTTCCCAACTCGCCAGGTCTGATCCTCTCGAAGGATCCCGGAATATCCTTTTCGACGGTCTCCGTTTCTACTAGAACTTCTACGAGCGTGTTTTATATTTTCGCAATCCGCGTAGCTCGGATGCCACAAGCGAGTGGTGGCCTTAAGGCTCGAAAAGAGATATGAAATCTGTCAGAAGCGAATAACAAAGATGCAGAATTGCGGAGGAGGAAAATTCATCAAAGTTTTTAACGTTGATTCAAGAGTTCGATCGACTGCACAGGGTTCGAGCACTGACCCATCAGCCGAGTGATTTTGTCACGAGAACAGTACGAAGGAGCTTTGATTCCAAACAATCTCATAAATTTGAATAGCTGTTAGACCAGCTGGATATTAGCTTGCTAAAAGAACGGACAGTACTGACAGCGCGCATGAAAGATTGCTGTTGCGAATCTCTTTCGAAAGCGTCCACAGCCATAGCCCCGATGTGGGTAGTGTTATTTGGCCTGAGGCCTTTACGTGACTCATCCAGGAAATCAACCTATCGCGCGACCACCAGCATCATCAGCATCATCAGCATCACCTGCATCGTCGCCACTTCAGTCGAGCTCGTTGCATAACGGATGAGGTCATCAAGGACTCATCCTGGAAATTTTGGTGAAACTGTCGAGAGCCTCCCTTGATGCGTTTGCAAGGCGTGGGTCGTAAAAGCAGCTTTGAGGATGACGAAGAGAAATAACCAATAAAAGGGGGGGGCGGGGGTGGTTCGTTGGTGCAGAATAGGTACCTTCTGCGCAAAGAGTAACCTTCAAGATCTCTCGGACCTCTGGAATCTCCGACACAGCAAACTTCCCTGTTTCGGATCCTTCCATCTTCTCTTGTCTCCCCAATCGCGTTTCAGTCTTATTCTCTACATAGGGCTGCGTCGAAGATGGAGACGGAGCTGAACTTGCACTAAGCAAGCAGAAACAAAAATAATTCTAGAAGCTGAGTTCAGAAGTAAGATGGCTCGAAATGAAGATCTACGACAGCAGGACTCTAAACGTCGACGTTACGACATATTGCGTAGCGAGATTTACGCTACGCTTCGCTATCCGGAAGAATCGATGGGAATCCGGGAGCTGTGTTTGCTAACGCTTTGTCGACGTAAGTCGGGCTTAACTCCCTCTTCGAGCCGAGTTGGGTCGTGTTTGCCCGGCGATTCTCGTTTCGTACGAAAATCTCCGACGGGTAAAGGAAACGGCCTATTCATACCAAGTAGAAGTTGAAAGCCCAAAGTCCCCGAGCGGAGTAGGTAAACTGGCAAAGTGCCGTAGCCTCGGTCCTGCTGTGCAACCTAACCTCGAATTCCTCGCGTCCTAATGGAACCTATGTTCGAGCCACAGTCACGAGAAAAAAACATCGTTTTTCAGAATCCTCTCCTTCACCCGGAGGGTAACCACCCATCCACGTCAGGCCACGTCTTGATCACCTCAATGTAACCTAGAGTCATCTCATCCATCTCCCACCATCTCGACTGACTTGATCATCCGGAGAAATAGATTCGCAACGCGCTATCAACGGCTCAAGCTTTTCAAATATCTCCGACTATTCCCGAGCACGAGCGAGTCATCGTGTCCCTAGTGAACTCGAGCAAGATCGAACGAAGTCCTAGATTGTATATTTGTTTGACTAAGGAAACCTTCTTTACGGACGTTTCTGATGGACAGGTTCGTATATTAGAGTCGAATCTGTAAGAATGACGTAGCTGCGCTGGGGTGGTAGCCGTGCGTACGGGGGACGGGAGGGGGTGCGCGTGATCACACCACCGGTAGACATGTGTCGAGCAGGTTTGCGCTCATAATGGGACCCTCGGCCCATTAACCGTACACCATGGAGCCTAGTACATTCACTGTACAGTTCTCCTCGTACACGAAGATCATATACCGT
This sequence comes from Calameuta pygmaea, assembly GCA_031762395.1. Classification (NCBI taxonomy): domain Eukaryota; kingdom Metazoa; phylum Arthropoda; class Insecta; order Hymenoptera; family Cephidae; genus Calameuta; species Calameuta pygmaea. Next base: position 2,217,829 of record JASANN010000049.1, on the reverse strand, counting down.
ATACCGGCTGGTTGTTTCCTTGAGACAGAAGAAGGTGCTGGGCCCTGGGGCCTGAGACTGGAGTGGCTAGGTGGAGGGGTGGCGACAGGGGAGCACCTTTCAAAGGCTTTGGAAATTTATCGAAAGACCTTTCCTGGTACACGCGGGCTACATGCCCGTGAAGCATCGAAGTATGCGCCCGGATGCATAAAGCAAACTCATGGAATACATCAGCCTGGCCATTGTGCCATCTTCGCCTCTTCGTGCTCCCCCTTCGTCCTCGGAATGGTTGGCCACGGTCCGAGCTGAGACAGGAGACAGGGCAGTGCTGTAGCTAGATAGAAGTTAGCTGGGCCAACAGGAGTACGTACTAGTCACCATCGTGATCAGAAAGAGAGAGAGAGAGAGAGATATTGGATTGTTTCAGTAACTTTTATAGTAGAGCAGAGACACAACCGACAGTGACGTCTAAAGGTACGAACCCCGGAGACATGGAACGAATTAAGCGTCTTTAGCGTCGAGCCCGAACACAGCGCAACGCACCCCAGCAGCGCGTCGCGCGACTCTCCGAGAGCTACGAAAGCTTCGAAGCATAACGGTCGGGTAGCTCGTAATAGCCACGTACTGGACTTTAAACCGGCCGATTAAGTGAGCACACGCGCACAATCAGCCACAGTTGCCTTCGCGATCGTTCATCCTTCTCTTTCTCTTTCTCTTTTGCTACCACGCAACATTCCTTCCTTTCTCTTTCTGTTCCCCCCTTCCTTTCTCTCTGCCTCTCTCCTTCATCCATCCTTACTCTCTGCTGGGATTCCCTGGCTCTAAGCTTGCTCGAATGCTCACACTTCCAAGAACTTATCAGAGGCTACTTCTTCTCTGAGCAAAGCGATGCGTTACCAATGTAACGAGAGTGCAGAGCGAGGAGGCTGTGGCAAGACGATGCGAGATCAAATGGAAAAGAGATGATAATAGCAGCAGGGTGCTCGAGAGGGAAGAGGAGAGTAAGACTTAATGAATGGAAAATAAAACTACAGAGAAAACGGATAGCCATTCGTAGCGGTTTAAGCGTAAACGCAGCGTGCTATTTCTCTTCGTCATGGCGGACTCCATCCCCTTGACTTCCGTGACTAAGAGCATAATCGGGTTTTCCGGTTTCCCGATCGTTTGGCGGAAAAAATAATTTGTCGTGGAAGGGGTGTTGGGTTGAGGAGGAGGAGGAGGAGGAGGAGGAGGGGGAGAGGGGGAGGGGGAGCGAGCGTTACCCAAGAGAACAAGAGAATAGGAACTAGGGAGAGAATGGAACGTAGGTGATGGTGTTACGCGGCACGGTCACGGAGGGTTCCGGAACGTAATGAGCGAGTGGCGCCGAGTCCGATGCGGAGGGGGTCCTATCAGTCTGGGCCCATCTGAACCACCAACGGGGCCCGTACAGTCCCGGTACAATGGGGGGCGTGGAGGCCACAATCATGGGCTATAGAAATTCCCCGAGCATCACGGGGCCGGGAGAATGAATTGTGTCTAGGGTAATGAGCGATGAGGTAAATTCGTGATAAAGAAGGAACGTGAAAGCGGACCAGACCTACAGATAGAGAGATAAACCACAGGGAGAAGCAACCAGCACCTTCCTTCGGCTCCCTATAGATCCTGAAAGTGCCCTGCGACGCCATATTCACGCGTTACCTCCTATGGCATAAACATGCACCCATGCAGGGTATATCGAGCCTTGTGCCAAAATCCAAAGACCGATGGCAGGATCCTCGCACCCCTGTCCTTTTGAAGCCCCCGTCGTCCCATCATCGCCATTCCACGCCAGTCCACTTCACTCGACCTTTTTGCATTCGCGTTGGCCTCTCCTCGAATTTCCCCGGCAGTTTCCGGTTTCAGTTGTCCGCGTCAGGATCGAAAAGCGCAGATAGCGCCCTCGGGGGCCTTTCCTGTTCTATAGCAGTTTTTAACAATTCGCTGGTCCTTTATATGTGTCCTAAATTTCACTGGCTCAAAGAATCTACGTTGGATTTATTTGCAGGGTAAAACCGTAATGACACCTGATCCCTGGTCATTGTAATTACAGGCAATCCAGGCAATCCAGGCAACCCAGGCACTCCAGGCCCAGGTCGAGTAGTCAGCCTGGCCTCATTGTCACAAGGACAGCTCAGAATGAGTTTTCACTTTTTTATGCTGCACAAACCTGTGTCTCCTAAAGTCTTTACTGCTCGGCTTGGCAATTCGAACCTCATAAAGCGACTACAGCCCCCCCGCTCTCCCTCCCCCTAACCCCTTGTGGGTACTCGGTGGCAGGATTAGAAAGAGCAACTCATTCCGAAGGTCCTTCGACCCCTTTAAATCCTTATTGGTACCCTTCGGACCCCCGTCGACCAGCCCGGATCGAATTAAACACGGTTTGCAGGCATAATTCTCGAATTTGATACGGGGTAGGGGAAATCCAGATTCACCATCACCGTCAATTTCCCGATAAGACCACGAAAATTTATCGCGTCCAGCATAATGGAAACGCACACAATTTCGGAGAACCGCCTCAGCCAATCGTATATCGAGTTCCGAACCCCGAGATTTCTCTTCGAATTGCTCCTACAAACAGTCTAGGCCAATAACGATGGTCGACCCGCTTTTCGAAGGAAAATCCACTGATGTAAGAGGAACGCGAAGCACAGCGCGCCGGCCCTTTCGCCAAATCAATTTATGGTTGTTTCTGTGCTCGCGAGAGAACTTTCGCACAGTCCTTTGTACGATTCAGGCGGTTTTGGTTCGTGGTAGCAGGACACCAGGACGCCAGCATGTAGGTACTCAACTACACTCAGGGCTAGAAAATAGGGGCGGTGGAGGGGTCGGGGTTGGTAGGGGATTGTCGCTGAAGCTGGGCTTTCGAAACAGGGCTTAGCTATACGGGCATCGAGTTCACGTGGCGTAACTTCGGCAATAATTCTACATGTCGATGTAACGACTAGCGCACTCGGCCGCCGCGACGCATCCACACTACGCTAGTGGCTACATGGAAACGCTGCCGCTTCCTCGCCGAGCTGCCTTTCCCTCGTGCGCTCTTCGCGTCTCCGTCTAGCTGCACCGCGGCCTAAACGGAGCAGACATGCACCGGCGGGGAACACACCCTCCTATAACCTGGCTAGGGTGCAATTTTATCGAGAACTTTGCGGATATTACATCGCCAAGTGCTCTGGGCATAGCTCTGGCTCTCTCTTGTCGATATAGCAACGTGCCACAGGGTGGCCAGACTCGGAACCGTGCGGCGCCGCTTCTCTCGCAATGGGAGTGGCTCTAGCCTGCGTCCCATCCTGCGTCCCATCCTGCGTCCCATCCTGTACCCCCGTGAATGCTTCGACGTATGTGCGTATACGGTAGTCCTATACGATCTTTTTATCTTGATCTCTCGCGTTCTCCTTCCCTCTCTCTCTCTCTCTCTCTCTCTGGCGCGTCCTATAACAAATTCCCCCATAAGAATTTCTACAATTTTGCAGCGGGTTATGCAGAAATGCTGAGCGTTCGAGTTGTGCAAGGGCAATGTGTGCTGCGCATCCGATATCGCATCGGAATGCTCGCAAGTCGAGCGGCATCTAGCACGAATTTTACGCGATATCCCAGGAACGCTTGAACTTTACTATCGACCTTCAACCTTACCTCCGCCGTGTATTTCATTTTACTTCAATTATCTCTGCGCGTTATTCTATACGGTTGGTAATAACCTAATAACACCCAGATGGTCTCTAGCATCGATTATCTAGTCTGATCTCCTCTCTGCTTTTCATCTGATCCAGTCAAAAGTGAGCGGACGAGTAGCAATGCTTCAAAAAGTAAAAATAAAAAGTTAACAAGAAATTAAAACGCAAGCAAATTGAAGTTGAAAATTTGAGAAACATACGAGAGTCAGCATCGCGATGAGTTTCATTTTGTGCTCGCGAAAAATCAAGGAGGCTTCAGAGTGCAAAAGTGGGCTTCTCCGCCCACTGACACTCGAGAGCCACTCTCCCGCCCCCCCCTCTCTCTCATTATCTCTGGCACTAGTCTACCCTCTCTCTGTCTCTCTCTCTCTCTCTCGCGCCTGTCCAGAGGACGCTAGTCGCCGGGTCGTGGTACGGTGCATCGCGCGGCAGCGATTGAGGGCGTTTTCCCGAGTTTGTACGTTAGCGTTGCGGCGCTGATATCCATTATTTATCGCACGGGGGGCGAGACTCCGCATTAATTTCGGTCTCAGGGTGTGTAATCCGCGCGATTCAAAGCCCGGCCTAATCGTGCTGCCGAACGACAGGATTTTCCTTTGAAAGGGGGTCGATTCCCAGCCTGTCGGTGCATTCACAGTCCGATTCCTGAATAGAGGCCTACGCCACGGGGTCTTCCCCCCCCCCCTCTCTCTCTCTCACTCTCTCTCTCTCTCTCTTTGCCTCGTTCTCTCTGGCAGCCTTTATACTCGCTCTCAAGTAATACTGGTTCACTCTCAACGTGCAAAATACAGCATCGCGTGTCTCCTCATCCTGGCCATTGAGCTTGCTTTGCTGGTTCTGCACACTGAGTCGAATCTTTTCGACACGGTCTTCTCTATTTTAACCCGCATGTAGCTAGGTACCCCGATGTACTCTCTATAGATTATAGGCTCTCTATCCATTTCTTCTTCTCCGTCTCTCTTAGTTTCGTCTATCGCAGATCCCAACACTTCAGCACGCTCGGCGAGAAAAACGAGCGCAACTCCAGCTCCGCGAGGACGGAGTCATAAAGGCGATCAAAAGCCATTCTGGTTGTGCTTCAGGGTCACCTTCGGTAAGTGACTCCGACAGACCCGTTCGCGACGCTAAGTGAAATCTAATGAGTTTATAAATTGTTTGACAAATCGATACGAATGCTTCTTCCCTGAACGGAATGCGATTGTTTTTTTGCGTCTGACTGGATTTTTGTTTCTATCTGGATATTCGGCGCAGGGAGAAGCCCAGTGTCGGTTGGCGCAAGGAAACCGAATGTAGAGACCAGCCGAGTCTCGATGCGGAGCTGGAGCTGAGGTTGCGCGTAAACACGAGAGGCAGTTCGGGGAGACTGAGGCAAATGAGAAAGAAGTAAAAACGGTACATACGTTACCCGCAGGAGGCTAATCCGCACATCCTGGTGATCCCATTGCACATTCCTTTTGTACGTACATGTATATGTAGATATTCGATATAGGATGTACTATATCCTGGCTATGTACCGGGTGGCCAATATTCGCCGTGTGGGAGCCTCAGTCGCGTTAAGCATGCCGACTGCGTGTGATTTTCGAATGTTGAGGTTCGACTCGACCCGGTTCAATTCGATACGACGTGATTCAACTGAGTGAAATCGAGACTAGGCTGCTACCACGTACCTTAACCTCAAATTCCGATATACCTCGGTTAACGACTTCCTCCTGGTCTCTGCGCTTCTCCTATATACTTACGTCGAGTGGATGGACAATCGTCTCCTTCGCTCGACGCAATCAAAGTACCGTCCTTTGTGCAATTCTGCCAATTGCTAGGAAAGGAAAATAAAGAGGGAGAGAGAGTAGCTGAAGAATCATCGATTCCGTGTGACAGAGCAGAGTCGCTTATGAAAAGCATCCTCGGCAGTCGCATGAAAGCAGAGGGCAGACCAGAAGATCGAAGACCAGGAAGGGAACTGGCGGGGAGGAGGAGAAGGACAGGTAACAGAGGGGGAGAAAAAGGAAAATCGAAAGCGCGCAGAGCCGTAAATGGTTAACGAACCAAAAATGGTCGTCGCGCCAGGCAGCGCGCATAAAGGAGCCCTAATGGCTGGGATTACATCAGAATCCAGGCGAGCATACATTAATTTCAGCATGAAATCGAATGCGGGCCCACTGGTTAAGCCCGTGTGGCCCCAGCAGAATGGCGGAACGGCGGAACGGACGGAACGGACGGAACGGACGGCACAGTCCCTGCACCGCATCTACGACTTGTGCCGGAGACCAGCCGATAAATTCGAGGTTGATGGCTTTTTTTTTGGTGTTCTTCCAGCGACTGACGTCTCGACGTTTCAGCTCCGACGAAAAGGTCCAAGAGAAGGAAAGTACACGCGTGGTCGGGTGCACAGCGATTACGGCATAGGGGTCGCCTGCAAGTCGGTGCCATCGTGAAATGACTGATCCCGAGTCTGAGGAAACGTAAGGGAGTCTCAGGGAGTGACAGGGAGTCTGAGAGGGCCTGAGCCGTTCAGGGGCTGTAATTTACGGCAGGTCGTTCAGAACGGCTCCAGAACGTAGTTTGAATTTGATGGGGTGGCAGGCAGAAAATGTTTTAGAGCGATAACGGGCAATGCGGGCTTCGGGCTTCGGGCTTCGGGCTGTGGGCTATGGGCGTTGTTCGACGATGCCACAGGAATCGTAAAATGACGTTCGGATTCCCCGGACGAGTCCCATAAACTCGAATAGGAGGCGTTTCATAAAACGCATGAAGCTTCGTGCGTGCATCAAGAGCCATTCTGTCTGAAGACGGCGGCGACGCTGACGACTTCCTCAACGCGATCCTGATTTCGACTTCGCCTGGCGACTAGGACGACCCCTGAGCCTCAGTTGAGTGAACTAAGGACAATATGATCAGGCTGACAAAGATCCCAGATCCAGTTCCGACTCCTGAAATTAAGAGGAGGACAGAGCTCTGCGTCGACGAGAGGCCGCGCAGAAACATGGGCGACGATTGACCGCTTCTATTATTTAGTTTGCAGCTCGTGACGCAGCACAGCTGCGCACCGCGATTGGTCGATTTGTCACGTTAATAATGTAACGACAGAGCTGAGCGGAGTCGAATGAAAGAGAATGAGCAGCGTGAAGTGGAATGGAATTGAATGAATTGGAAGCGGAGTGAGTCGTTGCTTCTAGTAGTTTGGCTATCAAGTAAACGGTAGAATTTGCCAACGTGAATATTCATATTGGCTCGCCTGTCACACAGGCCAAGTTAATCATAGGTTATGACATTTAAATATCCTCTTTCGACAGGAAGTAGGATGGCAGCGGCCTTTGCGTCGCCTGGAAAATTGCATCAGCACTTCGCTAAGGCGAGGTCGATCCTTCTATCCGATCGAGATCGACACCTACAGGGGATTCTTCGAAGGGGGAACCAGTCCTCTTGCGACCCGGAGGGTGGACTGTCCTCCGGGTTCATTGACCCCACGGCCAACCTCTTCCTTGTTCGCCTCTAACCTAACCTACATTGCTCGGCTCTGGAAGAGGGGAAAAATATCGACGGTTACTTTGGTAAATCGTAGGATTTCCACGTAACGACTCTTGACGCGGCTCCCCTGCATCGAAACCGAATAGGAACTTGCAAGTTCCCGTTAGGATGGCGGAGGGCAGGACGGGAACGATCGATTCGCCATGTCTGCCGCGTAGAAGACGGGAGGCGTCTCGAGTCATCCAGGCGCGCACTGGGCTCCAAATTCAAATTGGCTGCGTGTCCGCGTATTTGCGAGGCGCTGAGCTCCGCCACGTTCGCATGGCGACGATAACGACGACTCGAAAGTCGAAATTTTCCGTAGCCCGATGAAAATGAACCATGTCGATGCACCCGCAGCTTCGGCTTCGCTCCGCTCCGAGCGCTGTTTTTAATCATAACAAATCGGTCGATCGTGACGTGCGCAGCTGTGTCCACGATGCTGGAGCGACGTTTGGCAATTTCTAACAACCCTCCATTCCCTTCTCTCACGACCCCCATATATATGGTACCTTCAAAGGATTCCCTTTTTGCGCCCGAGGGTCCATCGCTCGCACTACCCTGTAACTCGAACTGCTGTAAACGTTCAAAAAATTTGAGACAATTCCAATATTCTCGACCTGTAACGGCTTTATGACTTTTCTTTGTCGGAGAGCCGGCTTATACGTTTTGGCATTCCTCGTCCAGTTCCGCGTGTGGCCTCATCGCCGTCAATGACGACAGAAACGGCCGGAAGAATTGGTCGCGTCAGTCCAATTCACGTTGCGAGTTTCGCTCCAATTGACGACTAGTCGGATTATCGGCTCGAGGGACACTGCCGCTCGTTATTTTGCAATTCAAACGAGGTCGAACCACGTAAGCCATTGGTGCCACTGGAGCTACGAGGAGGAGGAGGGGCGAGGGGGGGGGGGATGGCTGGCTCCCTACTTTCCGCAACTGAGTCCCATCAATCGCCATCCCGACATTAATCCTGCCAATTTCTCATTTACTTTCTCCAGCTCTATGAGAAATAAGAAAGGATCCCTCTTCTTATCAGGAGTCCGAGACCCCGCGGCCAACCTCGAAAGTCTCAGGAACTGTCCCTTTCCTCTCGAAGGAACGCAGGGAACCCAGCGCGAGGCAACCCTTGCTCTCCTATTTGAGATCCTGAGAAGCGGGAAGCAAACAAAGAACAATGCATTGGGATTTCGTATTCCGTGTCGGCAATTACCATCGACACTTCTTCAATAATAGACAGTTGGATAGAATGAGCGTAGCCGACGGGCCAGTGGGACAGAGAAAAGGAACGAGAGAGAGAGAGAGAGAGAGAGAGAGGGGAGAATAATAGGTCAAAATGGCTAAGTGGAAAAGAACTGAAGGAAATAAGGATAGGGGCAGGAGAGTAAGAGCGTTGAATGGTGGAGGGTCGGAGGGTCGGAGGGTCGGAGGGTTCATGGAAAAGGGGAACGGGGGATATAGAGAGGGAAAGAGTGAAGAGCTAGAGCTTCGACTAATTCCGTCTGGTTTAACAGGTTCGATATACATATATACAAGGAACTCATTGTCCCGAGTAGACGTATTGCCTGACTCGTTCTGAAAGGCTCCTAGCTCCCGGCTTATGCTATACCAATTCCACCTTATTTCGTTTCGACCCGGTTCTTTCCGTTCCTGGCTCCATTTGCTAACTACTATTTCGATTTCGAATCCATCGCCCGACAGAATCGCAGTTGAGGAGGAAAGGGCACAAAAATTCTTCACATTCCTCTCATTCATTTCTTCCCTGGTTATGTCCTTGCATTTTTTTTTCAGACACTCAAACTTTCCGACCCGTTCCCCTCTACAAATAGTACTTTGATCTTGTTCCGGACCCCCCTCACTGTCTCTGTCTCTTGCCGCGATCAGTCTCTGTGCAATCGAAAGGCTCCGTCTGGTAATTTGGTGAGCACATGAGTCCAGCCAAGGATAACGGCTCAACTATGTGACGTAACTACGTATTGTCTTAATTCAACAAAGATAACGAGAAAATCCGAGAACTAAGCTACGTTGCCTTCGGCCGTCCACCCTTCGCTCGTGCATCCGCAACCCAGGCGTGCGCCAGCCAATTCTTTTTTTCACCAGGACCTGACCAGCCAGTGTGACCTGAGAGCTGGGGTGCAAAAGGCCCAACTCCGGCAAAACGAAAATTCTGGTGGAACCTATCAGATAACGCGATAGCTTAACGGATCCTGTCGATTTTTGGGCATCGGGCGACAGTCGAGCACCACATCCTTAACTTGGGTCAGGCGTTCATTCCCTGTCCTGAACCCTATCAAAACTCCATCTCCGCTATATAGCCCTTTGCCCATCTCCTGTGGGACGTCGATATCTCAGCCGGCTTCTGCCGGTCCGCGGAGACGTCTCCGTCGAGCAACTCGGTTCGTCGACTTTCGAGAACATTGGCATAACTATGCGAATCAACCCGAGAGCGGGTGGCGACCCGAAGGGAACCAGAAAGCGAGAACGTTATATGAGTCGGTAGCCGGAGTCGACTTGTGACCGTGAAACGAAAAATCACGTCACACTACATATAGCTCAGCAGGCGAGCACGTGTGATGATATAATACAGCAGACGAGAGGCCGTGGCTCCCACGAAGCGAGATCGGAGAGTCGCAAAATCGGATGGATCGTTGGATCGGTGGGTGAGTATCGGTGCTAGCGTTTGAGTAAATGAGCCACGTGTGTGTGTGTGTGTGTAGCGTATGGGCCCAGAGGGAGAAAGGCGACGGTGGTAAATACACGATAGAGGAGGGCTCGAAACGAGCGTAGGGGCAGAGCGCGTAATGTATGGGGCCTGCTTTATATCGCCATGGTCGGCGTGCATGATATATCATGGGGCTTTTAGAGATTTCCCATACACAAGCGCGTACAGGCTACATAGATGCGTGCAGTTACCATTGGATGCCCTCCGGATGGGGCTTAGGCGCATCCGGCGCGCATGGCTGTTGTCGGCGAAATAAATACAGGCTGTTGCTCCTTTCTTGTCCCTGCGTTACGTTTGGTCCCGAGGTATGCAGCCTCCTTGGACCCAACTTGCTCCAGGTCGACCCTATTCGGTCAAGAGACGAGAAGAGCGAAAGTTGCCGGTTCCAATCGAGCGGAGTCCGCGCATGGGAGATACTCTCGAAAGGATCCTCGGAGGAAGAAAATCGATGGAGCCTCCGAAGCAACCTTCTAACCTTCAAAGTTCCTGCCGAGGGAGGCTCGGTGCAATAATGGAAGACGGTCGGTGGGCTAATCTGGCGGGTTCGATCTGCCCGAGCGTAGACACGATGATTAATCCCGAGAGTTCGTTACGGCCATTATGTCCGAGGGTCGATCTTCTCGAGGTCCTTCTTCTCTCCCTCGGAATTTTCAGAGCTCCTCCCCAGGATCCCTCGCAACCTCCATCTCGGAGTCGGGATACTCGAATGTCCTGAGCGGCGTGCACGCCTCGTCAGGCGCAGACCAGTCCGATCTGTTCGCTAAGCCGATTTTTCTCTCGTTCGATCTCGGAGGCTGGTATCGTCGTCTTTTTACTGTCCCTGTCCCGCTCGCGCTGTCCCTCCACTTGAAAGACCTTATCCGATCGTCGAGCCGATCAACCGCAGCCCTTGCGCCGACGAACATGAGAGCACGCTGGTATGCGTGAATCCGCGTACGACCGTGCACGCCCATCTGCACCTTAACAATACCCTTTTGAGCCTTCTGAGTCTTCGAAGCGTTCTGAGCTGCGCGGAGGTGGCCCCCGCGCCAGGCTCGTAAAAATATCGTATTTCAGGCCCCCGCACGGCCCATAAGTTTCTCAGCCTGGCTGCCTGGCTGCCTGGCCTGCTCCACAGCTCCGAAGCTCCACGCACGGTCAGGACTTGACGAACGCTCGGGAGAGAAATGCGAGACACGAATCGTGTCTATCCTCCCTATCCGTCTATCCGCCCATGTGTGCCTATCTGCCTATGTGCCTATGTGCCTGTTCACCTGGCTCCCTGAGTGTCTACTTGTGCCGCCAGCTACGTGTCCAAGTTAGCTAGCGAGACGAGAGCACCTAGCCAAGCTAAACTAATGCGCCATTTTCACGTGCATCCCTAGCGGGAACGTGGAACCGTGGCTGCTGCCCCAAGCACCCCAATCAATCTCGCAAGAGCCTTTTCTCCGCTAGAGAACCATCCACCCATGCATGCACACAGACGCAACCAGCTCCGTATACCACGGCACGCAGCAGACGTACTCGTTGCAGGCTGGAGCCGCTCGCCATGCTCTCCGGCCCTTTATCCTGTCCCTAGCTCCTCCAATCGTACACGTATACTGGCAGCGCACAACGGCGACTGCTGTTATCGAGCGGCCCCCTCGTATTATACATAGTGGGGCAAAGCGTTTAGCCGCCCGCAAAAATCTTAGATGGCCGCGTTCTGAATTAATCATGGAGCCTATAGAGCTCGCGGCATTCACCACGGGGACACACGGACGTCTATAGAATTTATATTCTATGCTCGCTCACTCACTCGCCAAGACTGAGCTCGGGCCGCCGCCCCCACTTCACCGCGCTACGTCACGCTTCGCTTCAGTTTCCTGGTGGCGCTTCATTATTCAACAGGAGTACCACTACCGCGGCTCACTCGCCCCCCCCCCCCGCAGGTCTCCCCTGCGTTGGTATTCCCTACACGACATGCAACCATCTCTTTTCGCCTCCAAGAGGACCATCCAAACTCGGCTGCTATCGATACCTCAGGGCCCTTTGTTCGCTCCTCCGCCCCTCCGCCCCTCCTACCCGCCGAATCGGCGATGAGCCTTCGGCGCAACCGGCCGATTTCAACCGAACTCGTGATACACTTTAAAGATCGTTCGATTTCGCAATGTCGCTCCTACCAGTAAGTCGCATCTTATCGTTCCGAGCCTCTTCGAAGAGACAAGGATGTTGAAAACGGATTCTAGCTCGAGTCCAATCGTGCCAGCCCCCCCCCCTCCCCCGATCCACAGGAGGGCTGGCATAGATCACCATATGGAATATCGCTGTTTCGAAATATTGACGCTCCAACTCTCTCTCTCTCTCTCTCGCTTCGAAGCGAAAAGATCTTTGGAAAAGGAGCAGAGGATGGCCGAGGGGCGCAGAAGCGACTGAAGGATGAACGAGTGGAGCACGTCGCTCGATGTTCTATTATCGCACACACCGACAGGAAGCACACACACACACACACACACACACACACACACACACACACACACGCACACGCATACCTACTCACTCGCTGACTCACGCACAAAAGCATTTTGCAGAGAACGTAAGATCGTGTCGCACACAGACTACGTATTACCAATGTATGCTGGATGCAAAGGCTCAGGCACACCAACATTACGTCAGCTTCGTCCTCAACGATTCTCGAGCATATTCTTCTTTACTTTATTATTTCAAAGGGTCCTTCGAGCCATTATGCTCCCTGACTGTACTCGAGGCTGGCAGCACTGGAGGCCACTTCTGATCTCCTCGACCCCTCGGTTCCACGTTCGGAGCATCAGGGCTGCTTATCGGTCGCTCAGGGCCAGCTGAGAGCTTTCACGGGAACCTGAGAAAAACTGCACGAGCGCCGAGTCATTCTGCGTCGCAAGTCGCTGCTCTGCGAGTCTGCCTTCTTATTGTCAGACGTCTAAGCGCACCGGGTTTCACGACTCTGGACCCAAGTTTCTTCTTCGGTAATTCAGTACGCGGCGCTAAACAATAATTTCGTTGGTTATAAATGGGCTGCCAGGTCTCCAGCCGAAACACAAATACCCAAAAAGAGGTATGGCTCCGTTCACACCGAACCGAGTACAGCCGAGCGTGTCGTGCATGGCGACGCGAAATAATAGCCCTGTCGCGTGTATGTCCGTTGGTTACGGTTCTGTTGCTCTGACGGACGGGACGACGAACCAGCAAAACCACTGAAACCAGCGGAACGACGGACGGCAGGGTGGAAGGACGGAAGGCGCTTCCAGAGAGCTCGGGTCATTACGAGGCTTTTGTGTTTTTTATTACAAGTTTTATCTAAATTAGCGCTTCCTTGGAAGAACCTGCAATTACGTAATCATGCCGTATATATTCCTTGGAGAAAATTCCTCGAGTTCCCCCTCTCTTTCTTCTTTTTCTCTTTACCTCTCTCTCTCTCTCTCTCTCTTTCTTCGAGACCCCCTTTCCCCCTCATTTCTTCTCTCCTCCTCGCGCTTTCATTCTGTCTATTCGCATCTCACACACTCGCACGCACACTCCCCCCCCCCCCTCTCGTATTCCTGCATACTCGATCTACGCACGAAGCTCAACGTCCTCGAAATTTACGGCTACCGGCACGTCGAGCTGCTATCTGCTTTACGATACTCTTCAGGGTGGAATGGCCGAGGCGAAGGTTTCGCAGGAACCTGGAGGAAACTCCGAAACTACCGAAACTCCGAAACTACCGAAACGAGCGACCCAACGAGCAAGAGACGATTTGACTTTGAAACCTAAAAGAGGGATCGTTTCCCAACGTGAGACTGTTTGGTAGGACGAGCGCATGCGAAGACGACGCGCCATTACTCTTCGGGGTGGATCGTTTTTCTTCCAGGAGTCGGAACTATAGGATCGTTTCCACGTGTCCAGCAGCACTGCCCATGGAAGCGTGTAGTCCATTCGTGAGTGCTCGGCAGCTACGTCCTGGTGTATATCAATGGAACGGACGTGCTTCTCGAAGGGAAACTCAAAGCACCATTATAATTTGTACACGACACTGGCTTGGGGCACGGGAAGGAGTCAGGGGAGATGCAGCTGCAGTAATCTTTGAAAATTCATCCGAGAGAACTCAAGTCCTTTTTGCGAATTTCAGCCGAATCCCAATCTGCCGAGAGCTACGCACGTCCTTCGATGGTGAAAGCCTCGCAGAGATATGGAAATACGCATACGGAAATACAGTGTAAAAGGATAGGAAAATGGACGGCGCAGGATTCGAAAGTCATCAGGAACAAAAGGAAGGACGTAAGTCGAGCGTAAAATGAAGAGAACGGAAATCCATGAGCATTTATAGATTTGTGGATACGTAGGAACGTATGTGCACGTGTGGGTGCGGGCGTCGCGTCGAGGATCGTATGACGTAACAGACGCTGGAATAGGGTTCAGCGAAAAGGTTAAGGCTGCCAGGATGATTCTTGGAATTCCAGTCAGTCAACTACGAGTACGAGACTCCGATCTAGGCATATGTAATATCACATACGTATAGCAAGTACACATGCCTACATGCCTGAACGCATAGCGTCGCGCGTTACCTATTGATCCTGTCCATTGACAGCTTTGTGTCTACTTTTTCGTACCTGGACGAGCGTCGGCCGACTGGTCGTTTACCATATCGGTATACGTACGGCTGCTCGACCGCCATTAGAAATCCTGTCCTAGGAAACCTTTTGAATGTCCTCCTCCCTCCCTCGCTGCCCATCCTGCTTCCTTTCGCTAAGCAACAAATCAACCAATACCCAGAATTTCTGTAAATGCTCGAAGATGAATCGATTGCCTAGAAGGAATCGCGTTCTCGGTATCTCAATCTAGAAATGTGGGTCGCAACGGAAAAGGCATGATCGGGCTAAGGTCGCCAGGGTAGGACAGCAATGGGAAGGATCGATTCTCGTTTGAACTATCGCGCTTCCCTGGCCGCCAGGCAGGAAGGACAGGAAGGCGCGTCTCCGGAAACGTGGATGCGCCGCGCCCGGCGGGATGATATCCGGTAAAAGAGAAGAAAAGTGCGATTACGAAAATGTCCAGCGATCCGATCCTGACTCGGCGCTGCCTCCTCCTGAGCGCACTGTAGAGCGGAATACGTCCGGCGGTCTCTCGACGACTGCACGTGGACCGGCAGTGCCAGCGAACGGGAGTCTGCCAGATGCAGTCACTGCTAGAGATCGGGTATACGCCGGGAGAGAGAGAGAGAGAGAGAGAGAGAGAGAGAGAATAAGAACGCAGCAGCCGCACAGACAGTAGATGCAGCAGCAGACCCAAAGACAGAGACAGAGGAGGCCAGAGGGTCTCTCGCGGAGGAGAGATAAAACAGATCGCCGGAGTAGAGTGAAGTGAAGTGAAGTGAAGTGGTATAGAGTGCCGTGGAGGTGGAGAGAGGAAAATAAAGGTCACTTCCCGTGTCTGAATGAATTAGCTACACAATCAAATGCCACTCACACCCATTAGGCACGCACACAAAGACTTGGACCTTCAGACACGTTCGAGCCACTCCCCCGTACGTCGGCCAATACGCTTTACGCGCCTGCCGCGTTCCACTCTCTCTCTCTCTCTCTCTCTCTCTCTCTCTCTCTCTGTCTCTCTCTCTCTCTCTCTCTCTCTTCTCGATCGTGCATCAGCCGCACGACGTACTGGCTAGCCGAGTCTCGTACGCCGCCTACGTCTCGCGTGCTGTACGATATCAGCCAATTGACCTCGCGCTGTCCCGCCGCTGCAACTGGCCGGCCGATTCTCTTCTGCCTCTCCGTTCCATCCGGCGCGACGCCAGCTGACAGTGACGTCGGCATCGTCGGATGCCCGCACTGTCTGTTCCGGATCCATCGGCGAATTTTACTGGCGTCTATACCCAACTGGTTTACGTTGGTTTATCGCATTCACTTGGTAAAGAGGAGGAAGCCGACGCTACTTAAATCTGTAGAACATGATGGAAGCTTGAAATATTTGACAGGACGCGGGCATCGTAAGAGAAGCAGCAGCGGCTAAGGAAAACAATATCGAGACCGAGCGTCATAACGATAAGTGCTCGGGAAGGGAACTTTCCTGGAACCTGGAAAGACTTCGAGTGGAACTGTTTGTGCTGGCGAAGGTGACGCGCGCGCTTACATGCTGCGCACGCAACTGCAATAGACCCTAGGAAAGACTTCAGTGTCGACACTGAAATTCAAGATTCGAACGATAGGCCGCCTCTGCGAAGCGACCCTCGATATTTCACGTTGATCGAGGCAGCTGTGCCAACCAAACAGTCCAATAGAAGAAACATCTTCGAACGTCCGATGGCTGTGGAGCCATCATGGACCAATCTCCGTCCGTCCACTTTACTCCCTCGGGAAATGTATCTCACTTTTGAGAGCTTCCTGAATTTCCTAAATCTACATGTCTAGCTGAAATCAGCGCTGCTGCCTCTTCTTTCTCTTCGGGAGGAATTTAGCCAATCCTCTTTGGTAGCTCACGTAATCCAAAAATCCGAATTTAGCCAACGCCAAAGAATAACGATACGACCGTCTCTTTCTGTCTGTAATTCGCTGCACTCGGCTCCTTGTTCAAGTAAATATTAGAGATCCTTGTAAAAGCCAGATACGTGATATCTGGTAAGAACGGGATGAAGGAAGCAAGAGTCCGTGGCAGGAGGCCCAGCTCGAACGGGCGGGCAAGTTTGCTTATCGCACGTGGGTCGAGTATCACGCGGCTCTCTCGTCCCGATTCCTCCTGCGAACCATGTGAGGAGTTTCACTGGCCGACTAGTTTGTCCGCTTCGTCTGGTCTGTGCGCTGTGCATCGACCGCCGCCCGAGTAGTGGAGCCATGGAACGAGGAAAATGATAGAGAGAGAGAGAGAGGGAAGGCAAAAAAGAACTGGAGAAGCAAGACAGAGAACAGCCTCATGAATATATCACTCGAAGATACGCTATCGCGAGAATGTGCGCGAGCACACGAGGAATCGCTATAGTTATAGTTGCCATCGTTCGCAAATCTACGGGATGACGCACGAGATAGCGAGCGCGTCGGCGAGGGCAGAGCTGAAATCAAAAGACGGCAGAGAGAGAGAGAGAGAGAGGGAGAGAGAGAGAGAGAGAGAGAGAGAGAGAGAGAGAGAGAGAAGAGGAACGAAATTCTGATGGACGATCGTCTCTTATTCCGGCCAATTGCGAATACGACTTTGCGGTGTTCAATGGCCGGACCCAGAACCGTTACAGGAGTCTGCAAAGAGTCCTCTGGTCCTTTGTCGAGGGCCACCCGGTATTATGCATACTGCATGAGGACGTGGGCCATGTGGTCGTGTCCACGTACTGGAGAGTTACCCGTGTCCGGTTGGAACGAAAATGGCTGTGCGCGCAGGAGAAGCAGAGAAGAGAGCAGGCAGCAGTGACTAAGCTGAACCGATGGCTATCCTAGAAAAAGTTTCCAAGCGTCGTAGACGCTACGACGATGACGTCGGAACGGCCGGCCTGTGACTCATTTTTTTTTTCGAGCAGCTACTCTGCACCCAGGATACTTGTGTACGCAGCCAGCGATGACTGAGTCTCTCACCTGAACACTGACTGTCATTTACTCAGACTCGGAATGTCGTAAGACGTCACGACGTCACGCGAAATTATCGGGAACATACCTATACTCGGACTTTGCTAACACGTGTTGGCCTCTTGTCAGCTCCCCCATGCCCCTTCCCAGGTTCACATCGAGCGCACGTGGCATTGGAACTTCAATCGGGATTTCGAGGCAATCAGTGTCGCCGGCTGCTTTCCAAAGATTTGGCTCGTCCTTAGAAAAAGTATCTAGAGGAGGTCTTGGAAAATTAGAAACGTCCAGAGAATTGTTGGGCTGAAGGAGCCGAGGAGAGCAAAGATGGTTCATCTCGTTCCCTGTAATAAGGAGCTGCCTCCAGAGGAAACACTAATTCTGCGGTACACGCGAGACTCCATCCATCTTAGCGAGCGAACGGGCGAACGGGCGAACGAGCGAACGAGCGATAGACGGACGCCAGGAAGCAGCTGTTTGCTGTTTGCAAATGTTCACCAAGACCTACGTAGCCACCCGGAATGTGTTGCGTCTGCGTGTAGGTGCGTGGAAATGCGTGTGTGCGCCCGTGTGACTAAACATAAGTCGAGAGCAGGCAGCAGCCTCACGTGAAGCACGAGTGTCTGGCCGCCCGAAGACGAAGAGTGTCCAGGGACACTCGGAGACGTTCGAAGAGACTCAAGAACACGAGTAGCGCGTGTCGAAGTTAGGAGGCAGCGGGAGTTTGGGAAAGCGCAAACACGAGCGAGCAGCAACCCTGCGGACGCAGGTTGTTATTGCTTCGTTGGAGAAATTGCGAATAGCCGAGGAAGCGTCGAGAACGGGGACGTTCGGGCCACTTAAGCGACTTCCTGTCCCCCCCCCCCCCACTGTGTTGTTCCTGTCAACCGATTTCAGAACTTCCGTCAGCAAATTTCCATAGCGACGGCCGATGTCCGGGACGATGGCGATTCTCCAGTTCTTTGTGCTAAAATATAAAGTCGCACGTCTGCGCGATTGTAAATTCGCATATTTGCGAACGCAGCGCAAAGGCCGTAGGAATAATTAGAAAACGAGGAGTTGCAGGGTGCGAGAGAGAGAGAGAGAGAGAGAGAGAGACGGATAATAACGACGATGACACGAGGAGTGACTGAAAGGAAAACACGGGGGCAACGAGTGATGTGGCGATCGAGGAAAGAAACGGGCGCTGCCTATTTTGCCAAGACGCGAGGACGAAGAACCGTGCGAGAGGCAAAGAAAATTTCTGAGAAAGTCACAAGAACCGCTCTGTGCGAGAACGTAGGAGAATGCACGAGACCGTTAGTAGACCATGATATTACAAATCTACGAGTCACGAAATCTTTGAAGTGTGTACGCGGAGCACTGAGCACAATGGCCTCCCTGTTTCATCCTGCAGCCTGTAGTATTTATCCGAGGGTCGGCCTTTATTTGTATAGGCGCCTCGCACTTGGTTCTCCTACGTAGGTTCTTCGGTCCGTCAGTCCATCGGTCCGTCTATTTATGTAACGTCAGGTCGTCCCTGGACTCACTTTTTGCCCCTTCGCCTTCCCTCGCCGAATACCTACCGATGTGCGTCGATGTGCAAAGTCGTGAGTCTCGAGGAGAGAGACGAGAAAAAAAATGGAAGATTCATTATAACTCATCCCGGGGGTCCCACGCGGGCCATGAGACTCTGAGCCCCCGTGAGCGCAGGGCCCGCAGGCCCAGAGTTGGTGAGCCCGTGGGTCCCTGATTCTCGAGTCCGAGGGTCTGCAAGACTCACACGGCGAGAGAGGGAGGAGGAGGGGGGGGGGTCTTCTTTGGTCACGAGGATTATTTGCGATGCGAATCTCTCGCTTTTGCGACGCGAAGCCCTTTGTGTCAGGCCCGGCGGGCTCTGGCGACGCGCGGAGAACCGACAAAGCTGCTGCTGCTGCGATTCTGCCCCCTGCGGCCGCACCCCCTGCACTTTGACTCGAGAAAACGAGTAGACCGAGGGAGGAAAGCAATTGAGCCGTCGCAAGAAGAGTTCCTACCTCGCCAGAAGCGGCTTATACAGCGACGAGCCTGCCAGATCTTTCTTCTTGTTACTTTTCCTCCTTTCCTTTCATGCTCCTCCCTCGGGCAACTGGAAGCACCTAGAGGCACCTCGTGGCACCTTGAGGCATCTACGGCAGCCTCTATTCATCCTCATCACTCATTCCTCATTCTTCGCTCTCCTTGTCCCTGAAACTGAAAGCCGGGTAGACCTGACAATTTCGAAAACCCGGCCTACTGTCGGCCCCGTATTGAGGAGCCCGATCGAGGAGAGATCCTTTCTGTCGGATCAGGCAGCCTGCTGGCTGTGCGATGCCTGATGCCTTCCAATTCGAATTCACTAGTCTACAAGGGACTCTGCGCCCCGTTTCGTCTCTGGTATTCTCGCAGTAGCGCACTCTACTTTCATTCTCTCGTTCTCCCAGCCAGGATGAAATACGACAGCCGCCTCAATTACCTGGTCTTGTTCGGCTGCTAATAATGCGTTTCCATGAGAAGAGCTTTGGGCGACGGGACGACCAGCGGGGCGCGTGTGTCTCTGGTGCGTCCCTTAAGCCCGGCGCACCCTGACGCACTGACGCACCCCATGGCGCACCCAATGGCAAACCATCCCTCGACTCAGCCCTGTCATCCGAGAACTCTCGCCCGTTTCGGATGTCATTTGTTCCGTTTGTGCGTTTGTGCGTTTGTCCGCGCACACATCGTTCGTTTCTTCCTCGGATGCACCCAACCGTTTCCTCGGCTACCTACGATTTAAAGACGAATCCCAGCATAATCGAAATTCACCGAGTCGCCCGTCAATTGGCCAGGATAACCAATTCAGAGCCTATCCTCCCGTATGCTCCCTTAATATATTGCTTTTTGCTTTCAGATGGCGCGTCAGATACGACATGCGAACAAAACATGACCTTCGAACGCGATGGCCCCACGTGGTACGTGCTCGGATTGGCTCGACAAGAGGGTTAATTAAATTCAAGCCCGAGGCGCACCCTGGCCTGGTTGGCATACGCGTCCTGCGCAAAGATGATCAGGAAGAATCGCATCGGACTAGCAGCGATGATCTTGCACCGGGGCTGGATCGGCTTTCGAGGAGTCCGAGACCTTCGACGAAGACGATCGTTATCCCGAACATTCGGCGTTGCTGCTGCATCCTGGATAATCGAGGATGCCAACGGGGTTGCTCTGGATGCTGCAGTAGGCAGCAGCGCTCGGCGCTGGTAGTTGGAACTAGGAAGCATGACCTGAATACAAAGGTGCGTGCACACGAACCATCCACCGCGCCGCGGACATGCTTCCCCATCGCCCACCCTGTCTGGATTCTTAATTTTGGACGGTGCCTGGAGCCTGTGTGGGTATGTGTATTTCACTGTATGTAAACGAATCAAAATAAAAAAATGGCAAGTGTAACGCGCGCTTGTCGCTTCCCGAAGGAGACAATTGTGCTGCTGCGGATCGGTGTACGCGAATCCGAAAAATAAAGAAACCAATGATATGATTACCTACCGTCTACCGTTTCCGGCGAATCATTCGTCTTCCGTATAGGACAAAACCCAGATCGTCCTTCTCTCTTTCTCTCTCTCTTTTTTTTCCATTTCCCTTCTTTCTCTCTTGTCTTTCCGTTCCCCCCTTCTTCCCCCTTGCTTCGCCTAATAAATTTCTCAGCGACCTCAATTGCTCTTCAATTTTTCACGACCCCCTGGCCCGTATTTCTCCCGTCTCTTTCGGAAGTTCGCATGAGAAATTTCGAGTAGGGAAGGATGAGGGTGCAAGTGTCGTTAAGCTGCGGTCAGGACTCAAGCCGCCACGGAAACTCACGTGAATTCGAAAAAACTCATAGGATCACAGCCGGAGACGTATTATCCTGTTTCTCTGGCATTTCTTTGAACGCTAACTTGATTTTCAATGAATATTTAGAAATACGGAATCGCGATCGTTGTCGTAACCGCAGCTTCAGGTAGCAAATAAGAAAAAAGCGAGACCGTTTTTTTTTTAACATGAAATATAAATATATTTGGGTGGTATTGTACAGTCAGTGGATGGTTCGTATATACACAACTATGTACACGCGAGACACAGTCCGACACATTGACGTGACTTGTCAGTTTCTTATTTTTTTTTCTTCCCTTTTACCTCTCTGCTATCTCTCACGCCGCGCACGCATGCGCACAATACTCGCGCACGCACGCACGCACGCCGACGACACACGCACACGCACGCACGCACACACACACACACACACGCACACACTGTGTCTCTCTCGCTCTCTCACGCTAATCACTTTAGTTTACTCCGCTTCTCTTGCTCTTGCGCAGATCATTATATCGTTTTATGTATATTATTTTGTTTGGCGTCTACGCGCGCACGTGGCATCCGACAATTCCTTCCTAAAGGATCGCGCCGCTCGCGACCGGTTAGTCACGACATCAGTTTAATTACAGGACTAATCAGTTAGACCTCGGTGAGACTTAGTTTAGACTTAAGAACTATGGTCAGAGAATAAGCGTAGAAATGTATCACACTAGAGACTTGTACATTATCTTAATATGTAGGTATTTTCTCGCTATATAGTAGATAGTTACTTCTTTTCCTTTACTTGATAAGATCGCGCGCACGCGGTCGCCCGAAATTGAGGACCCGACCGATCGCCCCCGCTTCCCAACCCCGACCCCCGAACTAGACCCCAGTCAGTTTGTGAACTCAACTACTAGATTTCGCGTGCGAAATCAAAATCTTTTTGCACCTTCTTTGCCCTTTATACCTCTGACCTCTTGACCTCCTCCTCTGAAATTGTACAATTTATCACGAAAACGACTGAAACCATTGGGCTTTAAAAAAAAACAAAGAAAACCCTGAGAGGAACACTCTCTCACTCTCCCACTCACCCTTGCTCTCATTCTCATTCTCAATCTCTCTCTCTCTCTCTCTCTCTCTTATTGTAAGAGGCTCTTTCGCAGCCACGGAGAGACACTCGAGCCCTCTCCGTCCGACCCTCCGAGTCTCTCTCTTTCTCTCTGTCTGGTTTTGCGTTACTATCGATTCGCTGGAAGCGGCGCCGACCAGTAGTATCTAGGCTAGGGCCTGCTAGGACCTGCTCGCACGCGCCTCTCGCGACTTTCCTGCTTCGCGGAGTTGGGCGCACATTTTCTCGATTCGGAGTTGAGGAAGTGTCTCTGTCGAGGAAAGGAAGGAAAAAAGGGGAGAGACGTTGAGAAAATGGAGGTCAGCGACTGTGCAAGTCTCCTCGTGCCAGAAGCGGGCACGATTCCTGTAAATACGTACGAGGACGGTTTCTACGTGGCGAAGTCTCAGTGGGCGTGTCCCCGTTGCAGTTCCAGCCAATGAGAGGCAAAGACGTGAGCACGTCACACTTCTAGCGAAGTAGAGCTCTTCCAAAATATACGGGAGCAGGTAATGTCAAATAGAAGGAAAACAAATGGGTAGGGTGTAAAATAAGAAGTTGAGAATATGCGATGACGTCAGGGGATATTGGATACCCGGCTCTGAGTCCTAAGACCCCCAATGAGACTCGGGAAAGGTCACAACTCCGAGTTGACCTCGGAGTGGCTACTGGTCTGGGACGCCCAGCTGAGGTCGAGACTCTGGTATTCCTCGTGCACGATCACTTCTAAATGATTCCTGTGATCGATCTCTGGCGTCAACTTGATAAGGGAGGAAATCGACTCGAGGAGATGCGAACTCTCCTGTTAATTCCAATGGAAGAGATCGTATGAAGCCAGACAGAGAGAGAGAGAGAGAGAGAGGGAGGGAGAGAATGAACTGGAGAAATTGGGAGAATGATTGAAAATGAGAAGGACAGAGGGAATAGCGAACTACAAAAAGGGAGAAGGAGAGACA
>JASANN010000049.1:2176238-2194495 GCA_031762395.1 Calameuta pygmaea | reverse complement strand
TAGAGAGAGAGAGAGAGAGAGAGAGAGAGAGAGAGAGAGAGAGGGGGGGGGAGTATAGCGAGTGCGTCTCGTTCCGAGAAACTTCGAGTCCCTCTTTATTGTCAAACGTCGAAAGCGAATTCTTTTATTTCTCTTGCGTTTTCTATTATCCTGATCGCTGCCCTCCTGGGCCACTTTGAGAGGCCAATATTCGTCTTCTTGGCCGCAGAGGTAAAACGGAGCAGGAGTCACGACGATCCGCATAAAATACCTCCACCGGTCCCCGAACCTGGCTTGGTCTTTGTTCTGGACTTTTCCGTTGGACAGGGTGCTGGTTCCCGATATGCGCGGGATAAAGATTAATGCGCGGCTTGTTTTTCTATTTCGCAGCCCAGTGCTGGAAAACTCGAGCGTTTCAGCAGTAGATATTGCACTCGTGATAGCGTCGTTGTACCAGAGTCCTACGTGTGCAAATATTGACGCATCCGCGTGGCAACGGCTCGTGTTGCTTTTACGAATAAAGCACCTGGGCACCCAGACACCGCGAAGAATCTTTAACTGACTGTCAGTTGGTATTGACTATCGATCGGTGCAAAAGTCCAGTTGCCATTTTCAAGGCAGATTCAGGGCAGCAGTAAAGCACCTATCGGATCTCGGTATACTGGGACATCGTCGTGGGCCAAATCAGTCGTCGTCTAACGTCAAATCTAGAGTCCGTCTGCGTCGACACAGATTGCAACTTGATATTCGAATTTAAACGGTTTTCCGCTGTTGCCAATTTTACACGGGAATGACTGGCAGGGCGCGTGAACAGCGAAGAGGTGAGGAGGTTGAGATCTGAGAAGAGAAAGAAAATGAGAGAGAGAGAGAGAGAGAGAGAGAGAGAGGAGACGACGACAGAGTTGAGGTTGGAGGCGTCAGTTTTCATGTCAAATCCTTCGGCCAAGCGACTTTATAATTTGCAGCAAGCGAATAATAGACGACACGAGGCTATCGGTCCGATATAAGTTATTTTTTAAATTCATTTCTTCTCGCACTTTAACGTCAAACCGAACAGTCGAGTTGACGCGCGCCTGTTCGCGTCAGTGCCTGTTTCTCGCGCACGCGCGCTTCTCTCTCTCTGTTCCTGTGTATGGTTCGAGTCACGCAGAAAAAACTGGCGATGCAGCTGCTTATCGTAGACATCCAATTCCCATAATCCTATCGGGCTATCGCTATCGATTCGCGCCTTTCTAGCATTAATAGTCAATTATTAAGAACCTGGACTACGTTTAGGTTTTTTTTGCTCAGTCGAGTTTTAAGGGGCATAGCGCTTTTTTTTTCATTTAATTATATTCTGAGGCAGTTTACGTTATTTTTTAAGGCTGAGTTATACCACTAGTGGACTGTATACACGTGGCTGGACCGGATCACGCGCCACATCGCCTTCTATCGCTGCACCAGACCGTCACTCTCTTTCTCTGCTTATCTTTTTCTTCCTCGCTCTCGGTAATAATAATATTTTCTAGGAACAAAAGAAATTAACGAATTATCCGTGTTGCCACTTTTCCTCGACTTATTCTAAAGTCAGAAAATGTAAAAACGAAAGTGAACGGAAGAGCCAGAAAAAAAATAAATAGTCGACGGCACGGATGAAATGACCGAGTGGAATAGCAAAAGAGAGAATAGTCAAGGCGAAGGAAGGAGAGACAACTTTTCTACTTTTGACTTGTCGCGCCGACTGACAAATTTGGCAACGACGATAGGTACGCGCGTGGATCCTTGTCAAGAGAATCGCAAGAGCTTCGTCTTTCCTGCGAGGAGAGCAGGAGGAGAAGGAGGAGGAGGAGGACGGGAGTAGGAAGAAGAGGAGCAGGAAGAAAGGAGGGCAAAGAGGTGCGCGCGGTCGGATATCGGTGATCGAAACTGGTCTCTCTCTCTCTCTCTCTCTCTCTCTCTCTCTCTCCCTCTCCCTCTCCCTCTCACACAGGAGCCGTCAAAGGAAATAGAGCCTGGAGACACCGAGACGCAAGACGGACACTCATGAATGCCCTTGCGTCCCGCCGATATTCTTCCAGGCCAAAAGATTCCCTCTTCTTAGAAAATAAGAAATTTCTCAAGAGCACCGAACCATCGGGAAGCTCGCGGACCGTGAGAGGGAAGTCGTGCATGCGATGCGGATTTTGGTTTCTCTATGGGGGGGGGGGGGGGGGGGGCCCCCCCCCCCCCCCCCCCCCCCCCCCCCCCCCCCCCCCCCCCCCCCCCCCCCCCCCCCACGACTTCCATCCGACGTGAGTTTCCTTCAAGGAAATGGCGCCTCTCCCCTCCCCTCTCTCCCTTCGAGCAAGAAAGACGCGTTTCGTCATCAGAGTCTTGAAAAAAAAAATGGAGTCCAGAAGAAAATCTAAAGTAGCTCGGAAGAAACAGGGCAGGTAGGTGACAGCGATACGAGTGGCCACGCGGTTGCAGTCGCACCGGAAAGGAACGTATCGAGTTAAGCGCACCAGCACGCGGAATGCCTTCAATCGAAAGATAAGAGAAGAAGATCAGCTTTAGTCGGCGAAGTGGCGAGTGAACGGGCGCATTTGACGTCGCGTCGGATGAGTTTTTCAATGTTTCTTTTATTCGGTCGCAGCACGCGAAGAAAAGATCGCAGCATCCACAAGACGCGACGATACGTAAAGCGAATTACACCTAGGACCGATTCTAAGATAAGTCTGCTCCTGCGAGCGCGTTTCATATTTTCCAAGACTCCTCCTCTTCGCTCTTTCTCTTGGCTTCTTGGTTGCTTTTGGAACTGTCACCCGTGGACGCCGCTTCCAGCCAATTATAGATAAGGACCGTAAGCGTCCGCTATAAATAATCTTCATGATTAGCAGTCTTTCGCTCCGATTATTACAAAGAAAACGAACGAGTAATTGTTACTCGCGTATCGCCAAAACGAACTTTATAAAATGTAGTAATAAGTGGAAAGGCCAATTACGCACTCTAACGTGAGATTTTGGCATCGAAGGACCCTGACACACTTTCACCCGACCCCCCTTCCCCCCCTCTCAACCCACTACTATTTTCACTACTTCTCTTTCTTTTGCACTAGCATCGCTAATCGGTCCTTCCGTGTCCATCCGTCGCACACACACTCACACTCTCACACACTCGGTCACACTCTCCCTCTCGTTGCGATTCGGTGACAGAGTTTGAAAATTTCCTGGACCTTCGCACTGGACTATCAGGCGCTCTCACTCTCGTGACGCACGTATCGAGCCTTCCATCCGAAGCAACTTTTTCGAAGAAGACGGAGGCAGCTCCGCGCATCTCCGAGGAACAGAAATAACTTGGAAAAGAAGCCAGTCGCACTTCGCGAATCGGCTCGCCATTAAATTCGTTATGGAAATCACACTACGTATAGCTAGGCGGAAACTATATGTGTACGTGTATGTAGGCGCATCGACGAGGCCTCCGAGAGACCGAGGAGACAAATACTTCGTGTCTCCCGTACGTGATCGACTCCTCGCCAGAGCCGAGAGCAGATAGATTTTCATTCGACTAATTCTTCGACTCTATTTCAGTATATTTTTTTTTATCATTTGCGCTTTTCTTTTTTTTTCAATCTCTTTGCTACTTGCACGTGCCGTGCGATAAAGGCCACATGCATTCACCGTAAACGAAACCGCGACGAAGACGAATTCGGCGTTCGCGGAAATCCGACTTCTTCCAGACTCGTTCGCCTCGTCGTTAGACCTCGCGCCAACAGTTCGCGATTCCTGCTAAACAGTCGTTTTCGTTATTTTTAAACTTCACGAGCTTCGCGGCTTCGTCGGTGGTTGATGTTACGGTGAATGCAAAAGGCGCCGAGATCTTTAGAAAATCGTTCGAAAATCGGCTTCGGCGTGGAGGACGTGACGTCTTTCTGGATGATTTCGAAGGAACCGCGAGGGTTCGCTCTCATGCGCGTCTCCGCCGCTCGCATAACGTAGAGGTTCGTCGGTGAATAACCTATCGGCACGGGTCAGTCCCTTCAGTCCGTCTGTCCGTTAAGCGTATATGCCTACACGTACAATGGCTAAACATTAAATTACAATGATAATAAGAACAATTAATAATTAATAGTAGCGATAAACTTCTCTCGGCCGTAGGAGCGCGCGTTGAGGTGTTGCCGTCGATTCTCGTGATCTCTTGTCTACGTGGTGGGTGTGGTCCAAGGTGCTAGTGACGTTGGACGTGAATATGGGATTGACGATGGTGTCGCTCAAGTTGTACGGGATCGACGAGATTACGTGGTGGTGGTAGTGGTGGTGGTGGTGGTGGTGGTGGACAGAGGATGGATAAAGCGAACGCAATGGGTGTTGAGGATGATGAGGTAAGGAAGTTGAGGTCGGCGACGACGACGACGACGACGACGACGACGACGACGACGGTGACGACGACGACGAAGACGATGAGGAGGTGGAGAGCGTGGAGGAGCAGGAGGAGGACGAGATAGAGAAATGTCGATGACCGTCCTAGCTTTGGGGCAGAAGGGCGTGATAGGCTGGCGCCTCGTAAAACCCGGCGGCCTGCAAGGCG
This sequence comes from Calameuta pygmaea, assembly GCA_031762395.1. Classification (NCBI taxonomy): domain Eukaryota; kingdom Metazoa; phylum Arthropoda; class Insecta; order Hymenoptera; family Cephidae; genus Calameuta; species Calameuta pygmaea. The sequence continues at coordinate 2,189,971 of JASANN010000049.1, read as the reverse complement.
TGAAGGGACGCCGCGTGGTGTCTGTGCATCGCGGTGGCGTAAACGCTGGAGACGCCGGAAGTCGCGACGGAAGCCGCGTGTTGGCCAAGGTGCGACGCCCGGGACGTCGGTCGTCGATAGGGATGGTGAGCGTGATGATGCGACGCGCTCGAGCCCGAGGTCGTCGAACCGTAGGCTTGGTGATAAGTCTGCTGGAGAACGCTGGAGCTCGGCGTCGTCGAGGAACTGCTCGCGCTTTGGTGCTGGTGGTGGGCGCGCATTGCGCGGAAGTAGTGCTGATAAATACCTGATATCACGGCCTTCTCGTCCGCAGAGATCAGGGCGGATGCGGATGGTGCCACGGACTGTTGCTGCTGTTGCTGTTGCTGTTGCTGTTGCTGTTGCTGCTGCTGATGTTGATGCGTCAGGGTCGCGGCAGCCGTCAGGGCGGCGTGATAGGATGCCGTGTTCTGCGCTGCCGCCGTCGAGAGACTCGAGGTGGTGAGGCTCGTACCGGCAGTGGCGGCAACCGTCGAGGTGTTCCTCCTGCTCGTCCTGCTCCGACTCGAGGATATCGGGGTGCTAGTCGGCGGCGGGAGGTTGTTCACGAAGGGACTTCGTCTCTCGCGCTCGGCTCGCCGATAGTAACAGGGATGTATCATGAGAAGTGGCTCGCCACCACCAGGAGGTGGCTTCGCCTGACTCGGGAGCTCGTACTCCACGCTACAGTCCACGTGGAGGGGTTGCGAGTAGTCCTTGTAGGTGGTCACCTCCTTGTACTCCTTGTACTCCTTGTAGGTAGAACTGCTGGTAGAGGTGGTTGTCGTAGCAGCAGCGGCGGCAGCGCTGCCGATCGTCGTGGCAGCTGGGGGTAGCACAGTCTGCCCCGGCGGCGCCGTGGCAGATGTCACCCCATGGTGCCCGTGTCCGTGCGTTGCACCGACCACCACTTCCTTTTCGTAGCAAGCGGCGGCCATGTTGATGCCGTCGACTCGGTGCCGACTCTACGGCAATCCGTGCGTCTTCTGCTACACCCGAATGACCGTCGGGCTGGAAACTCGACGGCGATCGCTAGACTCTCATCTCACGATTCTCAAAGACTCTCCTTCGCGATCTCACGTCCTCTCTCTCTCTCTCTCTCTCTCTCTCTCTCTCTCTCTCTCGGCCTGCTGCTTCCTTCCTCCCCACCCCCCCTTCTTCTTCGTTCTTTTCTGCTTCTCCTTCGTCACTTGGAATCGGCCTCTCCTTGTCGGGATATACCACAGGATATTCGATGTCTCGCCAGAGAAGCAGCTTCCTGCCTACTTCTCCATGCGGTTCCGCACGTCGTCCGCTCACTCCTCCTCCGCGGCTCAGTCCTCGTGGATCCACTCGATGAACGGCCTCGCACACAAGCAGCACCGTATCCTGGGGCCGCAAGTAAACCGCACAGACACTTGCTCGGAAATATTCGGACCAAGACACTGAAAATCCACGTTACTCTTGACGGAAATAATGATGGAAGTGAGAATGAGGATGACGACGGGAGGTTTTTACCCGGGCTTGGACCAAAGGGATATATCCAAGACCAAGGAAAGTCCTCAAAAGATTTCCACGGTGTTATCCGAAATCAAAATGGCCTTGGTGTCACACTCGTATGCTCCCACGGCACATGTATATGCACATATATATATTAACCACAAGCGTGCAAGTAGTCAAACAAAAAATAATATAAACTTGCAGAAACTCCGCACTATGCGATTTCCGTTCGCAATCACTGGCTCAAGCACTCGCATTCACACAGGCACGAACAGACGTTTCTTTTTCTTCCAAATTCGGGATTACTTTCCCAATTAGCACAGAAATTCGACAGTCGGGCCGAGGATGGACCAGCGGCTGTAGAACACACACACACACACACATCAATAACTTAAACTTGTCAGTCGAGTGTCGACGGGAGCTCCAAGTTTCCGCCTATGAGCACGGACGCCCGTATCAATCCGTGCTTTCAATTACCTGCGTGTGTCAGTACGCACGTTTTTACACACATCCATGTCCACGCACATCCGCCGTCTGACCGATAGGAACGGACAGCTATGTGTACACTGTTAACTCCTTCAGGCGTGTAATCGTACCTTGTGCGACGACTAGTACGATCCTTCGACAACACAGATGCACTCTACACGCACGCACGCACTGGTGTCTCTTTTCACGGCGGGACGAGAGTGTACCGCGAGTACTTTCATTTACTTGTGTTCGTGTCACGCTGTATATATATATACATGTATATGTGTGTATGTGTATGCACAGTGTTTAGTGTTTGTGTACGTATGTGCGTGTAAACGTGTGTGTACGTGACGCGATTATGTAATATGGTTTCGCTGCAAAGTTGCTCGACCGTCTCGCGCCGAGTGTCGAGCTACGACTGAAGCCCTGGCCCCCGCTTAATCCCCACCGCACGCTCGTTAACCCTACTCCTGGTGCCCCCCACTTCTAAAATTTCTCCTACCTTCCGCCGAATCATCGCCCCCACCACTGCATCCGTTCATCCTTGTCAGGGCCGGCACAAGACCCCACCCCGTCGGGGCTCCCGTTATTCATTATTTAAAACTAATTCCGCAATATGAACCTTCTTATTCGAAAATGCTTTTCCCTCTTATTTACATTGGCAGATTCAATGAGAAAATTTTATGAGACATTTTAAGGCCAAGGGTCCTTCTCCAAAAATTATCAGAAGTGTCATTCGAAGAATCATCGCTGTTCTCTGTGTCGCACTGTGAGCAGTGGGTATCGGCGATCGATTGATAACATGATAGACCGGCGCAAAATGGGGAGCATCCAGAGTTATCGGCAGAATATCCGCACTGTCGGACGAAACGCCGGAAGGCCGGGGCTCTTGGTAGGGTCGATTGTCGGCCCTGCGTCTCCTTGCCCAGAACAGAGCGGGGTACCCGCCGCGGAATAGTGGGGCTCGCGGTCTGGGAAACCGGCGACCCCTTCAACCCCAGTGACGCTCCTACCGTCTGCCGCCACCCTGGCCCACGGGCAGGGCAGCTCTTTCTCTCTGGAAGGAGCGGCGCCCTCCGACGCCCTGCGTCGCCCTCCGCCTCCCACCCGCCATAGCCGGAAATCGATTCAAAGAGCTGTTTTGGCACAACGCGACATTTTTATAGACAATGGATGGGTGTTTAATTAAGGGTCTCCCTCGTTCCAGCTGGGCCGCATCGTCACCATCGCTATTACCGCCGTCGGCGGTGCCAACGTCGTTGCAACCACCAGCACCGAAAGGCGACGCCAGCGCCGTACTCAACGTCTGGGCCCACGTTACATGTAACTCCGCCTCGCGTCCCACTCGACCAGCCCGAACTACGACCATTCGTATTCCCCACCACCTTCGTCCCAACGACCCCTGTCGAGCCATCACAGTTTTCCTCCCCGTCGCGGAATAGACGTTCTTTGATCCTCGACGATCCACCTCGTGAGCCGGTACCTACTTCCTTCGATCTCTTTCGACTGAGATTGCACCACTTCCCTGGACCCGCACCGCCCCTCGAGAATCGAACTAGCGCAAGACCCTACGCGGAATCAATGGTTGCTCCGTCCTAACAATGCAAGACGACCTCCTGGCCGGCCGGAGCCTGGTACGAACGGTACGAACGTCCTGACCAAGGAAGTTTCCTTCTGCAGACGCTCTGGAGAGTCCGCGTCCCCGACAGCTGGTGCGCGTCGACACGAGCATCCGTCGTCGCGTCAGTCCTATTGCGCTTCCTTGGAAAAAGTTCCGTCATTAATATTTACGAAAGAGGACGGCGACCCGAGCTGTGCGGACGATGCATTATGCACTCGACTCGCGTCTCCACAGCTTTTCCGAAAGCGATCATCCGTCTCTCTCTTTCTCTCTCTTTCTCCTTCGCTCTCGGAACTTGCATTCCACGTGCAGGCGCGTACGTATTGCAGCGACATCGTCGACCTAAAATTCCTTCGATCCTGGAAAAGTACTTACGAGTATACGAGCCCGTTCGAAAGCGACCAAGCCCTAAGTTCATATCAGTCGTGATTATCCGACAAGCATAGCTGCGTGCTGCTACCAAAATGTTGGTCGCAGTTTCTTATACGCGGATATCGCATCGATGAATATCGGAGGAACATTTTCAATTCGCATAACGCAGAGACGACCTTATCGATAGGAATTGGACTATTTGAATATTGCACGACGGCGCTTGTAGCGTGTGTGTCCGCGTGCACGTGAGCGCAGACATGCGCAGCCGCGCTGCGCCGTGCACGAGACTCGATACGCAGCTCTGTCGCATCGCATGTCTCTTTACGGGAATATTTCCAGTTGAATCGTGGATGCGTGCGTAGCTACTGCTTCCATAAAGTGCCTCCTCGTTCAGCCATGTTCTACGCTACTCGCAGGCAGTCGGAGCGAAGACCGACAGAGAAAAGGAGGGACAGACGTCACAGTCACGCGAATTCAGCCCCAACGACGCGTCAGCGACTCTGCCATCGGTAGCATCGCAATGCTGCTCATAATCGCTGCGTTCCTCATTGCCGCCATCAGCATCGTCTGCATCGTCCTCGTGAAGACCAGAGCGTCATCGACAGGAGCAGCAGGGGCATCGCTAAAGGCGATTGCGCAATCCGCGAGTCGGCCGTGCGTCTTGCACCCCGCACGCACCATTCGCACTATTCGCAGACGGGGACACAGGTCATCACTCATTTCGCCCTGAACTCTTTGTTCGGCCTTCCTTTTCAAAGTTTCGAATGCTAAGGACAGATCCTCTCCTCGTTTCTGTCTACCTGCCTCCCTCCTCCCCCCTCCCCCTTGCCCCCCTCTCACCACTCGAATGCGGCACTACAGCCTCGTCGCTCCCTTTCGTCGTCGTCTCTGCCATCGCTCGGAGATTATCAGAGCCCGATCCCCGCGCCCTCCGAGCAAACCGGCAACGAAAGTTAATTGGGCAGTCTGTCTGCCGTGATCTAGCCAGGCATGTGTATATGTATGTAACATGTTGGGACTAAGGAGAGCTGGACTCGTCACGCTTTGGAAATTGGAGAATTGGGCGCAGGGCGAGGAGGAGCATATCGTGCTAGTCAGATGAGATCAGGACGGCAAAGAGCCTTTTCGATAATCTACGGAGATACGAAATTACCAAGCTAGACCAACGAGTCCTGAATGCTCGTTGTAAAGTTGAGGCGAATTCAGGCCGACTCATGTTTTGAGCAGCGCAGCCACTAACGCACTGCGTCGCGGGCACTTTTAGAGCGAAGTCGTCAGCGCGACGGCGCGATTTCAATCTGTCACGTTTACATTTGCATTGCTCAACGCGGCTGCGCTTCCGGCGAGTTCTCGAATCGTTTATGCGCGCTTTATGCGTTTATACGACGACCCTTCTCACGTTCCCCGACTTCGTTCCGAGAGCGGCCATGCGTCGCCGTACGAATATTCCGACAATGAGAATCAACTGATATTGTTCAACCGAGTGAAATCGATCCGATCCGAATCGATGAAGAGGACGTAAATTCCAATTCGTAGGGAAAAAGTTTTTCATGACGTCATCAGCCCTCCGCGTCGTCGTTGTCGTCGGATAGATCAATACGAGATCCCGCTTCGAAAGTGTATCTCGTGTGCGGCAAACGAGACGATCCGCGATTCCACACTTGACACGCAAGACTTAAAATTTTGCAACCGATCGATAAAAGATCAAAAATAGATCTCTGGTTGCATCAGTCGACTCACTCGGCGATTTGAAATTCTAAAGTCTCGCGACCCTCGTGTCATCGACTTGCTTCATTTCGCAGTAAGATTAGGCGACTGTATCGTCGCGTACGCGTCACGAGGTCGGCTTTCCGAAGGCGCGTACTTTACATCACGATTCAGTGACTGCGAGACATTTGCTTGCGTAATTTCGCGGCTTCTAGTCTCCCCGTGTCTATCGAGTCTGTCGTCGACGTTTTGCCTTGTTTACGAGTCTTGCCGCTCGAACGAATTTGGCTTCGGCGAATTTACATCGCAGCGACCGACCAGGTCGCGGCCGATTCGACGCTGGCTGCTCCTTCTGACACTTTTTCAATTCGGCCGTCGTCTCGGGCTTTCCCGAGATTAACCGAGCGGCGCCGATCTCCCTGCCCCCTGGGATCGCAGAGTTGCGCAGCGCCCAGAAGAGTGCGTGCGCGTCTGCCGTGTCGGCGCAACCAACGAATAAATAATGCACGTTAAAACGGAGTCAGCCACGAGTTTCCGCCACGAATAAATCGGCCGCTCATTTTACATTAAGACTAGCTGTTATTTATGGCGCGGTTCACGAATACGCTATTTAAACAACATCGTACGCACACGTACGGGCCGAACAAACGTGTTCGCCGCGGTTCACTTACTCCGATAATGCAGATCGTAATCTCTGACCCCCGCATTTCCATTCAAGATCCTGCAGGCGTACACGTGTCACATGCATACGTGTGCGGCTCGTACACGTCTCTGCGTGCAGGCCTCCTCTGTGCTTCTCTCTCTCCCTCAGCTCAGAGCAGACACGTGACATGGCCGAAGCCTCCTGAGCCTTCGTCGTCCAAGATCGCGTCCGGCTCCGCGATGAATTCGCTCCAGACACCGATGCGCGCGAGGCCGAAGACTCAAGGACGCGTCTAGCTATCGACTTCGGCTAAGGATCCGGCGGAGCCGAAAGAAGGACGAGGGAGGAGCTTTTCCTTCTCGGCCGAGGAGGAGCTCAGGAAGAAGGTGGAGGCGTCCGTTATTTCCTATCCAAGTTATCGCTCAGATGGGCAGCTTAGCCTGACGGATATACGGCAGATGGCCTCCTCCCTCGTTGCTTCCCGTATCACTGGGTTCCCTGCTGGCTACGCCTCCGTATCGTTATTATACAAACGTTGTAAATAAACCAGGGATTACGATAGGACTCCAGGGTTATTGTTATCCGCATCGTACGATAGACTGTGAGAATCTTCGGTGTCGCCAGCAGCTTCGCAGATGCGTTTGCCTTTGCCTTATTTCTCCCGGTCACAAAGGCCGCCGCAAAAGGTTCTACGATCGGACACGTACAGTTTCGAGAACCCGGAGAGTGGAGGCTCAAAGTGCGAGCGAGGGAGGGAATACGACGATTCATCGATACAAAGGACGAACCCGGCCGCAAATTATACGCTACGTACCTGTTGTAATTATTGTGGCGTAATGACCAGCTCCGAAATTCGAAAGCCGCCCCGGGGTTTTATTGCTTCTCTTGCTGCAATACGTCGAAAGCAATGGTGCCGATATAAATAAGGGAGCTGTCCTTCGGCTGCCGAGAGTACAAGGAAGACGAGAGAAGCCAAAGGAAACGATTCTGCCCGGAATTATGTCCGGGTAAGACCCTCCCCCTGACCCCCCTCCGTGACCTTTTCACTCTCCAACGCAACTCGGCCGATTTCCATCTACGGCCAGCCGAGTCCCGTTCCGGAGAAAACAGCCGCTTCCCTGCTGGCACCTTCTCGCAGGTCCCTTACGTCGGCTGCACTTGTCCCTACTATTAAAAAAAAAAAGAAAAAAAAAGATTCCTGCGCGGAGGCAGCAAAGGGAAATTTGCATTCCACCGATGAAACCCGATTCACCCTCCTGCCTTTCTTCCCTCGTCAACCCTTCTCGATCCCCCCCCCCCCCCCGCCCCCTTCCGCCATATGGCGTGTATACATGCTCGCACTCACACACGTGATGCAATCGTTCCTGTTCCGGCCGTTCCCCCTGACATTTTCTCCTCCATCAGACCGTCCTCTTTTGCCCTGCTTGATAGAGGAACTACGGGATATCAGCAAGAGTAACGATCTTTTTGACTAACGAAATATTGTTTGACTCGCGAGATGCGATTCGACTGACGCAGCTTGACACGTGAATTCAAGTGATCTTCAAATTTGAAATGTCTGCTTGGCCAATTTTGGAGCTGATGCGAATTTCAAGAATGGACCATTTTTACGGAATCGAACTGCCCCCACGCATCCACTGCGCAGACGCATTTGCAAAAACGTTTCCACTTGGTTCTTGTAGGACCGGTAACGACGTCATCACATGGTCGTTTACTCGATACCCCACTTAGTATAGTTACCGATAACGTGCCGGTACGCCGAACCGAACAATCTTAATCAGCCGAGACGTTCGACCAAGTGTCCTTTCTCCTCTCAGTGTCTCTCCAGCCTCCTCCATTAATTCCGTTCCTTTACCTTTCTCTTTTGTCGCTCTCTCTCTTTCTCTCTCTCTCTACGAATGGCTCCGCGGTGTAAATCGAACGATGCTTCCGTTACTTCCCAGAGGGAATCGAGCGACGAAACCGATCGGACTCAAGTCATGATCGCGATTGTCGTCCTGATCGATCCTCCGTGCATGGTCTCACGCAAGACTGAACTCATCTTCCTCGGATGGGTTGGCAGTCCGGGAACTTCGTGCGCAAAGTAGGCCGAGACAGGCTGCCACGAGACACAATAGACCAGAGTCCAGGAAATGTTCCTGCAAGTTCCTGCGCTTGGCAGGTCCTCGTGCGAATCCCCCCCTCGTAATCGAAACCACGAAGGCCATCGGTAGCAGCAGGAACACCGGTAGCAGGAGGAGCCGACGTCGCGACGACCGAGCATAAAACGGCGCACGTGTAGCAAGATGTTTCGAGGAGGACGGAGTCCACTGCTCGACTGTCCTGCATCCCAGCCAGGAAACAACCGGTAGACGAGTAAACGATCTCAGACTGGGCCGTTACAGCAGGGAGCGGCTTTTACGGAACGATCCAGTATCGAGTTAGCTAGCGAGCGTTTGGACGGACCGAGTCTTAGAGGCATGCGAGTGCCGGCATGGCCCCCCTCCCCTCCCCCGCATCAGCCATAAAAAGCCCAATAAATTAATTAAACTCGTAAAAAGCTCTAGGGGCTGCCACGAACTTTCACGCTACGAATGGATAGAAGCCGCGTTCGAGCACAGACCAGAGACTTCAGCGAATCGAGCAGCCGTTCGCTGACTTCGGGACGAGCGACTGGAACGAGAGGAAATTGGCAAGAGACGTAAGAGTTAGGTGAAGAGACAAGCAGAGAAAGACTAACGCGAGTTGGAGAAGGGAAGCGTAAGAGCTGCTGTGTCCGAGGGGAAACAAGTAAAAGGACAAAAATGAGTAGAAAGAATGAAAAACATTTTTGGCCTATTCAACATGTTTTGCACGTTGCGAACCAGCCCTTTCGTTACTGGTTGCACCTGTCAGGAAAATTCTCTGGATCCTTCGGCAATGTATTAACGTTCCTTACGACGGTGTCCAGGATGATGCGTTGCCAGTGCAGGACGCTCCGCTACGTGGAGTTCCGGGGCCTGAACGACCACGTTGCCCGGCTCGATCGGCAAGCAAAAAAATACTTGAGTCTAGGGACCACCCGCGGAATCTAGCCGAAGCTGCCTTCCTCTTTCTCTCCGAAGGCTCCACTCGGCGATTCTACCCGATTCTACCCGATTCCACCCGATTCTGGTCTAGCGGAGCGGCCTCTCCTTCCTCTCGCTGGTGTCAGCCATCTCCCTTTCCCACGGAAGCAGCGCGCTCTTTCTCTCGTTCTATCTTTCGGTCGAAGGAAAACGCTACGTGGCAAGGGAGTATCCGAACTGGGCTCGGTGCGACGCGGGGCCACCCGCTGCCAGCGGATTGCAAAGTGAAGAGAGACGAAAGAGAAAAGACCGAGCGAACCTGCAGCCAGAGCTTTGTATTTGCAGAGGGAGAGAGAGAGAGAGAGAGAGAGCCAGAGAGCAGAAGGTTTGCCTTGCGAGAAACTAAATCGATCTCTCTGCTTCTTTCTCACTCTCTTTTTCCTTCCCTTGGTCGCTCTCTCTCTCTCTCTCTCTCTCTCTCTCTCTCTCTCTCTCTCTCTCTCTCTCTCTCTCTCACTCCTCTGGCCCCACGGCAACTGTCTTAAGTGGGACGTGATCCGTTTCCGGGAGGAAGTTGCGCCGCTATCGATGTTCAGCCCATTTTCTTGTGAGTCGTGCAGTTTAGACACAGATCACATATCTTGACTAAAATCTCGATGGAAAGGAGAATCGGGGATTACAGGCGAATGGAGGTGGAGCGGGGAGGAGCGGGGAGGAGCGCCGTTGTGGTCGCCAACGTAAGGGACGCGCAATGATTTTCTTGTGCGCGAGATTAAATCCAGGAAAGCGAAAGAGAATGAGGTGGCGAGTGAGAGAGAGAGAGAGAGAGAGAGAGAGAGCGGGAAGGGAGAGAACAAAGAGGAGAGCGCGAGGGACAGTACTTATACCGGGTGAGACAAAGCATCGTAATATCTACGTAATTGAAATTATTTCAGAGACGCAGTCGTTCTCGTACCAGCAACCGACTCTCCTCCTCCTCCTCCTCCTCGTCTTCTCTCTTTCTGGGCTTTCTTTTACGACAGCTTTTCCCGGGCCGTTGCCACGTCCGACCCTCCTGGCGGAACCTGAAGCCCCAAAGTACCGAAGCACAGAAGCCTCGTGTCCCCCTCCCCTCCCCTCCCCGTTTCCTTACTCCTCATTTTTGCATACCTACAATTTCAATTCCTTTAGCCTGACTAATGCATATTGATGTTTCGCAAGGTTAGCGGAATCGGCTACTCTCTCTCTCTCTCTCACTCTGTGTGGCTATGTCTCTATCTCTCTTCCTCACTTTATCATTGTTCGCTCCTTGTTCTCCTTCTTTGCCATCTCCATCTTTCCTAGCGATTCCTCGAACGTATCGAAGCCCGCAGGAGCCACGAATTTTGCAAATTATCAAAGGGTAAACCCGTCGTCGCCGGGACGACTATCAAATGTATAATATTGCTATTCTGCGTTCGACGGCTACGACGGCGACATCGACAGGATAATAATTTCTGGTTGAAACGTTTCAAGCGCCAATCGAAAGATCCAGGGTTTCTTCATGCGGATGAACTAGCGAGTCTTATCAGACGTATAGGAGGATCGAGTCGCATGGAGAAAGAGTCGCGAGGGGGACGAAGAGAGTAAGTCAAAGAGGGAAGGACATGGCCGACTACAGGAGCAAGAAGAGTTCGAGAGTAGGTAAAGGGTTGCTGCGGATTAAAAGTCGAGGGACGAGTCGTACTATAACACACATATATAGGCTTACAAAAGAGCTCTTTCACCTCCTTCGTGTTCCTTTTGATTTTTAATTAAATCGTTCCACGTAGATTGGCTCGGAGCTGGAAGCGAGAGTCGAGGATCTGCTAGAAAGGATCTCCAGACACGTCCCTGAACCTCCCTCCTCCCCCCACCCCCGTCGATATCGCAGCCTCCCGCCGTCGCTGGAGCTCTGAGACTCCCCAGCATCCACCCTCTCGCCCTTTCTCACCCACACGCACACAAGTCTTTGCAAATAGGTACGTTCTAAATCGAGATCGATCCATAGTTCACAGATCGATCGAGAATTAAATTAAAGGATCGATAGAGCCAACGGTAGAGTCTGCATATCTGGACCTCATTCCGAAATTCCAAACTACGGCAGCCATCCTCGTGGGGTCTCTGATGTTATCTAGGCTGGATCGTGATCCTAAAGCTCAGTATCGATAGTATTCGGTGTGAAAGAAGCAGACGCAGAGAGAAAGCGACTCATTCGAAGTGACATCCTCCAGTCAGGATAATTCCGAATGATTCGGGATCACTCGGGAACAGTGACTATCTCGAATTAGAAATTCCCACCTTCCAGCTCCTCCTCGGGAATCACTTGGCAATTTGCTTTTGAGATTTTAGGCGCAAGATTTGAGTGTCGATGTCAGTTCTGGTAACTCCCAGGAGACAGGGTGCTCGGCCTGGAGATGGTCCCGACTCGGCCCTTGACCGCGGACGTGGCCCTTCTCATGTCGGGGACTTAGAGTAGCTCCGCGCATTAGAAGCAGAAAGCGAGTGTGACAGAAAAGCGGAGCTGGTAATCTGCCGGAGAGACGTGGGAATGCCAGCGAAACCAGAGAGCCGGACAGAAGATGTGGGTAGTCGATGTTATTTCGTACGTGCGTGTGTCAAACGGTCCAAGCTAATCCACCAGGGGATGAGACGGGATTGGACGGGATAGGACGGAATGGAATGGAACGGAATGGAATGGAATGGGACGGCATAGAATTCGGGTCCCATAGCCTTCTCTCTTCCAATGCGCCGCACAGCCTATGCCCCATGGCTAGCCTAATCTCTCTCTCTGGAGCTTATATACGAGAAATGCGGACCGACGAGTTTAAAGATCGCCCCTCGGTCCCGTGCATTACCCCTCCTACTCCTCTCTCTCTCTCCCCTCCTCTCTAAGGCCTTCCTGCGACCCTCCCTCTTCTCTCGCTCTTTATCCTTCATCTTTCATCCTTCATACCGAATCCTTAAACCTTTCACAGGTTATTCTTTTCCGATTCTTTGGACTCTCAACCGTTCATCCGTTCATCCGTTCATCCGTTCATCCGTCTACTGTCCACAACTCTGAAATTGCCCTGGCTACAGACGGATGACTGTCCGGTATCAGAAAACTGCGATACCACACGTAGAAGTAGCGAGAGCAAGAGGAAAAGGACGCGAAAGAGAATGTTCGAACCTTTGTGTATCGGAAGACGCTCGTCATCCCGGACGTCGCGACGTCCTCGTGACAGCCTCGGGTTCCGAAAACGCCATGTCGAGATGTCTCGAGGATCCCTCGTGGCCCCCCCCTCCTGCCCTCCCGTCCACATTCGACCAACTCCCAACTACACGGATTCGCCATTTGGAGTAACTCGCGCCATTTGGTGTGAGTCGCCGGATGAACCCACCGTATGTAGTTGCGTATTCACGGGAGGCAGCTCGAGGGCGGGTTGGCCGGACTGCCGGGACTCTTATCTCGTCCCTAGGGCCCCTAGGGGTCTCTGTAGTCTTTAATCGCAGCTACGTGCTTACCTGTGAGCTGGCGCGACCAGAAGCGCCCATAGCGCGCAGTTGCGGAACGTCTTTCGCAAGGAACCGCAAGGCTTCACCCTCCCGATTCGCCTCAAATTTCCATGACGCTGGTTCACGCGGTAGCCCGACCCGATAAGCGCACTTTGCGCGAAGAGGCTCGCATCGTTGTTCTTCGGGAACTCTGCTGCTGCTGCTGCTAGGCTCGGAGGCTACTCAGGCTCAGGTCCTGGCACAGTCTAGAAATTGCACTTTCAGGCTAATCGAAATTCAATGCCGAGCGTCCTGGCCTGCAACCGATACGCAGCCCGTCCAAGCAGGGAGAGGGATGGAGCAAACCCGGCATTATGTTAATACCACGGGTTTAGGGCCCATAAAACGACCAGTTAAATTGCCTATCCCGATGTAGAATAGATTAGAAACTATTTCTTCCTTTATTTTATTTTATTTTTTTTTTATTTTTCGACCGACCTGATACACAGGCACCCATCTACCGGAGTAGCGGTCCGATGCAATACAAGTAGAATATAAGCCAGGGGCCTGGTGGGACCTTGCGTGGGGCTGCGCCCTGCCAGGCTTTTCAACGAACGTGGCCTAAAGGTCCCTCGTTTACTCGGCCCTCTATGTCTGATACATATTTTTATGATGTTTACCCGCTACGAGCGCACATCCGAATCGTCCTATTTGCATTTCATTACGAGTCTCGCTCTACTCTCCACTCTCTCTCTCTCTCTCTCTCTCTCTTCGAGCTACAGCTATGTTTGCCTGTCCCGAAACTTATTTCGCCTACCCGCTGATTCCTCTCGAACCTTTAGACCCCCCAAAATCCTTGCAAACCCCTATACCGGCAGCCCTCTTCCTGACCCCCCCCCCCAGCCTCATCCAATACGCTATTCCG
>JASANN010000049.1:2164137-2176138 GCA_031762395.1 Calameuta pygmaea | reverse complement strand
CTCTCTCTCTCTCTCTCTCTCTCTCTCTCTCTCTCTCTCTCTCTCTCTCTCTCTCTCTCTCTCTCTCTCTCTCCCCCATGAGCTATTGTATTTTTACTCGTAGACATTGGAAGCACCTGCGCTGCTACGAGACTCGCGTCTTTCCGCAGCTACGAAAAGACACGTCGACACTGGGAAACAGCGTCGATCGGCTACCGAATTTATAGAACCTCCCGGGACGACCACGTCTTGCCACGCCTCGATATCGAAATCTTGAGCACCGAATGGATTCAATTTTTATTTTCGTAAAATTATTTCTCTCGCCGAGATCCTTGTGCTGCAAGATAAATAACGAGCGGGGAGGTTTCGACCATCGCTAAAGTAAATAGTGAAAAGGAATTTCCCCTTGCCGAAGAGAGATTCAGCGGGTATTCGGCCATTTCGAATTTCTTGATTTTAGAGGAACGAGCTTTTGTCGTTCAATTTTATCTGACATTCGGATCCCGCTCGAGGACCAATGAGCTTTTTCGTCGATGTATCAGAATTTGTAATTTCGGTGAAATTCCGTCAATGATCGTAGCGTCGGGGTTGTAGTTCAGGCTTGTGTTGCTCGGGAAGTCAAAGTCAATGTTCGGCTTCCCGTTAAACCCTTTCCAGAGCATAATTTAAAGCCTGAGTAGTATTACTACTGGAGAATCTAATCTCCTGACATTCGGTAGTAGGTACCTCTAGGATTGGCAGTACCCGTCCGCCCGACAAAGGCTTAAATTTCAACGTTAAACGCTCCATTTTACAGCCCGACCATTTGCACCGCTTGCACCGCTTGCACCGCTGTGCAACGGTCTTAAACCGTAATTGCTATCGAATTGTAGAGAGCGCCAATTACCCGAGTACAGAGAATACCGTCGACCGTACAGCGAATGGCAAACGGCGCTTACCTATACCGCCGGTGATTACCCAAATCCATTAGCGTACCCGTGAGCGAGTGACGTAGTGCCAACTCTGTTTAGACGCCTTTTTCGAGAAAACGCACGAATATTCGAATGCTTCGGTCGATCGACAAAAAACCGTTACGTATTCGTATATTCGGTGCAGTGGTGGGTGCCATAATTTTTGTACGTGCGTCAGAAAGTAATATCAAAGATGTCGCTTATAAGAACGAGAAAAATATGCCTCTCCGAAAAGACATTTTTCATTGCCCAAGTTTCAATTAAATATTTAACCGATAAGAATTACTTAGGAAGGTCTAGTTCAGAGTTTTAGGGTAAAATTTAAAAGGGAGACCATCCGTTCTAGAGCGTCGAACTGAATCCTCTTGACAATTGCTGACAATCAGCTGCTCCAAGTTCGGTCGGTTCGGCTCGAGTACCTTCGCCTCCCCTCGTTGCGCCCTGAGCGAGATATTAGTCGAGCGAGGGATCGGTCCGCAAGCTTGTCGGACGATAAGCGCCGAGATATATGGACCTCGTTATGTCCTTTCCCGCTTCTATTACTTGCACCACTTTTCTTTTCCTCCTGCCTCGTCTCCTGGTTGCGCGCGCAGCTGCACACGCACGTGACACAGTCGAGCGACCCCCGCCGAATTTCGTCGGGACTTTTCACTGGTAACGAACCATGGAACGAACCGGCCCAATTCCAAACTGTTTCGCAAAGCCAGCACGGATTCACAAAGCTTCTAGCAGCGAGGACGCTGCCAGTGAATTCATGCCGAATCTGAACCTGGGGACGTCGTCTTCTTTACAAATTACCAGCACAGATATTGCCGGGTGTACTGGTGCTAGATTTTGGCCTAGCGAGGACAGGAAGCCTCGTGTCAATGGACTCGGTTCGACAATGCCCCTCGTCAAATAACGCTTGGTGTTCGCATTTCTGCCATTTCACGGACCCAGACATTTTCATGACTATTATCATTCCGGTCAGGACGTGCTGGAACGAATCGCGACGATTGTTCCTCGCCCGGCGCTCTTTGCTGATTGGAGCAGCGGACAAACACCAATGCAGATTGTTCGGAACGGACTGGCAGAGCCACGACTTTTCTTTATCACTCTCTCTCTCTCTCTCTCTCTTTCTCTTTCTCTTTTACTTGCCTCATCCTCGATCATTTACTTGATTTATGACTCATAAGTCAGTCTTTTACACGTTTGTATCTTGTTCATTTTCGCATTGGACCCTGTGCCCTTTTGACCTATGCATGCGTATTCGATGAATAACCAAGCATACTGCAGTTTTTTAATTTTTCATCATCTCCATCGTGCGCTAACGGCAGGTATCGTTTTTACTAGTAATTTTGTCGCTCTACGAACTTTAAGAATAATTAAACAGAGTTGGAATTAAAAGAAAAATCTCAGCCGGTGGTAGACGTCGCATAGTGATACCGAGAAATCTAAGATAATCGATGTTTCATAAAGCCGCATAAACAAAGAGTGTTCATTTTATAAGAATGCCATCCGTGCAGTTTTTATGCGCAAAATGAATGAGAACATGAATGAATGACGAATGGAAAAAGGGACGTACAAGTGGCTCCATCGTAAGAGCTGTGAGGAAACAAGCTATTGCACAATCGGGAGTTTCTAGAATTCCAGCGACCTCTCCGCCGGCATGCTGCTGGATGATGAAAGTTTTCGTGCGACTTTCCGCGTGAAGATTCGCTTTCCTGCACCGCGATTTCTTGTGTGACTCGCGCGACAGTCAATGTGAGTGAAGTGCAAATCATCATTTCGGTGTAATATGCATTATTTAGATGTCTCGTTGTTAGTATTTCCGAATTTTACTTAATCTAGCCTAATCGTAGCCTAACCTAACTTTTGAGGACAACAGCACACAACTTGATTCTCACGTGTCGCCCAAAAGGGCTTACCGGCCTTTTACGTATCTTCGATTTTCTAGTATCACGCGTTTCTTTTAACCATATACAATCTATTCTTCACTTCTTCAAGGCAGTCTTTTACTTTAAAGTAAATTTTCATTCACGTTTCCCCGCAAATCTCTTGTAATTCATAATTCTGTCTTATTTGAACTTTTTGGTTATTTAAAGCATTTTTCATTAATATTCTTGTATGATCCAGCAGAATCATATCTCATCGGGTAGCAATGCATGTAACGACAGCTGTCTTCTTGGAGCATATATTTCTTTATCTACTTATGTAACTTCAAGTACTTCAATGTCTCATAATCAAACCTTCTTACTTACAGAGAGCTGCCAGGAAATCCTGATCGCAAGATAAGTCTAATATTTCTGAAGAAACATGTTGTACAGTCTGTGAAGGAATTATTTGGAGAAGAAGGAATTAAGTGCACCATAGACATTTTAAAGTACAATATCTCAGAACGTAGATTTATATTACGTTGTGAATTAGATGATTACGTGCGACTGAGAGCAGCTTTAACCCTTGCAACGGAATACGAGGAAGATACTTGTAGCTATACTGTGCATCGAGCATCTCCAAACTTATTGTCCTTCACTGCAAATAGCAGAGCGTATGTGCACTAGGTCAGAATTAACATTACGAAGAAGTATTACGAGCTGCAATTTGTGATTCTTTTCAAATCTAGATTAACTCTAAATTTGGAATCACAAGTGTAAACACAGCAGAAGAGCTTCCGCGACCATCATAAAGTGTTCATAATTTTTGTTTTATTGCAAATCATAAGGAAAACCAGATATGCCCCTAACAAAACAGGAAGGCAAAGATACAATAATTTTTGCTTCTAAAGAAGATCATGCAACACCAAGCAAAGTGGATTTACCAGAACCTGAACCTAGTCCAGGGCTGATATTACCAAATGGGGAAATAAACTGGAACTGTCCATGTCTGGGTGGAATGGCCACCGGACCTTGTGGCCTGGAATTTCGCGAAGCATTTTCCTGCTTTCATTATTCCACTGCTGAACCAAAGGGATCTGATTGTTATGAGGCCTTCAGGACCATGCAGGCCTGCATGTCCGAATACCCTGCCCTTTATGGGAACAAGGAAACAGACCTGGATGACCTTGACAATGAAAATGCTAATGCTATAAGTAATGATAAGGGAAAATCGTCAGCAGATGAAACTCACAAGAGAAAGGAAGTTACAATGGATACAGCTTCGACTACGACAAAGAATGAAGATAGACCAGAGACATCAAGTAGTAAAAAGGAGGTAGAACAAGCTAAGGATAAATGAATTATATATGAAAAAAAGTGTCCAGTTTTATTGTATAACTTTTGCCACTTGTAGTATCCATTATTCGATGCCAAGCGAAATTGGTTTTCAAAGGCCTTAACAGGATTTTGTTTCCATCTAGATTTGTGGTATTAAAATACGTTAATTTTCGTGAAAAAGATTCTTCCTTTACTTAAAATGCCAACAAAGGAAAAACTAATATAAATTTCGAATATTATTATTATCATCATATAGCCAATTTCTGATTCCTGATTTATACTTCAATAGTTATTGCGAGAAGGATGTTCCAATCTTTATTAGAAGACATGGGTCTCAAGAGAGTGAGAACCCTTAAATTAAGTCTTTAACTTGCATTCGGCTCTTTACAAATTTTAGTCGTTATGTTTTAATTCTTCAAAGCAAATCAGCAACGTTCTCAGTACTGCATTTAATGTATATGCACAAGATGATTCGAAGGTTTCTAAGCCATGGATATTATCAATTCTTTTCCCAGTGATTTAGGTATCAAAGACTGACGGGAATGATTTAAATATTCATGTAAAAACAATTCTTCGAATCGTCTCACACTGCATGAATAAAGTCATTTGTATATATTTACTTGTCGAGTCGATATTCATGACAGGAACTTAACATTCTTGCAAAACTTCCTCTAAGAATACTGACGTTTGAAAATGTTTCATCCTTTGCTTTTATGGCGATTCGTTTTCCTACTCGCGAGAAAAGACATGAAATAGAAACCAATGATAGAATTATAGTTGTAATTATCGAATATTTCCGATACCGTGTCATGTTCGTAACAAAACATGAATTGTGTTAAGCTATTTAAATTTGATTTGTTCCCCATTTAAATTTATAAGTAATATAACAACAAGCAAACAAGTTTTTCGTTGTTTTTGAAATTTTTGGGAAAGTCGCTGCTTTTTTTCGTGTAAAAAAAAATTAATATTGTAAGGTCAACAGCCGGAGACTGTGACGATTTTCGCAACCGAATAAGAAAACTATAGTGTATAACGTATTTTTTTCTTAAGTGCGTGTTCAGAAATCTTACTGAGTATAGTTCGGTCACGTTGCATCTCTTTTTATTATCGTTATTATAAAAGAGATAGAAAGATATTAGAATCGACTCTAGAAAGATTTCTGAACTTACTACCAGTAGATAGATAGGCAATCTTTTTAATCTCATTGTTAGAAGCGGCCGATTTCATATTTGATATTTTAATACTTTACAAGTACGTATCATTGGCAATTGCGCCAGAACCGATACAAATGTATCCAGTCGCCAATAAGAATGAAAACGAAAAATACTGTGATAGGTCCAGGAAAATTCAGGATTCAAGGTAAAGTCCTTCATTCCTTCCTTTCCTTATGGCTGACTCCTGCAATGAGATGTGCCAGTAACAAAACCTCCACATAAGATCAATTCAGAGCAAAGATATTGAAAAAATCGTTAAGAGGCGCCCTAAATGAGAAAATCATAAGAAGTAGCGGCTACAATTTTGTCGGTTCAATCGTACTGGTCGAAAAACTTTGAAATTGAGACTCTAAATTAGTAATAATTATTCAAGGCTTTCATTTTTCAATTGTTCGACTCGTACGATTGTGTTTTTTTGAAATCTTGTCAAAAGTGTAAAACTCCAAATGAAACAGAAAGCAGCAAAGATTATAAAGGGAGAGAAGCGGGAGTCGGTAAGTAAGGAATTTGCATGAGAAGATAACCTAGTAATAAAAATTGCCACTAGTGGCGCAACCGTCGCTACTGGCTGTTGGCATCGACTGACATATCAGCTGTCTCGAGGTTTTAAGTTCCGTAAGTGGCACCATGAGTGGCAGCACTACTACCACTACCAGCACCACACAAGACTGGCATTCTCGTTCGTTCGTGCATCAAGCATCAAGCAGCATGTATTTCTACGTTACACCGTTAAAAAATTCAAAAAGAGCGGCAGTGTCGTAGCTGATAAAAAAATAAACGTGCTTCTTGTGCTGGAGTAACAAAGCGTGCTGTCAGAAGCTTAAGGTGATTCTCATAGTTATTGCTAGAGACGATTCAGGAGTAAAAAAAAAAGTGCGCGGAGTGCACCCTGGATACGTTCCTTGGCAGTGACCGAGAGTGTCTTGAGGTGCTCCGAAGTTTGTGCGATTTTCTCGCCTCACGACGACAATGGAAACGAAAAAGATGAAGCCGAAGGAGAAGCGAAGGTGAGTAATTCTATAGTTATAGGGTTCCCGATAATCGCCAAGTTCTGGCAAGATAAGAGAAAGCAGAGGACAGTGCGTGCTCAACCAATGAGGGTCACTGACAACGCGACTGGGCTTTACTGTCCTCTCACTGCACATGGCATCTAAGTCTGATGCAGTTACACAGAGTCATAGGTCGTCGCAATGGTCTTTCAAGCAAGAGTGATGCCTCTGACATTGTTGCACAATTTCTGTCCCAATTTTTGAAGGATTGGTCAATGACGCAACTTTGTCCCCTTTGGAGTTGCTATCGCGTTTCTCTCTTTCTTTCTCGCGCACCAATATGCGTTCTCTTCCTCTCTCTCTCTCTCTCTCTCTCTCTCTCTCCCTTTCTCGCTCCTCCATTTGGCTTCCAGAGGCCGAGTGGTGTTCGTCGTGCTTTCCTACTGCCGTGTTGGTAGCCGCGCGATACGTTTCGCCTTGTCGGCGAATGTTTTCCGGACAGATAGTGCATATTCTCAACCAAATCGTCTGTCCTGTGGTTTTCCTGTGCTTCTGACGCACATATGTGTGTCTCTGCAAAGAGAGAGAGAGAGAGAGAGCGTTAACAAGTTGAGACATGCTATTTTGCTCGCATTTTCCCATCTTTGCTATAATTTTCACGCTTTTCCTTTCCCCGAGATCGATTCGTATGTATCGAGAAATGAATGACGCGCGACGCTGGGCGTCCGTGTGCCACTTTGAGAGTAACGAGGGGGAGACGAGGGCAGCGATAATGCGGCTTCTGACCCGAGCATGGTGCGTTTTCTTCATTCTTTTTTTTTTACGTTGTTACGACGCGTCGATTGCTGGGGTTATTAGCTCCCCCTTTTTTGTTCCTTGCCAATAAATTTCACACACTACAATGTCCAATGTGTATAATGTTACATGTTGAACTGCACGTAACGTCGTGACGCCTTGCGTCCCGTCACTGGGTGGAAGTCTCGAGGGCTTTTGCTCTAATGCTTCTTAATATTTAAAAATAAATTTTGGTCTTCAACAGCCCGTCTGCTTTTCGACCAATCTTTAATGAGGTCAACCATTTTATTGCAACTCACAAAACATCACTTGTTTTTCTTACCAATCTGGCCATTTTGCACTTTACTTACTTTTTCTATTCTGACTACCAGGCATTCTTCTCTGGCTTTTCTAATTTGCAGAATCGATATGACGCAATTTTACTCGCTCCCTTCTCCCGTCCTTCACGATTACGATTGGTTTTTATTTTTTTTTTTCCTTTCTCATAGAGGAAGCTTTTGTTTTCATATATTTTTCTTCTGACATGTCCTTCCTTCGATTGAATCCTCGTCACGCATGTATCATATGGAAATAAAACTATCGTAGTTTTAATTTAGCGAAATTCAATCGAGCTAAGTCAAGTCGCTCCCAGTTTAAAGAATTTAATTGGTTACTGTTGAATTTGATTTATTAAAGAAATGCAATTGCCAGGCTACGGTTTACAATCAGAAGCCGAACTCTCTCCGCTGCAGGCGCATTTTTCTCAATATGATTATAGAGAGTCGTACCCTGAGTCTTTATTCTTAAAATATGCTCGCCTGCCGCTTACTTTTTCACCTCACTTTTCGTCTTTTGTACATTTTAACGGAAACTTCTCTAATATCCTTATAAGTATCCGATCGGCAGCTTTGGGACTATCGATTTGCAGATTATCAAAGCAAATGTTTCTCATTCGGTTGGCCAGATTAACAGCTGATATTTGCGACGCTTGAATCGCAGAATATCGTGGAAAACGTACTTTGCCATTTTTAAGTCTCGATTTCACGCTAGAAATTAGACGCCAATTCACGCGACATTTGATTTTACGAAAATTTTAACAAACAAATATCCTGATAGTCATCATTGAAATCTATACCGGTAACTCATTCCGCATCTGATCTAATCATTTTTTTCCTGGAAAATGGAAAAGAAAATAAGCTCGCATATAATACGCGAAAATAATGTAAACTGTTACACATATAATTATTATTGATTTGGTATCATAGGATTAGGCAAATACGGTACACGATAAACCCCGTGAGTCAATGTATTCGTGTTCTGCCGCATCAAGGGGTTCGTCCTTTGTGAAAAATAAAATAAATCCTTAGAGCTCGTTTTCTTCTATCTAAGGATCTTTTATTGCTGCTATCGTCATTGTTATTATTATATTAGATTTGCCTTTTGAAGGGGGTAGGGTAGACACTTCGAATGGAACCTAGAATAAATGATAATTCGACAGGACTAATTAGGCGTTACTTTCTATAACGGGTGACGACACTTAAATCGGCCACTTTATTCGTTCAATGGGAATCTGGCCTATGTATTATATGATTGTGTTCCGTTATTTATTTAGAAACTATTGATTTGCCTATAGACATATAACGGGTCTACGCACAGGCGTTAAACAACTGTGCCAATGAAAACGAAACCTAAACCCGAGAAAGGCAGGTTTGTCAAAAGACACGCGCAAGGTTGGTGATTGTATTTAGGAGTCATTAAGTCGTTAATTAGGCATCCACAATGGAAGCGATACCAGCGATCTTCCTGGTCAAAATTTGACCTATTCGTTTACGAGGATTTTTAGAATTTCATTGGCTCTTCGTAATTATCAAGGCAGCACCTTTATCTCTTTTTTGACTGCACAGGGATATTTTCTTTTTTTCTCTTTGACCTCCCCCCCCCCGATGCACAAAATTCTTCAGTTATGGATGCGCCTGTAGATCCTTATTAAATATGGCGGGCTACGGTTTTTATGTATTTATGTTTACCTGATCGCAAAATATTTGAAATTCAATACGCGCGAGAGGAGGTTGTTTATATAATTTCAGGTTCTCAGGGAAACTCAATTTTTTTTTTTCTATAGAATTTGATAATCGAGTGATCTCGTGGATGCGAATTGCATCGTGCAAAAATGCAGAATCGATGTGTAGCTGCTCGATGTGGGAACGAATAATTTAATTATTATTCGCGACACGCCATTTTCTGATGTCAGAGTGAGACCTCTACCGCGCCCTGATGAAACTGAAGAGACGCGTGACGTCGAGGCGCCATCGCTTCACGGCCATCGAGTTCGCTATTGTAATAATTCGTTATATAGATTCCCTGTAAAATCCTTTCGAGCTTCCCCTATTGTTTTTTGTATTGCCGTGTTGTCACATTTCCCGTGTTTCGAGGATCGACTTTAATTCTTTGTTTCTTTGTGCGCCCAGAGCGCGCAAGGCTACGAAAAACAGCGACCGGAGTTAATTCTTTGTACGGGCAAAGCTTGAAACTGTAAAAAATCTTGCCAAATTATCAGAAGGGGACGGACTCTTGGAGAAAGAGTGAAATTCCGATCAGCAAAGGGACGAGTCGAGAATTATTTTGCGCTATCGTGCGTTGCTACGTAAATTAGGCTGCCGCTGGCCGCGCGCTATCTCCGTCTCTGCGAAAAAAAAACTTAAATCTTGAAATAATACAGAATGGATTAAAATGAAAATTGATTTTTGAGAGTTTCTGAAATTCGCGAATTTGAATTCTCAAGCTTTGAAATTTTGAAGCTCTAATCGGGACTAAATGAAATTTTCAATAAAACGATCGACGTTGACTCTAAAAGACTGTTGATATAAGCTGAACGATTTTTTTTAATAGATTTTCTAGTCGAACGTTTCGATTCGAAATTCTAATCGCCACACTGGAGCCGTCAGTTTGAATTTAAAAATATCGAGTTCAGATTTTAGATTAAACGGTCTACGATACCTTTAAGAGTATATTTACATAAGGTCAAGAACTTGGTAATTGGTGAGGTCACCGAAGGTCCAAGACCTTTTACTGCGCTTGACAGTCAAGGAACGAAGAAAGGGGACGATGCACTCTGGTAGGAAAAGAAAAGGGACAGAGAAGGAAAGAATCTTTCTTCATTTTCCTTATCTGGATCCTTGAGTTTTGCTCGGTCCAGCCGTCCCTGTGGCTGGCTAGATGCTGCAGGGCGACCCTAGTCCAGGTTGCTGGTTCATTTTCTCCTGAGATTCCGAGTTATTACGTTCCGTAACCTTTCGACTTTATCTTCTCCTTTCGCTTTCGTTTCTTCCTTCTTCAGTCCTTCGTCCTTCTTGGCTCTCCAGGCTCCTGATTTTGGGCTCGGCGGGACAGCAGCTTCTTTCTTGTTTTCCGAGGATTTATGGTAATCCGGTTTCAGCCGCTACACGCATCCTCAATTTTCGAGCACGAGATCCTCACCATCACGTGGCTACCATCGTCATTCGCCTAACTCAGTTTCATTGGCTCGCGTAACGCGTGCGGCGAATAAGAATCCCATGCGGAAACGTCGGGACTTTCGTTATCCTTCCGCTGCCGAATTCTTGAAAAAAGCGACAGGCGACTCGCGCTTCTTTTCGTGAGGATTTGCTGACGCTGCTCGCAATCAGTAAACCCCTCAGTCCCTTCCGTCCAACCAAGATGTCGGCATCGCGCAACTGTTGAGTCACGTGTCCGCCGGAACAACCTCCTGCCGAAGCAGCGAGCGAGCGATCTGGCAGCTTTGAATTTACAATTTACTCGATCCATGTCCTTACAAGGTAGATCTCAGGATGAATGAACTTGGCTCGCGAAGTCAAATTCGTCGATATTCGATCTCTCTAATAATATCCTGAACGCACCCTCGTATATACTTATTTTGAGTCTACGCTGCTTCTAAAAAAAAAAATAATCATTGTCTCGCGACACGCGCAGCCTCTTCAAGATCCTGAACTTACCCGAATAGTCCGTTTCTGTAATAAAACCACACGCGATTTTACTTAACTCCTGACACGTGTCGCGTCCTCGCAGAGTGACGCTTCGCGTGGCTACGCGCTACGTTTGCAAATTTGCATTCGTTTGATTATTCCTAGAAATTCGCATGCAGTTTTCCTTGAGAACAGGAGAGGATCGCGCCACCCGAGGGAATTTCTATGTGCGCGAGTGCAAAGTATCGGCTGATCCATGAAAAGTGCCGATGCGAAATCCCGCGTTGCACGTGCGTGCAGGCTGCAGCGATGTCGCGCGTTTCGTTCTTTGTTCGCCACGTTTTGCGCGTCGCTCGCAATTCCGCGGCGACAGGCGGCAGCCGATAGGCGACATCAAATTTATTCGCGCTTGCTGACTGCGCTATGAATATCATTCGCAGACTCTGTTTCCTTGGCTCGCACATTTGTGCACAGATACTTTACGCTGCGCGTCTAAGTCAGTTGCCATTTCATTTGCTTCGACCGGCGTTACGTGACTCGTGATCGTGCAAGTCCTCCTTCTCCTCCTTCTCCTCCTCTTTACTAGCAGCTGCACTAATGCGCAGAATTTATCAGAATTAAGAGCAACAGTAGGTTGCATTGTAGGTTGAAGGTCGTTCCCTCGTTTATGACTTTGACTTTGATTGGCGATGCTCACCTTCACCAGAGGCCTGAGACGGGCTGATTGCGAGGGCGACGGAGGCGTCGACCTACTCGGGGCAGAATCGGCGTCGGCCGAAGCAGGATGTTGGCTCCTCGGTCATTACTCGTTATCATTAGCTTCTCGTTCTCTGTATCTCAGGTTGAAGACACATTAAACGAAGCTCGCTTTGCGCGTCGTTTTTTTTTTTTTACAAAGACATAAAGACTTTGTTGGAGCCGCGGGGGGGGGGGGGGGGGGGG
>JASANN010000049.1:2143641-2164127 GCA_031762395.1 Calameuta pygmaea | reverse complement strand
CCCCCCCCCCCCCCCCCCCACCAGGAAAGGGGAGGACGCACGCAGGAACCTGAAAAATTTCCATTTGGTTATAGCTGACCGGCTGCCCATAATGGGGCCACATCCGAGCACCAATAGACGTCGCTGACGATTCTAATCTCGTAAGGCCAGACTTTACTACGGGTTAGCGTAGTCCGGCCGCGACATCAGTTATACTTTGAGGGGTCATCTCCTTACGTATCTAAACCTAAATAAGTCCCTTTCAAAGTGGAATGAATGTCGCGGGTCCGCTATAGGTACTCGTTACAGGAATCTTCAGCTGCTGGACGACCTCGACGACCTGGATGACCTCGACGATCATTTGTTACACTGTGTTATCTTTGATCATGCGGATATTTATCTCGTGCGCTCTCTACCAGTAAACACCTTGAAGAGAGACTTCAGCAATTGCCAACGTTACTCTTTGACGATAACTGCAACAATTTTGTAGTTTCGTCTCTTTCTCCCCTCCTTCCCCCCTCTCGTGCTCATTGACGATAGTGGCTGGAGGTAGACCTTTTTCTCACTGGCGCGTAATAATCAATTCGAATTTCAATGCGACCTCATGACTGATTGATTTCGCTCTCTTGGCAGCAGCTTTACATTTGATCTGAATCTCTTCCCAGTTTCCTTTGGTTCTCAGAATTTTATCTCTTTTCCCGAAATTCGATATCTTCGCAGCTACCAAATTTCAAAGAGTCTAAAGGCTCCACGAAAGCGAAACCAGCTGTAGAAATGGTCCAGGGTCACGTGACCACGGAGGAGGGAAATTATGAGTAGGAAATGTCTTACGTGTCTTATTGATTACGCTATTGCGATTAAATCCCTAGGTTATCAGAGTCAAGTGACTCGATCGATCAAGATAAGATTAATAACGGTGGTTGGCTGCATCCTCTAGTTATGCTCGTAGCCGATGCAAAAATCATCGACGTATATGTATATAGTAAATCTTTAGACCTGAGAGATTGTCCCCCCCCCCCCCTTGATGCGAGTTCCCTCTAGAAAAGTTATTGATATTAAATAGCGGTCTAATTCGAGTCCACAGAGGGAGTTAAAAAATATTTATTGGCTTGATTGATTATGTAGGGTGAGTCCGTTTCAGGCGACGCATCGGACGATGTGTTTATGCGATTGTAATGATTTAGGTCATCGATGTTTCCAAAGCGTTAGAAAACGTTAGGCGACATCAGACGACGTTAGACATCTCGTTAGCTTAATGCCGAGATAAAAGAATCCAGCCATTTGATACTGTAGGTATTTTTACGTGGACGCTCGCACGTGCCGTCACCGCGAGGCTTCGTCTTATCGTCCTTCCCGTTCTCCATCTTTCGCCTTCTCACAGTTTGACGTTCAAACTTTTGATTCTTTGCTGTTCCCTTGACAAAAGTCACAGGTGCCTTCTTATCAATTTGTATTCACTGCTCGTTCCACCTCGCTCGGTTCGCACTCTTCTTTTTTCATTGGACGATTGGTCACTTCAGTCGCATCCAAAGCGACTCGCCTTAGGGGGGGGAGGGGGGGGGGGTGGAGAGACAAGGGGAAAGATTAGGGATGATACCGGCAAGGGATAGCAGCCTCGAGTAATGGCTGAACCAGCGGACGCCGAAATGCGATAATAAAACTCGTAAACTCGGAATGTTCCCTTCTGGGCCTCCGTTTCTTTTTAGCGCCGCGCGCTATCGCGAAAGATCTTCAGCCAAGGAGGAGAATGAGGCGGGGCTGCCATTTCATGAGATAGTTTTGATATCCCAGTTTCTCGGTCGGCGGGAGATCGAAACAGTTGCGGACGAAGGAAATAAAAAGAAAAATGTTCTCGCCATGACGGATGCTCGCAGTCCATTCGCTGATCTGGACCAATCTCGACCTTTGGACTCAGTGGAATATTATTCGAGGTGACCTTGAGACACGTTATTCTTTGGTCGATCATGCGATGGAAGTGACGAACGAGCAGCGAACCACCTGCTGCGCTGTTTTCCATCGGAGATCGGAGATTCGAGTGCCTGCACTTTACCTGCAACGCTTCCCGAGCGAAGTGCACTGGACCAAACCAAACGCATGGAAGTTCAAAAACGTAACAAACACGTCGTTGTCCTCGAAGTCTCGCAGGAATTGTCTTTGGCGGCAGCGTTTGGCGCGAAGCTCGCGGAAGTTTTGCGCAGTGGCCTTCTCGCTGGTTTCAATAGTTCAAGGGCAACGTGGCTAATAGGCAAATCGAATATGCGATAAGCCGAATGCTATCAGTTGTTTTTTTTTTTATTTATTTCATTTTGGCCTCCGCGCTTCTTCTTCCTACTTTCCCTTTTCTCGATTTATTTACGTCCGCTTGTAACGCGAGCCGGTAGAGCGGCTCGTGGGGAATTTAAAAAGCCACTTTGTTAACGTGGAATCTTCCGCGATTTCGCTGAATGAATCGTCCTTGACCAAAATACTTGAAGATTCTATGTGTTTACCATTACGGCTCAGCTGCTGCGGACGCGCAGAGGATGCGCGATCGTGGCGCCTCCTGTCGTCGTCGCTCCTCACTGCCGGTAGAGACTCCGTTATCTGCGCCTGCGTAACGAAGTAGCGGGAGCGGCTGACTGCCGAGGCGCATGCGCCGAGACGCTATCTGCTTTCCCTGCGTCGTTTTCTCTCGCTTTTGAGATTTACGAATGGACAGGAGGGCGTCTACAATCTCTAATCGAACCTACTAGAAAACATCGTTAGTTAGCAAACGTTAATATGTCTACGCAGGGAGCTAATCATTGCCTTTGTTCTTTGTTCACTGAAATGTTTAAAGAGGCAACAAGGATGTTGCCGCCGTCACGACGTCATCGAATCTCGCCTCCTTCTCCACCTTTTGTGCCAATAAACTCTAAATCGAATTCGACGGGACTGAAAGGCGAATCGTCGCTGCGACGTGCGATGCATTTAAAACGTTTCTTTTGACGCGTCGCGCACGACCTCCAATTTGTTGGCCCTCATTCTCGCTTAACTTTCCGGCTTTCCGGGGACTCTGGGCTTTCTTATTATAACTGGCAATAATATCGAAATCCTTAGTCCTTGAAGGTTCCTTTACCGCTAGTTAATTATTCGTTTAACGGCTCCTATGGCTGCGTCACGGCACAATTATTTATTTGACATTCGTGGGAAGCAGCCGCTGCCACAGGATCCCCAAGATTTGTTTGTTCTTTTCTGGAGATTCGATCGAGGAAATGTCGCTGTAAACAGATTGGTCACGTGGTCGCGTCTCTTTTACATCAGCGGCCAGAGTTTCCGTCGCCCCATCGCGTCTCGAGGCTTCGCCAGGATTTTTCTTGCTGCGACTAAGAATCGCACGTGGCGCCCAAGAGGCGTCGCCACCGGGAGAAAAATGCTAACCGCCCCGGACACCAATGTATCTGCAGAACCTCCAGTGGAGGTTGAAATACGAAAAGCCAAGTTCCTTTAAAAGACGGCGACCCGTCACGCGCTTTCCCAGCGACCCGCTCGACTTTCCAGAACCTCGATTTTCCTTGCAATCGGGATGCTGCACTCACGCGCGGCGCTGATCTGTGACTTGATTCGCGTGACTTTCGTCACGTTCGATCTCTTATCGGATGAATCAAGTAATTCTGGTCAGCGACCCATAAAATTATGTGGGCTTCCTCTTGGAATCTCCCGTCGTCTTGAGCTACGGAGAACAAAGTGCCGCGTATCGTCATGTGAGACGAAATTAGCCTGGCGGCCATTCCAGAGCCCAAGACTCTATGGACTCGTCTTGCTGGGGAATAAAGTTGTCGCGGGAGAAAATGGAAATTCAGGACGAGATGCGAAGTAGGGATGAAGCCAGTGGGAGGAGGAGGAGGAGGAGGAGGAGGAGTGGAAGTGACTGAGATAATTGAGATGCTATTACGAGTAGACGCAGTTAGCATACGTGCTGAGTAGCTTGGATTCCTTCGGATTTCCAGGAAATCTCTAAAAATTAGTCCACATTGAATATACGTATAGAATGAATGTACATTGATGCGGAGGCACTGGGAAGTTTCTTCATTGCCACGTATCAGCTCTGTTGACTTCGTCAAGAATATTAATGACATTTTGTTCTTTCTGCACATTTTCTTATCGCCGTTTCCTCCTCTATCTTTTTTCTCGGACTTTTCACGGCGTCTCGACCTACGACCTCGCAACGGCACACACACACATGTTTTTTATGAATTTCGTAATTAACTTTTTTTTTTTCATACTCCTCAAGACCTTTAGACTACGTATCTCAAGCTGATCTACATACAGTCGACGAATTCAATGTGTTTTTTTGACAGTTCGTAAACAATGCAATCTTTAGAAAATCCATATAATCATGAAAATATAAATTAAAATCGCAAAAAAAAATGTCAGTGCTGAACCATGCATATGTATACTTTTTTTTATTAAAATTCCATACAAAGCCACCCGTGGCTTCTGAGTCACTTTATTGTTTTCGAGAGATTTTCGTTATTTGCGTCATCCACGATATCCAATGCTATAGAATGATGCCTAGGACGGGACTCCGTCACGTGTCCTTCCATCAGAGCAAGCGTCGGGACGCCTGTCTGACGCTATAGTTGGCTATACCGTTTACAACATCTCCGAAAAATATTTTAATACTGAGAAAAAAAACAATTTTGGTTTCTAATCTATATTGATTGACCATTAATTGGTGCTGCCTAATTATTGCATTCTCTACAGTATAGATATACTGCAGGATGTGATATCGGAGTACGAGGAGCTCAATGAAGGCTGATTGAATGAAATTGCTTGGAATCGTTCGCAGCCGTCGATAAACTGACTCTACATATATTATACAATATATGTATATTCTTCTTAATTGACTAGATATTTATCAGGCTGACGATTCCCTTCATCCTTAAGTCTGTCCCTGTCTGTTTCCTACTTGCTTCCTTATTCGTCCATCGTCTGTGCTGGGTTCTTCGTTTTAGGACGATCGAGCCTAAAGCCCCGTGCACACGTGCAACGCAATTCCGTACCATACATAAACATGTGATCGTGGATCATTCTCGTGGAGTTGCGGTACATGGATATACGTATTATTGGATTCAGCTGCAAATGTTTACGCGACTTTATAGATCTTTGTGACAACTGCGGAGACTCCCGAGCAGCTGAAAAAGTTTATCGATGAGATTCGTTAGTTTTGATCGATCCGCATTCAAGTGTTATCGAATATATTTGACACAAGTTTTTAGTGTTCCAGACACTCGATGCTAGGAATAATAAGCGGACAAGTGATGCTACCTGCTTTAATCAAATTTGCATAATCAGTACGAGGCGATTCCATAACGCGCATCATCAATTTGATTAGTCATTTAACAGTAAGGACCCGAAGTTAGGTCAAAGTACGAAATTATCCGTAAAGAAATTGCCACTGTTACGGAAAAGCATCGCAGCGCCAATTTTGTGTCGAAAAGTGGCAAGTCGGCGCAACTAAACGCGATTACGTAATCATAAAATCCATGTCACATTATTGATATTTTCATTGATGTAAAGATCATCGGTATCGTTGAGGGCAAATTTTGTGAAGATAACTTTTACAAATTAAACCTGTCAAAATGATATTACCGTACAAGATAAAAATGTTTCTTCAGATTTTAATTGGGCCTAAAGTTAGATTCGTGGATAGGAATAAGGATGCTCGTGCGACATTGGCTCGGTATCGTTATCAATCGAAGATAGCAAAGGCCGATACCTATTCAGATCGAAATTGAGAGGTTCTGCAGGAAGTGATAGTATCGAGCAGTCCGCGAGCGCAAGTGCCGGGGTGAGTGGTCGACGGCGAATGCTGGACAGCTGGGTTCAGTTTTACAAGAGCAAGATCAGCCTGACTCCCGAAGCGCAAGAGGAACCTGGTCGCAAATTGGTTAGAGCGAAGGACGCGTCGCGTGTCTTTTGGCGATCGACGTCCATCCTGAAGACGCACCGATGCGATAGCGGGATTCAGACCGGAAGACTGAGTGCGTGAGGAGAAGCTCCTGAGAGAGGGAGGCGCCGCCATTGCCAATATTTGGCGAACCATTGATATTATTTACCGTAATTAGACTCACTGTAGACATAAGTCGGGGCAAGAAGCCTCACTGGATCTGACTACTAAGACTGAGGGGGTGCCTCGCTCCTTTTCCTCCTTTTCCTCCGTCTGTGCGGAACGCGCTCAACTCTGATCTACTTTTTGCTCTCTTCCCGACCCACTCCTCCTCTCTCCCATATTTGTTTCGTTGGACGTCACACGGGACCCGCTGGAAGAGACATGAATATTTGTTACGACTGGACGGTGACTGCGAATTCGAGTGACAAGGAAAAAGAGTTCCCGAAGGGCAACGACTCCATTTTGCCAGAAGAATCGGTCTCGATGCATCCCTGCCCGGATAACGTCTCGGGGCTCTGCAGCAGACGCACCCTGTCTGCTGGTAAAATCTGCGGAGCCATCGACGTGGAAGACCTGGGTCGGGTCTTCGATGGAGACCGGGACTTTAGGCTGAAGCCGAAAATTGTATTCAGAGACCGCAAGAAGAAAGATGAAAGTCATGATAAAACCGTTCAGGAGAATGATAACTTTACGATGGATGTGGAAATCGATCGATCGCTTAATCAGGACCCCGGTGCCGCCTATGTCGAGGGAGCATATTATCGGTCGGACATTGAACCAATATTGCGAAACATCATGCTTCCGAATACAGAAATGCGTCGTCAGGAAAATTTCCAAGAAAATAGGCACGCGCCTCAGGATTTCTATCCGGTTCAGGACGTCCCTGAAAGTTTTAGCTATCCGGATACGGGACAAGGATATTTTGCGCAAGAACAGGCTGCAATCGATACACCAGATTTCCAGTTCGTCGACCCCGAGCAGCACTACACCAGGGTCACCGTGGACCACTCGACGTACCAACAGATTCATCCTGAGAGTCTTGCGCACCCAAGATTCTGCCACACCGATCAGTGGCTCCGCTGTCCGGCGTCCAGCTGTCCCCTCTACGCGACGCCTGCTGACCTCTTCGCGCCGCTTCCTTGCACCGCTGAAAGTTCCGACATGCTTTTTTACTACGGCGAGGAACTCGGCTACCTCACCCCGGCAGAGCACCGGCAGCATCTTCAAGAATACCTGTAAGTGGTCTTCGTGGTAAAAGACTGATTCTTCCTGCTTCCGACTGGCCAAGCCTTTGCGACGAAGTCATTTTCACGGCTGCCAATTTACCAAAGAATCTGGGTCGCCTGGTAATTGCGGGCCTAGTCGAGCGATCAGTTCGCAAATTCAGCCCCCCCCCCCCCCCCGCTCCTCCCACTTGCCGTTGCGGCTATTGTCCCGGCAACCTTCAATTATCCTGTACTCAGCGCACGGATGACCGACTCTTTTGCAAGAACCGTCCACGTGCTCTCAAATTTCCTTTTTCCTAATTTTCATTTTCTTCTCCTCCTCTGACAGAATTATCACTCAGACTCAGGTGCAAAGACTCCAATATTTAATCACCTTTGGCGATCGTTACTGGATTCTCTGTCGAATCTTCCTGCGAGGCTTCGGGTTCTTCTTGATACTTGGCTGGAATTTTCCACTCCTTTTCCGTTACTTCTTATTTCAGTTCAGGAGCGCAAAGGGAAAGGATTACTGTTCTTCCCTAAATTATAGCAGTTTTGCCTTCCGGGATTAGAACTTGGTCGGCTTGCTGTTTCGAACGACCTTGAGATCTTCGCTCAACGTGAACTCGCCTTGCAGCTGCATCTGTATTCGAATCGTCCCAGCGTGCTAATCGATACCTGATGATTGTCGCGCATTGCGCACGTTCATATGTATTATTATGCCAGGATCTTATGAAACTAGCGCAAGGATAAATTAATCGCAGAGATAACATCGCAATACTCGCGGTAATTCTTGCAGCGGCGATTACAGTTTTCGATAATGAAGCCAGAAGCATGTGCTATGTCGGTACAGCAATTATTATATTTGATTTGTAAATTCAAAAAAATGTTAGTTAAATCAATCGATCGGATGCGATCAAGTGAAATTCATTTGTTTCCAGTGAATTTTACTGCCATAAAATATGTTTAAATTTAATTTAACGAAACTCGCCCTGTTATCTCAACTTATCCTCAAATTCGCACAGTCACAAAAAAGATAATCTGATTGACTTTATTCCATTACACCATACGTAAATCATGGAAATAATTTTTAATTCCAGCAGCAAAACTTATTGCTTGCTTTAATAAATAACTTATGACGCTCGAAACTCGGAATCGCAATTGAATGGATTAACATTTTTTTTTTTTTTTTTTTTTTCAAAATCTTATTCAATCTTATCAATCAAATCTTATTCTTTGTATGCTGAGATTCTTGATGCCTGGAACGATAGATCCTTCTAGAGTCACTAATCCATTGGCAATTCTCCTGGAATCTCTAGGTGAAGTAATAAAAAATTTGCGAACTCAACTCCTATATACATTAACGTCTTATCTCGCAGACTAATTAGTCACTTACAATTAGTTCGGTGGTAGTCAGCAACTATCGTGGTGTTGCGTCACATCATGATTAACGCACATCAGCAGCCCCGACGAAGATATCATCTGTACAATTTATTTGCTAACTTATCTGCCAACTTATCAAGTGTATCAAAGTCTCTATCTGTTTTCAAGTAAACTAAGACCGAAAAAATATAATCGCGGAGACTCGCTGCTTCAAAAATTCCTATTTGTACGGTTACACATGTATATTAGATATATTTTAAGATAAGCCCTGCTAATCGAAGATTAGTCGATTAATTAGCGTTTTATATATTTTCAGGAGTAACGAAAAGAGGAAGGAAAAGTCCCGCGACGCTGCGCGATGTCGACGCAGCCGGGAAACCGATATATTTACTGAACTGGCCGCTGCGCTTCCGGTCTCGCCGGATCAGGCCAACCACCTTGATAAAGCCAGCATCATGCGATTGGCCATTGCTTATTTGAAGGTCCGAGCAGTGGTCAATGCCAGTACGTATATTCATGAATTTCCAATACCAATGGGACCTCCTGACCTAAGGGTTACGCGAGTACGTCCTGCAACAGGGTCAGGAGGTCATCAGGCTGGGAAGTCAATCGCCTGAATATTAATTGTGCTCTTTGCTTCGTTGCAGTTCCAGAACCTTTGGCTAAGTCAGAGCCCACTGCGGAGATGGACGAATTCTTTCTCAAGGCTCTAGACGGATTCATGCTGGTCCTCTCCAGCAACGGAGACATGGTCTATCTGTCGGAAAACGTCAGCGACTACCTCGGAGTGTCTCAGGTCGATCTTACGAGTCTTTCCTTCGCGTTTATTACCTACTGGGTTTTGATGTTTTGGCGAGTCTGGAGGAAGCATCATGGGTTCTCTTTTATTTTAGATGGACATGATGGGTCAGAGTGTCTACGAATACAGCCACCCTTGTGACCACGAGGAACTCCGCGAATGTCTCTCGGTCAAGCCTCTTGAGAACAATGAGAAACATCCGTGCAATTTTTTTCTGCGATTAAAATGCACCCTCACCAACAAGGGCAGGAAGGTCAATCTAAAGAGCGCCTCCTACAAGGTACGGGAATTATTAATTTCCGAAGAAATGGGACCGATGCAATTCGGTTAGATCGCAGCAGACCTTTCCTAGATTGAGGAAGGAGAGAGCAGTATCGAGCTGGAAATGGCGACAGGCCATTACGAGTTCTTGTTTGCTGCTTGATGGTTGGAACGAACGATCACAGTGTCTTTCTTTTTCAAATCAGTACACAATGATTACAAGTCCGCAATGCGATTGTCCTCGTGTGTCATTCATTTTATTTCTTTATTCATCCGCTAATCTTACATTATTTGTTTTAGGTCATTCACTGCACCGGTCATCTAATGATGACTCGTGATTTCAATTCAGACAAGGTGCCAAGTGATGATGAAGAGAACGAAGACGACGATGAAAGAGAATCAGGTGCTTGTCTTGTTGTCGTTGGCTGTCCAATACCACATCCTAGTAACATCGAGGTTCCATTGGGCCGTCATACTTTCTTATCAAAACACAGTCTGAATATGAAATTCACATACGCTGATGATAAGTGAGTATCCTCTTTACATTATCTTACAAAGCGTTAATATACGTAGATGCTGATAAACTGTTTAAATTGGTTGCTTCTTCTTTTAGATTGGCCGAATACTTGGGCTGGGACAGTAGCGAACTCGTCGGCCAGTCGGTCTTTGATTTCCATCACGCTCTTGATAATCCGGCGCTCGACAAGTCCTTCAAATCCTGTAAGTATAATGGAGGTGATGTGGACCTTTAGAACGATGCGTTGCAGCCTTAAGGAACATTAGGGTCACTTGAGAATTTTCTTACAGAAATTACAAAAATAGTCTCTGGGCCGAATCATTTCGATTCGAGCCCTTCAATTAAAAAAGAGCAATACTTACTAGATACGGCAGTGCTGGCTCATAACGACGGATCCATCCTTTTCCCTCTTTTCGTCTTATCTTAGTAATTGTCTCTGCGAAAGATGTTTCTCCGTATAAGCAATTTCGAGACTTAAGTCCACGGCTTAAGATCTCACTGATCTTCAGCTTCTCCTCGCTTCTCTGCAGGACTTCGTAAACTCTATTGCTCTTTATCCAGAGGATAGCCGCATTCTGATAAAAGCTCTTCTCGTAGCCTTTTCCTTTTTTTTCTTTCCTCTTTAATCTTCATTCTCATTAGCTTCCATATCAACTCTCTGCCTTCGTGTTTCTGGATGCACTCGATGATCACCTTAATCGCCCGAGTCTCTAATTATTTGATTCTAAGATATTTTGCCCCTGCCGTCCTGCAACCATTGATACTCGCATGCGAGTTCTTTGACCTGTTTACTTCCTCACGTATCACTTTCTTCGCCAGGATGCTCACGTGTATTTATATCGAATCGACCATAGTCGATTCAATGATCAAATATAAGCTCGAAGGGATTGTTTTATATCGAGTGTCATAGGAAATCAGCATTCAAAAAAAAGGGTGTTTCACTGGTCAACAGAAATAGGGAAAAAAGGAGTCTCAGCCGTCCTGATTAGTTGGTCCTGAATTAACATGAATAAATGTGCACGTTCGTGTTATATAATGACAGGTTGGTTTTCGGCTAGTATCAGTTCAATGACACCGTTAATATTTATAAGCATCCGTAGCCCATCGGGCTGATGCCAATTTTAGTTGAAGTTTTATGTAAATCGCATTACGTAATTCTTTTCTCGTGAGAATTTACCAGGTTTTATTTCTATCATTCTCGATTAATAGAAACACGGTAAAAAAAAAAGCACAACCTTACTTTCACCAGTAATACAGTGGACGACCTTAAGCTTCTTTTACTTTTGTTGCCTTGGTCAAGATTTTTCTTTAGCTCTCTCTCTCTCTCTCTCTCTCTCTCCCCCCCTCTCTCTCTCCTTGGCTAGGATCTTGGTCAGTGCTTTGGACAGAATAATTATTAAAGAGCATCCACTTGAGAACATTTCTTCGCTGTTATTAATATTTAAGCAAATTCAGTTTCTTTGGGAAAAAAAACGTCTAAGAAAAAGTTGGCCGTAGTCGAGCTTTGATCACTGATCCCTAGGATGGATCCTTATCCCTTCGTGTAGTTTTCTGGTCCGCCTGATGTTCTCGCCCGGAGCCATCCTTGTCGACTTCCCTTTTCACGATTCTCTCGAGAGCCGTGTCCCTTATCATCTTTACGTCGGTACTATCTCCTGGTTCCTTTCGTTAGCACTCTTCTTCCACGATTGATCCAATACTACTGGTACGACTACTACCGTAGCTTCTATTCCTCCGCCACTAGCCTCTTCCCTCCTCTTCATCTTCTTCTCAATCTCCCACGGGGCGAACTTTCACTTTCCTTCGCTTTCACCGGAAACTGGATCACTCGTAAGAAGAGCAATTTTCCTATTTTGGTTCAATCTCGTTCCACGTTTTCTCAATTGCTTCGTCCTTTTATCTATGCAACTGGACTACAATTGACTTTCTATAGAAATGGTGGATATCGATGAATCGATCTTATTGTAAGCGCGATTGGCGCAACGAAGCTGGAGCCGAATATAAATATTTTTCAATTCGATGTTTATGTCAATATGCGTACAATCTGCTAGGAAATTGAATGTTTCATAAATATTAAATCGCTCGCATGTTTTATTCTTGTATAAAATTATTTTTTTTTTGGCAAAATTCTCGAAAATATCTTTCGAAGACGGTCGTCGCTATAGGCTTCCATGAAAAATACGAGAATAAATAAAGCTTTTTCGCGAAAGTTTTACGACTGGTGTCCGCCTACGTGGCACAGGGCACAGTATTTCTTGGCGAAGGAAGGAGGGAATGAAGAGAAGAAGGAAACGAAAGGAAGTCGTTGACGCTTCAATAGCTGCTGGGGGCTTAAGATTTTTCTTTTTCTTTTTTTTTTTTGTCATATTCCTGCCCCTGGCCACAACGGCGCCGTTCACCCTTCCGGCACTTCGACATCTCGAAATTGCTGTCGGATTCGCCTGAGCGCATAAAACTCGCCCCTAGCGGACGTCGGATGAACAACCTCTGGTCTAAAATCTAATCCGTCGGCCACCATGTAATCACGAGTCTCGTTGCCCATTTCGAATTTACGATCCTTTCTAATCAGATTTCTGTGCCGCCTCTTGTGCGACGGGAGACGATTAATTTTTATCGATTCCATCTCGTCGAAATGGGCGACGAGACACGGAGCTACCGAATTCTGCCGTTAAACACATTTCTACTGGATATTCATCTTACTAATAGACTTTGACAAATTATTGTTGATATTGAATACTTGTCTAACAAGAATAAAATATGGAGATCCTTCGTTCCCTTCGATATTCATACAGAATCAAATTTGAAGTCTGGAACGTACCTGTGCAGGATCTTATATGGACCGTGTAAATTAATCAATCAGTGATTCGTCTCGTGTATAAATCTTTTACTCGATTTTTTGTTCATTTCCAGTGTTCAGCAAAGGCCAATGCGAGACGGTAGCGTATCGCTTCTTGGGTAAAAAGGGTGGTTTCGCCTGGGTCGTTACGCAGGCAACCCTCATCCATTGCTCGAAACAACAAAAACCTCTCTCCATCGTCTGCGTCAACTACATCCTAAGGTAGGATAATCCTCATAGATTCGCATGCAGCCACGCGGCTCCCAGCCAGGACTAGCGGCGAGTTGCTTCGCAATGGAATCGAATGGAATCGAATGGAATCGAATGGAATCGAATGGAAACAACCTTCCTTTTAACGCGGTTGCCGGGCTGGAAGTCGCGCGTCTTGCTTTGCCTGATTACCCGTCTCTTTCTTTCTACGATTATGTATGGGGGAACAGCTGGGCAAACCCGGCCGTTATCTCAAAATGCGACAGACATCGTTCGACCGCGTCAGTCTATATCCACTCTTCGACACGCACGCTAATAAAGTAGTAGAGTCCACCAAATGATTTTTCATTTAGATCTGCCGAAAATACGGCTCCCAAACCATTTGCTTTATTAGAGTCTTTCCAACTGTATAGACGGTAGAAATGGAGATCGAGTCCTGCTCCCCATAGGCAATGTCAGCTACTTTCTTCGGAAATTCGCTTTCCCTTGCCCGAACGTAATTCTCAATTTAATCAAATTCACGTACAACTGGAGTCTCGTGTAAGCAATAAGAAGCCTACAGGCGTCGCGTCCCACTTAGGTTCCCCGGCGCGTCTTCGCCAGGACAAAACAAGGAGGTCTGCAGAAAGGTAGGTGGAATTTGAATTATTATACCTAAAATTAAGGCAAGTGACACAAGTTGAGTGGATCCTCAAGAAGCCGACGTGTATCTCGAGACAAAGTTTCACGGTAAGCAAGTGTCTCGAATTTCCTATTTAATACTAATTCTAATTCGACCAGCTGACTGTCCAGCCAGTCGATCGTTTCGATGTCCAATCGTAGCGTCAACGATCAGGCTCGTTAGGAAATTTGCAAGAATCGTCATAACGTTAATTATTCCTGCCGATTCTTTCGACTGCCCTAATCTATTACAGGTTCGCCTTTATTTTTATTAGCATCTTATACGTCGTTCCCACCGTAGCAGCCGTATGGATCTCGAGAACGCGGATGGGTTAATCGCGACTGTCGCCATCTTCGAGTGGAAGCTCGTCTCTCGAAACGAGCCCTAATGCGTTTTAATTCGAAGGCGACGCGCGGAATAAATTGAGCCAAGACTTCGTCGAATATTCCTCGCTGTTCCCTGACACAATTGCATTAGGCAGTCGCGAGCGGCAAACGGGCGACGACCGTCCCGTCGTAAAAGGCCTCGCGGACGATCGTCGCTCGCATGCGAACGAAGAATGCTGAATGCTGCCAGCGTGCGGCTGTTGGCATTCCCAGCTGACTTGCAAAAGTTTGCCCAAAGTCTTGTAGGAGGGAGGGAGGGGGGGGGGGGCTCTCGAGCCGATGGGAAGATTCTCTTCGATCTGACTAAGAATTTTCCGAGGAGAATCCTCACGATTTAATGACGTAGATGACGTAGATCAAGATGACGCAGTCTAATCGTGATATTTCTATGAGGTTGCACCACGGTTACAATGAAATGCGAAGTATTGCGTCAAGCTATGGGTGTGCGCCCTGAACGACCAATGCGGAGCGAGAGTTTCCACCATATAGGCGACCTGTTACAGACTCGGGGTTCAGTCGAAAAACCGTTGTCGAGCATCGTAGAGCAAGAAACTCCAGAGGAATTCGTAGTCCGGCCGGAAGAGAAGTCAGATCTAGAGATACAGGCAAGTGGTGCTTCCCTACTTGAGGATTTGAGAATTTGAGGATTACTTCGGTTCGAAGTTTTGGGCTTCTGGTGTTTGGAATGTACCGTAACAGCGAGTTCAGTCAGGAAGCGGAATGAAAGCGAATTGAGACTGAGAATGAGCCGGCAGAGTCAAAAGTCGAGGGACGCGAAGGGCTCCGGTTATAAATTTATATTTAAAAGACGTAGAGAGGAGGAGATCGAAAAATTAAAAGAATTGACAGAATTAAGGCGTCCCGACGCTGCAGCGGGGAAGCTCTCCTCCGTCCAGAGGAAGTCAGAGATTAACTGCATATTAAGTAACAATCGTATTTCGTGCCTACGGCTAAGGGGAGTCAAGTGGGACATCCAGTGGAGGGAGAAATTTGAAAAATTGGAGAATTCGAAAATAGAGTTTCTCGTTAAAAATCCAAGGAATGCCCAAGAGCGTTGGACGATCAGTTTCATTCGTGCCATTGAATTTTGACGGTTTCGAAAGGTTTTAAATTTCGAATCATTTGATTTGCCTTGCAAGGGAATTCATTCGAG
This sequence comes from Calameuta pygmaea, assembly GCA_031762395.1. Lineage (NCBI taxonomy): Eukaryota > Metazoa > Arthropoda > Insecta > Hymenoptera > Cephidae > Calameuta > Calameuta pygmaea. Next base: position 2,148,823 of record JASANN010000049.1, on the reverse strand, counting down.
GAAGCTAGCAGATACAATTCCCGGGGATCATTTTCAATCCCGGATCAAACGAACGTAAATAGGATTTCATCCGAAACGTCAGTCCTCTCCTAGGTCCTGTGACTCCTGGATTCCCTCGAGAATATGGCCAAGTTCTCGTCACTGTTATATCCCGGACGAAGACCCGTTGATTGTACGTATAGCAGCTAAGACCCGAAGGTCCGCTTCTTCTTTCGGGGCAATAGCTTCCTCTTTGGAAGATCGTTCTCTCTTCGGCTCTCCGTTTTTATTCCTTTTCCTTATTGGCTCCCTGAATGACCGGCAGCATCTCCAGGGAATTTTTACTCTTTCGCACCCTTTCTCGTTACCCGCCCTCAGAACCATTATCACGTGACATATGTGGAGGAAGATCGTGTTCCTGGGTGGGGTAGATCACAGGGTAGTAGAGGCTCCTAGTTGCTCCGGCAAATCGAGGATCATGGAGGAAGGTGATAAGGAGCCAGTTAGTCAAAATTATATTTCAGCGACCCAGGGAATCGCGGACGAAAGGAGTAGCGGAAGTTGCCGACAGAATTGCCCGTGGAAGTTCAGAGAGAGGAAGGTAGGTGCGTTTCGACAGGAGCACCCGGTAGAGAGCATCGAGCAGCTTGGCTGCCTCCGTACAATTTCCTCCCTCGGATCGGACCACCCTCTCCTCTTTGGGCTCGATCCCCCTCCCGCCCTCCACTACTGGGTGGCGGCAAAGTTACCGGTGTGTTGGGTCGGTAGACTTTCGCTGGGGGTGCTTTCGACCCACAGCCACGCGAGTTCTCTCGCTCCCTCCCCAAGAACCTGCTTTACCTTCCCTCTCGCCCCTCTTGGTCTTCGCTCTCCGCCCCTCTGGCAGCTCCAAAACGGAGTCACTCGCACACTCTCCCTTTCAGTCGAGCCACCAACCACGGCGCGTCTCGCATCGCATCGCCACCGCCTGGGCGCCCCTCTTCTCGCACTCTTATCTTATCTTTCTCTGTTCCTTCTTTCATTCTTGTTCTCTCTCTCTCTCTCTCTCTCTCTCTCTCTATTACGAGAAAAAGCTCCCCGAAAGCTCCGAGCCTCATCCACTATCGCTTTGGCACCAGGAGGAAGCGCGCGCGCGACGATGTGGACGCTTGGGTTGACAGTGAAGATCGCGACGAAGTTCGTCCTTGTGACCGACAGCGGCTCGATTTTCCTACGAGGAAAGTCAACGTAGATACGTAGAGAGAGAGAGGAAGTGCTCGCAGGAGCACGAGAAAAAGACTTTCCTATTGTAAATAGAGTATCCGATGATAAGTGCCGGAAGTGTTGATGCTGTCACTGATGCTGCTCGCGATCATTATCCGCTAATACAAGTCATCGGTGACGATAGTGACACGGTGATAATAGATTGTGATGTCGGCGAGGGCAGTGATCAGTAAATGGGAAGCATATATGTAGATCAGCGGCAAATAGCGCTGGCCAGAGCTTTTCCGTTTTCGATGAGACTCGCGGTCAGAAGGAGGTGGCAGTCGAACGTGACAAGTCTGGCTCTACCAGTCGATAACGACTCCTCCAGAGATGTGTGACGGAGAATTTGGCGACCAGGTGAGGAGGTTGAGGCTGATACGGATTACGTAAAAAGATAATAGCGAGATAACGAAGCGAGTCGATCGAGTGATCCCGAGGCTATCGTAAAGAAGTCATTCGATCCAGGAAGGGGAGGGGGGGGGGGAGATCCACACGAATAATATATTTATATATAACGAATTGTCGAGGCAATCGACCCATTAAATTCGTAGCGACTTACGCAATCAGCAGATCCCTGTTATACCAGAGCAATTGTAACGACTCATTCGCAGGCGGAACCGACATGTCGTCCCCATTATTCTCATTAATTAAATAGATTTCTGCATCGATCGATTCGATGTAATTTCATCGTTACGCGTATCTCGTCTCTTCGTCCACAAATTGAAGTGTCCTTCGCCTCTTTTACTCGAAAGCAGAAAAGTTTTGTATTATCGAAAAATTTTATTTTCATAATTAAATGAAAATTAAGCGATAATTAAGATTTGCCAAACGTCGATCTTGACATTTGAATGTCTTTTTTTTTTTTCTTTCTTCCCGTAGCTTCGAAATATCTGTCTTAACGTTTCGGCCAATAGTAGATGCGAATAATTATCGTGTTTCGTGACTGCCTGTACGTTAAAACTATTACGCAACGCCGAAATTTAACGTTATCTGCAGTTCGTTCACCTCGTCGCGCGATATCGCCCTGTAAAAAGTCATATTCGTTATTCAAGCTGGTCGCCGTCGCCACGTGAGGTGCGTACAGTGCCTTAAGAAAGTTGAGGATCTTCTGAGTCAGACACCGGAGACTTGAATTTCGGACACTTTCTTCGCTCTCCGTGAAATTCTTTGATTCGAGTTACATTATTTAAAGGGAAGTCGATGTCCGTCTGCCCCGACGCGTTCCGGCGTTTCGAGATCGATTGGCAACCCTGCGAAGCGCCTAGCTCGATAACTAGAACAGTGCGAAGAAGACAGCAGCAGGTCCCAGTAGGGAGTCTGAAGAGGAACGATACTCTCGAGAATAATTAAATGTGGTTGTGCTTGTCGCTCGAATCCACATTCGTGATGGTCGCGTCTCCCATGTAGTTGACGGAAGTGGTTTTAGTGCGATTTTACAGTAGGAGCAATTTTTTTTTTATTCTCTTGAGCCTAATTCCCTTTTCCGCTTGGGAGTCATTGCCACGTTTCTCTCAACTGACTGTACCTACGTCACACATTTTATACACAGGCACACTGGTGGAACGTGGAAAAGACGAATGCGCACTTAGGGGAAGATCTAAACTGATTCCAATGATCCGTAGATGATCTCGTGGTCCGTCCTCTGTGTAATAATTAATTACACGCGTTTTGTGTCGCTCCTGACTCTTGTGCTGAACTCATCCAACCGAGTCTCACATATTATTAGGCCTTTCCTCGCGTCGTGGGGTCGATCAGCCCTCGGAGGCTACCCGGTTGCAAAAACAGTCTTGAGCACAATGGGCCAGGGTGGAACTTGAATTACTTCGCACTCTGAAAATTTCACGAGGGAAACTGATTCACTCATTGACTTAGGTCAGTTTAACCATAGAAAGCTGTGCCAGCCATCAGCCAGGCAGGAGTTAGGGAGATTGAGGAGGCGCAGGAGTCGGCCAGGGGAGGAGAGCAATCAGTCAGCGTCTTTCTGGGATGCCTGTGCACCCTTTTCCCTGCCGACACGCACTTTGGAATTTCGGATCTCATTAATCACTTGCAGAATTAGCAAATAGTAGTAGACACGAGCTTCATAGTCGCTTGCACGTGGAGTCTGTAAATATGAAAATACGTGCATTGCTTTTATATTTTGAGTTTCACTCAAAGTTCATTCTATTAGGCTCGTTCACAGGTTAGCGTCATTCTTCCTGCCCTCCTGTGTTCTCATTTACGTTCAAGGTCGACTTACTTCAATAGCTTCTGTCCTTTCGTGCGATTCCCAGAGTTACGAATATCATCATCGATAAAAAAAAAGAAAAACTAGATTACCCAGAGATTCCTATGAAAACCTGCCCTAAGATTGTCGATGCTTCTGCCTTTGAGGGGTTAACCGTTAATAGAGGATGCCTTGCGCAAATGTTCGGCATGAAAGAAGAAGGACGAATGTGAGGCGCGAGGTCAGATTGAAGTCTCGTGGATCCCGATGACGAAGGTCAGGGTCCTCGGAAACAACCTTCAGGTGAGTCAGTCAGCTGACGAAGAAGGCGTCGCAGATGCCTCGCCCGTTCGCCATCCTCCATTCAGCCATCTCTCGCCTTCCAGGTTCAAGGATGTTGGGCGCCGATAGGCCGAGAGGGATAGAGAAAGTGCGGAAACGAGTCGGGGAGTTCCGATGCGCATGCGCTCACGAACGAAAGCACGGGGCCACCCTGGTCGATAGCCCCAGCTTGTTCGCGCCCCTCGCGTCGCGATCGAAAGTGAAAGCGAAAGAGAAAGCGGGAGCGAGAGCTCCACAATTTCACCCTCTCCAGACACTGCACGGTACACGTAGCCGCCCAGCATCGTCCGTCCCTCCGGGCGACCCAGGCCCGTTGCCGCCGACGCTGCTTCTCCGCCCGAAGGAGAAAGTTACGAGCTTTCACCCAGTCGACACGATAAGATCCACTCGGATTAGCTGGCTGCCTCTCTGGCATCGCCACCACGTAGACACTCGCTCCGCGTACCACGCACTCTCCGTCCTGGATCCTGATGATCCTTACGCAAGACGCCGCATGCACTGCCCGATAATTCACCTACAAGCGAGACCTAGAGAAGATCCAGGGTCGTGCTGGTGGCGTGACTCGATCTGCCGATTGCGCTGTTCACGGTCGACACTTTCCATCCCCGATAAGACACTCTTGTTTTCTGCATTTCAATGTTGATATCGTTTAATCTGCGCCAGCCCTGTGTATCTGGAACGAGAGATACTCGAAGCGTGTGCTCTCACAGATCATACCCTGTGACCCACAGTCGTCATGGACTCTGTTCTCGGGTCTCTTTCCTAACTCGAAGCACCATACTCCCACCAGCAGATACGCTTACCAGTTATCGCGTATTCCAGCCACGCACTACTTACATGAACCTATTTTACCCACCGTTTACTTGCATCATCAGGTAAAGAAATATAAAGACACGATAACGGGCAATGTACGGACAAAATACAATTTTACTGCACCGCCCATAGATAACTCAATGTCACTTCGCAAATCCTCTTTTAACATCAATTGCCATCTTGCTCCGCGCCGATTCTTTGATGTTCCCTGATATAAATGCCTTTGCACCTCGAGAACTCGACGTTTAGCCTGTTATAAATTTCCGCACGAGCGAGGTCATTTGCCGTTTAGGCTTAATCGATCGATCGATCGTTCAGTTGGATCGATCAAATCTCGAGAATAGCTAATTCCAAGATAGATGGAGCACGTTTCCACGTAGTGTTGTGGCTACGGCGACGATAACCTGCGAAAGATTCTAAGGCCAACAGAGTGACGTGAGATGAAGGTGCATTCGCGCGGTCCATTTCTTTCGCACAATTAGCCACTTTTTCTATTAATAACCTCTGCTCCTAAGTTACAAGATTCTCTCTCTCTCTCTCTCTCTCTCTCTCTCTCTCTCTCTCTCTCTCTCTCTCTCTCTCTCTCTCTCTCTCTCT
>JASANN010000049.1:2082929-2143541 GCA_031762395.1 Calameuta pygmaea | reverse complement strand
CTCTCTCTCTCTCTCTCTCTCTCTCTCTCTCTCTCTCTCTCTCTCTCTCTCTCTCTCTCTCTCTCTCTCTCCCTCCTCTTCGCTGTCTTCCTTTACAGTTACGCATCGTCGCTAAAACTCTAAAGCTCGAGAGCTTCGAGAATTTACTTTATCAAATCTGTAATTTTTATATTACCTGTCGATAATTAAAGCGAAAGCTCCTGCTTACTTGAATTGTTAAAAAAAAGGAGGAAGAAGCTACGCTGGCTACAGTGATTGCTTCGTATTTGAACTTGAACGGCACTCGTGTCGTTATCAGGACGTTCACGCGCTCACGCGTCCACGCAAGCCGTTCAGGTGAAAAGTTGGCATTTGTATCGTGATGGACGACGTGGCTAATAATTTCGTAAAATTTTCTTCTCTTCTCTTCCCTTATGTCGATTAACGAGTCTCTCGTATTGTACGAACCATCTCCGCAAGAGGAAAAATCTTTAAGAGGAGTTTACATAATCATCAGTGACTAATTTTTTTTTTTACTTGTGTAGAGTCCATGAGTGGAAACTATTGAGGCTGCTTTTTTTTTACCGCTGATAACAGTCTCTTAAGATAAGATGACAGTTTATTGCCTGGCCGATCCCGCCATTACGAAATTACTTACGATAAGTCTTCTTCGGCGATACTTCAATGTCCAATATAAATATGCATTTACAAAGAATGAATCGTAATTTCAATCAGCTACATTCAGACCGTACAAATTGCCGACAGTTGTAAAAGTTCTGCGTAAGAAACCATTTGCTAAAATATTTTAATAAGTTATCGAATGTTTAATATTTGTCGTGATAACGAGGTACACATTTTTTTTTTCCTTTTTTTATTTCCATTGCCACACGCCGTACTTACGTATGTAAGCTTCACATGTGTCGAGTTACAAGTTGTAAAAAAAAAAGTGACTACGAAGAGTCCATTGTAGTGAAGACTAATAATCGGCGCGTCTGCAGTAACGAGGTGATAAGACTGTAACACGCGGTCAGCTTGGTGCGACGGCCTCTTGCGCATCTTTCGATAGCTTTTCAAAGTGCCTGCTGATAAGAGATGGCGCGTCGACGGACTGATCTACGATTTGCATGGAAACGGTGAGCGCAGCCTTGAACGATACCAGAGACGAATCCACCTTCCCAACTAATGATTCCATTAGAGTTAGCTAATTAGATCGAAAAGGGGAAAAGGATCTCTTAACCCTTTTACCATGTATGTTAGTCCAATTACGTTCCTTCCAGGTTCGGCAGAAAGAGATAGGAGTGCCGTTGCAGCCGAAGCAAGTGGCTGCTTTAACGTAGAACGAGTCGCTTCATTTCGATGAACATTTTTTAGAATCCTAATTACCAAAGGGTGTCGCGGATAATTCTTGATCGTCGATGTACGCAAAAAAAATAATTGCCCTGCCAATATTTTCATACGTGAAACGTCATTGTCTGTCATCTGTCAATATGACGAACTTTATAGACGAGGTCATTATCAGTACCGTTAGAGAAATCAAATTTCTTTATCGTGACTTTAATAATGTTGCTAAGAAGAAGCACAAGTGATAAGAGATTTCGGAAGAGTTCGGTAGAAGAGCTAGAATAAAATATTGCCGGGGCAATTTTTTTTTTCATGCAAGCCGTTACGCTGCACGGAACTGGAGAGTCGCGACATGCTGGATGATCCGTTCCGTGATCCGTAGCCTACGAAGACCCTAGTTACCGTGTTCCGTATCGTTCCTATGTAAGGAACGTAGCCAAAATCGTAGAGATTTAGTAAAGGCTCGGTTTTAAAAACGATTTTCTCATTGACAATTGGAGGAATCCAGTGGAATTTTGTAAAAATACAATAGGATACCGCGCCGCGTCACGTGTTCCGTTGAATTCTAGAATGGCCATTATGGTCATAAAGGGACCAACGGAATCTCGTCGGTCTCTTGGCCCAATACACGGCAGAGAAAAAGCGTCAATTTGATTAAGGCAACGAGCGAATGAGTAGGCGGAAGTTGCGACGTGCCGTTACGCGAGGACACTGGCTGAGCTCAGTGCATAATTCGAGAGTCAGAGAGATTCACTGAGGCGCGCCTGTACGCGCTATGGGGAAACTTCACGGGGCTCCGTGCTTTCGCGGAATCGACTCTAATCGACCTTTTTCGGAGAAAGAAAGAAGAACTGGCATTGCGTGCGTCGGCTGCACGTCGCCTCCTACTCCTCTGTCTACCTTGGAACAATTAAAGTTTCCGGCGGCTTCGGCACACGTGGATCCAGGTACATACTTGCTTTGAGAGCTCACGACGCACTTCAGTTTCATTATTTCGGGAATCGAAAACCCGCTTCATCTCGAGTAGTCGCGACACTTTAACTTTACGACACGTCTGTTATTCGATATCTCGATTGCCTGTTAGAAGCTCAGTTCGCCAGTGGGACATTCTGAGCTAGTGTGTGTTTTTCAAGAAAATTCAATTTTAGCATTTCTCTCTTGTTGCACTTAACGTGACAGCAATATTGCTTTTGCTCAGCTATACTTTATTAGCTGAATGGAAAATGTAGAGGACGTGGCTTAATTAGATGTTGTCTCGCGAGAGAAGATCGACACGTGCCTCCCCTCCCTGCGCTGTCAGTGGTCCAGGTCCATTTATCTATTTACATAGATAATATACCTATGTATTCCCAGCTGGCCACAAACAATTCCAGCTCCGGTTTCGAGTCGCCGCTTACTTGTTGCGGTAACCTTGTTGACTCACCTTCGACTCCGCGTGTAGCTCCAATTGTCATTGCACAACTACTTTATGCGATTTATCAGCCTTTGGCTAAATCTATTATTCTTTTTCATCTCCACGCTCTCCTCTCCGTATCGGTTCCTTGAAATTTACACTGACTCGGCTGTTGGCCTTACGAGACTCTGAGCACGTTGCAGTCTAACAAGTAGAGCGCACATGGACGTTCATCGAAAGACCCCAGGTGTAAATGGCAAACGGTGACGAAGACTCAATAGGTTTGCTGGTGACGAGCAGAGAGAAAACGTGTCCCCGTTTTAGACACGAAATGATGAGTAGGGAGAAGAGTGAGAGAGAGAGAGAGAGAGAGAGAGAGAGAGAGAGAGACAGAATGGGAGTGATTCCCTTTGGCCAGCATAATTCGCCCGAGTAGACAATTTAACAATTTGCGCAGTTGCGCCCGGTACCCACATCTGGAGCAGGATCACTGTCCTCGATAAGTGTCACGAGGCGGCCGCCTTTTTAAATTGAAATCTCCGTCGAGCAGTAAATGCGATTGCGCAATATGCACTGTCCGCGCAACCCGACCAATGACGTAGCGTCCACGTGCCTGCGTAGAGTCAGTGTCATTATTACGTTGCTCGTATCGGCGGAATTATGCTTTCTACAAGACTTGCATAACTTCGAAATGGCTTTGACTGAGCAGGTAGGAAGCGAAGCCTCGTGGTCGCGCGGCTCCCTCCACCTCGTCCCGGCGATCGTCACCCTCCGCCCGAGCGACCAGACCCGAGAACTGGGACTCGCTGCTAAAACCAGTTACACCGGCTGCCGGCACGACGTCCGCCTCTTCTTCTGGCGTCCCTTCATTTCGCTCCTTGGCCAATTAATTCTTTAGTTCCTTTTCTCGTTTGGGCAGACGCCTATTCGCAAGAACCGAATAACGGTTTCCCGTCTAGACTCACGTCCACCCGAGATCCTTGCAGCCGAGACTCCTCTAGTCTCTCTTTCTCCCACCGGCTGCCTTTTGCTCTCGAGCGACTAGCTCCGCTGATCGATCAGCACTGGGATCCTTCAACCGGTTCGCTCGAACGTCTCGACGATCTGCATCTGCCCACGCGTGGCTGCGCGTCTCCTTATCGGGCCAGACTGGCGTTTGCATAATTTCACCCGTGTCCATCCTTTAATCCTCCCTCGAAGTGGAATCTCTAGCATCGCGGAAGAAGCAATTGGAGGCGACTCTAAATAAAAAAAAAAAAAAAAAAAATGGATCACAGGCAGCATTTCGATGATGCGGCAGAGTCGAGTTGAGAGCGATTGGAGAATCGCACAAGTATGTAGGGAGTATGTGGAGCAGTGGGCCAAGCAATGCGAGATCGGGGTCTGTGGGGCTGCTGCTGGCACCTGGCGATGAAGAAGGGTGAAGAGGTTCGCAAACAAGGTTACGTAACGATCGGAGCCCCTTAGTGTATCGGTATCGACTTGGTAAGAGGCTCGGCCGACCAGGTCCAGGTCTACGGGTGATTATGTCGCGCGTTGCCCCGTAGCTGCCTGACATCAAGGAAACGAGCTCCCGTCCTTCTTCCCTTCCCTTTCCTCTGCCCACTTAGTTCGCGCTTTTCGAAATCGTCCGATCACGGATAGCAACGGGGGTTCCACGAATAACCGCGACTCCTGTAAATAGCCTCAAGCGATTATGTTCTCGCGTTTGGTTATCTCATTGGCACGCAGGAAAAGCAAACATTGCTGCCGTTGAGTGGACACTCCGTGCTTTCTAAGCTTCGGTTCCAATCAATCGAGGAAGGATTGCATCGCGAGCTAAGAACGCAGCTTTCGGCAGAAAAATCTAAAAGTTCAGGGTGAGCAGATGAAATAAATTGAATGGCGCGCAGCTGTCGCGATATTCGGTAGCGTCTTGGCCAAATCTCTCGTTGTCGCTACACGGCAAGAAGTTTTATGAAACAAGGGCGTGGCTCGAGGCGAAGGGCAAGAGGGCTGGGGGCCAACTTTATCGGATTCCTTGACTCTCTCTCTCTCTTACATTCGGGCTCTATTTGCGGGCCGATCCGGCTAGATTGCTCGATCCTTGCTCTGCTGATGTCGATACTAGCAGCACCAGCACCAGCACCAGCAGCAGCAGCAGCAGCAGCGTCTTAGCCGGTCTGCTTTACGAATGCCAAAACATCGTGGCATCACACGGCGCTCTCGTGCCTCTTCTCAAAATAACAACTGGTTGCTTCTCCGTCGAGGCACAACACGAAGACGACGATGCCTCCTCGTTCCTTAGAAACGTTTCGCAGCGGTTACGTGAATGCGTCCTCGCGCGTCAATCGCACTTTTGGCAGAGAGCAGATTAGCCGCTCGGATATTTGCTTCCTTCCCTTTATCAACGACATTCGGCACAGTTCACGAGGCAAGGATCCCCAGACGCTGTCGCCAGCCGGAAGTGCTAAGCGTGCCTTGCGCAACCATTAAATCTTATTAGGATCATTTTTATCTCTCGTTCACGCAACGAGGAAAGCGCATTCGAGGACAAGTGACGCAGAGGGGTTAATAATTGCATAATTTTCGGCAGGTCCCTTAAGCCGCGTTCGCATCGGCACCGTTTGTCTTGTCGTCACGTGGCCTTGATGCAAAACTTAAACGCGCGCGCGGTGTTGTTATTCATCGATTATGTAATGCAACAGCCGATGCGAAATAGCGAACGAAGTAAAGCGCACTCTTTGCTTGATTCCCTCCACGCCCCTCGACTCCTCCTTTTCGCACGATCTTTGTATTTTCGCCGGCGACGTCTGCTTTCCCCCTGTCCTCTAATAACACAAACGCTTCGAGTCTAACGAGTAGATTATTTATTCTTCATAATAATAATAATAACCATTATATTGAACACAGTGCAGTGTATATACGTATTCTAAATATTTACAAGGTTCAATTAGATAATAGCGCGGAGAGAATTTCCGGCTGAAAGACTAACAGAGAGTCAATTCCAGAGAGCCAATACTCTGATGCACAAGTGCATCGGGATTTTCTGACAGTTTCGAAAAGGAGCGACGCTCAGCGTCGTGAACGGTTTCACAATAGATCACATGGCCAAACCGAAACCAAAGCCGAGGCCCACGATCTACGTACGCAGTGCGCGACTGGAGACTTTCCGGTAGAGGAAGAAAGACGGATGGATCACGTGACGAGCGCCCCACGGCGTCGAGTACTCGGTGGTCGACGGTGCTGCTCCTCTTCGCGCTCGCTCGCTCGCTCACTCACTCTCTGCCGGTTCACGAAGATCAAAATTCCGCGTCGACGGGAGCTCGACGCGAGACAGCATCCGCGAGTCCTACGCTGCGTACGTCGGGAGTTTGTTGCCGCCGGTTGTCGATTCTCGAGTGTCGATTACGTTGCCAGTCAGTCTGCTCGGCCTCTCGATCTCTCGGTATCCGCGGTGCCAATTGCCGGTCGTCAGATGCATAACACTGGAAGAGAATCAGTCGCGCGCTGGCACCTGCGGCAGAACCTATGTGACTGCGAGTGATAAAGATAGACAGTGCGAGAGTGATAGAGCGACGAAAGAGAAGCATCGGGACTGCAGGGCAGAGGGAGGGAGTACTATAAGCGGGGAGTGTGCGATAGGTTGCCGGGAGAGAGAGAGAGAGAGAGAGAGAGAGAGAGAGAGAGAGAGAGAGAGGGAGTTTGGGTCAGAACGAGACATTGAGCAGTTTTCAGTGATCAAAGGTACGAGGGCCGACGAAGAGTGCACGCGTCTCGCGTGATCCCGTGCATGCGTGCGTGCGTGCACACGTGTGCGTACGATCATACGAGCATACGAGCATACGAGCATACGAGCATACGTGCATAAGTGCGATAGCCATTCCTAAGCGGAGTCGCAGACGGTGCAGCCTGGACGTTTGGTGCCATCGAATACTCAAAGTTCTTAATAATCTGTTGGGGATCGTGCGGAGCCTCCGAGTGTCGTTTATCGAGAAGCTCGACTAACGGTTGACTCACCGATGCGCACAAACGCGCGTCTCGGTTCAGTTAGTCTTTTGACCCGTTTCGTTTGTCTCTTCCCCATCGAAAGCTCTTATGTAACTTTCAAGTTGGTGGCACGTCGGCACGTTGTAGATTGATGCGAATTCACAAAGAGGAATTTCAAAGGTACACTTGGAGTTATCGGTACCTGGACAAAGTGTCCTTCGGCCGGAATTGTGTAATCCGGCGAAGTCGCTCGAGGAATTGTCAGTGGGTGACTGCAAGAGACGCCGAGTGATCTTCGCAGCCGGCATCGCGGAAAGCTGCGTGTAGCTTCTTGTCGCGCGAATGGAGCCTGGCCTGTGAACGGTGCAACTTTTGCCGTGTGGATTGACTCTTAGCGACGGTGGGAATGTCTGGGATTACAAGCGCGCACCGCTGCTTCCTCGGGTATTTTTAAATTCGACGTTAGCCCTGCAACACATCGCGTCGCTAACCGAACCGTCCGAGCCTCCATAAAATTTCTATTGGAGTCACGCACACACGCGTGTATTTCGCGATAGCTCGCTCGCTCCCACGGCTGGCCGATGCTATTTCGGCGTATCTTCGGCCCTCTCCTGCAAATTGCCAAGCAGAAAAAAAGTAAGAGAGGATCGCAGCCAGAGGGGACGAGGCTGGGAGACTGTTCGCTCTACTGCTACTTGCTACTGCTACTGCTACTAACCGTAACTGAATATATCGGCGGTGTTTTCACATCGGCGATAACTGGCGTAAAGTGAGAATCGCGAGGCCGATGGAATAGACGCTGTCGTGTGGACGGGAGTGATAGTTTTCTCAGCGTGCGAAACAGACACTGGCTTCTCATGATAGTTTGCTGATTGTTGTTCCGTCTCGTCATAAATGAAAATCCTGCGCCACCTGTTAGTCCCCTACTACCACTTCATTCTGCTCTATCATTGAGGTAGCTGTGATGAACGGAAGGTGGTGGAGGTCAGACGAAGAATCTAACGTAACAGGAAGAAGACAGAATAAGAGGAGCCGAAACTAAGAAAAATAAATCATCATACTTTCTGGCTAGTCGATGCAAGTGAGTTGAGACAGAGAGAGAGAGAGAGAGAGAGAGAGAGAGAGAGAGAGAGAGAGAGAGAGAGAGAGAGGATAGAGAACCACGGTCGTCGTGCTCGCATTTTTCATTTTTTTCTCTTCATCTTCCAGTTCTATTTCTTTTTTTTTTTTTTTACGTAACTTTCCGATCGCCGTCGAATATATCGTTTTTAGGCTTCTATTGACAACTACGTAGTAAAAAAGTGAGAGAGAGAGAGAGAGAGAGAGAGTGAGATAGGGCGAAGACTGTGTGCGAGTGAGTGAGAAGTATGGTGGGTCGGGGGGGGGGGGGGTTTCAAACGCGTAACTCTTACTACTTCTCTACTTGGCGCATCGGCTCACCTACACCGGCGATACGCTATCTCATGTTTCTCATGTTCCACGTATCGTCCGGACGTTATCGCTGTGGCTTAGCACACATGCACAAAAGAGTCACAAGTTTATTGAGTGACGAGGAAAGAGAGAGAGAGAGAGGGAGAGAGAGAGAGAGAGAGAAGACTGCCTCCGCGTCTGTGTTGTTAGTGCAATAGCCCGAAAATCGGATAAATTCTTCTCTCAAACTCGTCTCTCTACCTGCAAACTCTCTCCTTGTTATCCATCCAGCCGTACGTTACTCTTCTTCTTCTTCTTCTTCTTCAGCCTTTAACCCTTTGCTAATCGAGTGTTGTCAAAACATCAGAAGTCAACGACAAGCCGGCGCTCGATTAATCGACGATGGTCAAGGTCCTCGCAGGCAGGAAGTTTCCTCAACGGGAAATTGTCAGTCCGTTTTCCCCACATGGAACGAAGAGGCCTAAATCTGCAGTTTCCGCGCAAACAGTGACCCCCCTCCCCCCCTCCCCCTGACTTGTTGGCAGTATTGTCTTTCGGACGGCAGCGAATGGCCGTGACCGATTGGCGAGTATCGGGAACGATCGGAATGTCGTCCGATCGATCGTGTCGACGGCAATGGCGACGATACTATTAGAGGGAGACGTCAACGTGTGCCTGCTGTTCGCCAAGTTACGTAACGATCGCGTTAGAGTCCACAAAGTTCGCCGACCGCGCTGATTAAGCGCCGCCTCCGCAAAGAGCGAAATACAATATTTTTATTCCGGGTGATTTTTTAAAATCTTTTCTCTCTTTTTTCGATCGAATTCTCGACGACCGCAGGGGCCGCGGGGGGATCGGATGAAATAAGATTCCGCGTGCAATAAGATAAACATCAGTTATAGGAGGATCAATCGAAGCAGAAACGGCAGGAATGGGATTGGGATGATTGGGAAAAAAAAATGAGGGACACCACACGTGCTCGATTACGCAAGAGATTCATCGCCTGGCCGTCACTCTATTTACAGCAACACTTGCTACATATTTAACCTGCCCTAACCTCCGCCAGCTGTAACGAGCCAGCTGAAAAGAGTCGCGTTCAAATCCTACACTCACACGTAATTCTCATTGACGTTGGGACGCGATCGATCGCGCAAGCTCAATATGGGTTTTCCTAGATCATCGAACTCTGACAAGTTTATATGTAAACAGGCTCTAAGGGTTGGCTAACCTTGTTTTTTTTTTTTTTCTTTATTTGCAATAAGGCAATGAGGAACGGATGGCTCCATGATCAGTTAAGAGCGGAATATCGTGGCGACCTGCCCCGTCTGCCAGAAACTTAAAGGCATTAGAATTCAGGTGAATCTCCAAAGAGCGAACAGGCGCTGACGTATTTTAGGCTTTTTTTTCGTGGTGCCTCTTAGTACAGCGCGAGCGAAATCATTTAGTGCAGAGCGTCGTATCACTGGCGATACTAGCGCCACTCCGAGGTAACAGGAGTTATCAGGCGCCTCTTGTTGCTTCATAAAACTTTAAAGTATCAAACCGTCGCCAAGGCGTCGTTTAACGTCAATCGGTCGGCTCATTATCAGACCTAGATTGTCATTCGTATTAGCAGCTTCGTAAGAGCGACCAGAAACGATAGGAGATGCCGAGAACGTGCGCGCGCTCGTACGTAAATTTGGCATTGAACTGGTTGCTTAATACGTGCCGAAGGTAACGCGATATCAAAGGCTAAGAAGAAAGAAGTAAATCAATCTCATAGGCGTACTTGATCATCTTCATATTTGACTGGGCTTCACTCGAGTCGTCCTTCCTCATTGGTAGCGATTCGCGATCTTTTCCACTGGCACTTTGCCTTATCTCTATGGATCAACGAGCTAGCTTATCGGTTCCCGACTGAGAAATCGCGTGTACAAGATTTTGATTAATCAGTAGAGATTCTTTAATTCAGTCAAATTATTCGTTTTCGTCGTGCGAATCAGGATGGCCCCATCAGTGGTTCGGATGATCTGGCCGCAACGACGTCCCGAAGATTGACGCTGTATCGGTCCTGGGTCGTACTCAGATATGTCGCTGGTCAATTCCATGCAATTACCGAGTCGTCGTGACTGGTTAAACTCACTTAGCGAGAGTCCCAAGTTCTGTTTCTCGGTGGGCAAATCGAAACAGCAACAGCAGCCGATTTTCTGTCGAAGAGAAATTCTTGGGTTGCTGTTCTTTGCGACTTTCCCTTTAACCCTGTGATCTAAGGTCGTTTAGTTTCTCGGACCTCGCCTCGTAAGACTCAGAGGAGGTGGTTCCATGTTTGCTCTGCTTCTCTGTTTCAGCGGAGTCGAGTGTGAGGATGAAGTCTATAGTGCACGTCAGTTGGAGGCTCGCGGCTCCGTAAATCTGGAGCAGCCATCCGGTCTTCAGGAACTTCCGGGGCTGGTGAACGCAGCGCCTGCGCAACTGCTGCCAGTGCAACTTCCTCTGGCTTCGGTTCCACTTCCGGAACGTCCCAGACCTCAGGCCGTGACGGCTTCCCTCTTCCATCCTCAGAAGAAATCCTCAGAGGAGGAAGAACTCTCCAAGAAGAAGATCCCTACGCCAAGACCTGTGGTCACTACGAAGAAGATATTTGCTCCGAAGCCCGAACTTCGCAAGGACTTTGAAGTCCAGACGCAGAAGAATCCTGTTCCTCTTAAACCGACGACACACTTGTTCCAGGTAGTGGACCTGTGAGAAGCAGCGCCGAGTCTTGCTGGATAACCAGGTCACGAGAACTTATTCTAAAATCTTTATTCAGGGAAAACCGATACTCGACTACAGTCCAGAGTTGCAACAGCGGAATCGTCCTCAAGCAGTAACGAGAAGCCTCTTCGCCCCGGCTCCTCCTCTGGAACAGCCAAGTCGTCCACCACCTCAGACTGCCACGGCGAGCATCTTCGCGCCTCGCACCGAGGACATGAACAAAGGCTTTCTCACTTTCAGCGAGGATCACCCTGGCCTTACCAGTACGTATTTCCCGACATTGACGCGTCCACTGGGAACGATCAGTTTTTTTACAGTTCTTAAGACCAAAGTTCATTTTCCTAATTTATTTTAATGAATGATGGAGAAAAATAAAATCAGACTGTTCTAAATAGAATCAAAGAGAGAGAGAGAGAGAGAGAGAGAGAGAGAGAGAAGACAGTTGGCAGCGCGCAATAGCGTCACGTGGGACGTGTGTCTAGGGGCAATTATAATAAATGAATGCCAAGGTCGCCGTTGAAATCCCTAGTGGAAGCTTTTGTCTTTCTTCTAGTCTGTCTTTTTCTTTCGCGTACACAGACGCAAGCCTGTATGTATCTTTTATCTCTGTCGCTATGAGTCAGTTACAGTGTGTCCCTATATCACGCTTCTCCTTAAGCGGTATTGCGCAACCGACCGCTCAAAACTCTAACAATATTTCTTTGAAATTCCAGTTACGATTCAAAGGTTATATTTTTTCTTCCTGAAGTTGTCATAATCATAATTTTTCTCTGAGTTCAAGGCTGAATTCTTTACAATTTAAATTTTTTTAGTGTTGAAGGACGAACCGGAAGATCTCACTCACTTGGCGCCAACACCTGGAGACGTCTGCGTGCCGCTCGAAGACACTCCGTTCCTCTCAGACATGCTCGACGAGTTCATTTTGAGCAACGAGAATTATTGTCCTCTTTTGAGTCCTGATTTGCCATCGGAACTTCGTGGCTCGGAACTTGGAGATTCGGCTTTAAAGGAAACCGACTTGGGTGACTCCCTTGAAAACCGAGAACTCGGCGAGAGTCTAGCTGACAGCGATCCCTTCATGTACAGAGATTCTCCAAGTCCCTGTAGTACTACTCCCAATTTACTCTCACCAGCCCTTAGCAAGGTAAGTCTGACAGTGCTTTCGAGAGCTCGATTCCTCCTGTTCTTCAGCTTCAGTTTCAAAAAAGTATCTATGCTTCTCTTTACGATGTTACTTTCCCTACAGAGTCCGGAACGAAGTGTCGATTCGCTCTACAGCCCTAGTGGAAGCGGAAGCGGCGGTGGCCTCTCCGAGGATGAGATGTTGATGTTGAGCATCAGTGACGTCCTTGCGGACGATGAAATGGCCTTAAGAGCGCCCTATATTCCTATGTCTGATCAGGACGAGGCCCTGCAGCTTCTCATCAGTGATGATATGGTCATGTGGGGCCCAGCGCAGCCGCCTGATAAAAAGTCC
Organism: Calameuta pygmaea; assembly: GCA_031762395.1. NCBI lineage: Eukaryota > Metazoa > Arthropoda > Insecta > Hymenoptera > Cephidae > Calameuta > Calameuta pygmaea. The sequence continues at coordinate 2,131,239 of JASANN010000049.1, read as the reverse complement.
AAATGGTAATGGCTCGACCTGACCTCGAGAACTATCGGACCTTCTGATAAAAATATTTTATAATATTGAACTATTGTAGGATGAACAAGGAGCAGGAACCTAATATGAGTTCCAGCCTCGCACAACTACTTAGAACGGATGCAGAGTCAACGAAAAAATGTAATGATCATGGCGGAGGTTTGGTAGACCCAACCGATGTCCTCGGTCAGGTCTATAAAAAGAGTGAGTGCCTAAAAGAGACTTCGTCATTTGATAAGAAGACGCATATCAGCTGTGTAACGGCTGCTATTTTTCCTTAATCTGTTTCAGGCACAAATGAGGACAGTTGGCAGATTAAGGTAAAACACGCCCAAAAGCGAATTCATACGCCGAGCCCATCATTCGAGAACGAGAATAAACGTATTAAATGCGAAGAGAGAAATACATCTAGCGTTCAGGATCGAATAAGCATCGCTAATGCTGATCTCCATGAACAAACTGCCTTGTCGACCCGCGCCGGAAGTCAGCTGCTCCAGCAGCTGATGTCCCAGCAAATACCAAAGTCTAGGATACTTTTAGGACACAGGGACGAGGGCAGTGGCAGTGGGAGTGGGAGTGCCAGTGGTGGTGTCGGTGGTGGTGGTGGTGGTGGTGGTGGTGGTGGTGGTGGTGGGACTGATCGCACCAATGGTACTAACGGTGGAACCGAGAGTCCCAATCCTCGGCAGCAATCGAATAGCGTTCTTATGAACCTCCTCGTCTCAGGGTGCGATGTAAGTGCAGGCTACATTTGCCTAGCGAAACCAAAATCCTCCAAGAGCATTGCGAGCAAGTGATGAGGGTCCGTACGCGAGTGCGCATGCGCTCTAACGATTCTCCTTCAGAATTTTGTGCATTTCGATTGCACAACTCATGAGGTACGTCCCTGATTTCCACGAGCTCTGCTAAATCCTACGAGACTTCTGCTTTCGCGCTTTCCCTCCGTTGCCTCAGGTTCTTCGCTGTCTCGCAAAGTAGCAACTTGGCAGGAAGAACGCGCGTGCGCGCGGTCTCATTCTTCTCCTCGTTTGCTCTCTGAGAAGAAGACGATTCGCAGATACCAGTTAGGACCAGGAGAACCTTTATCCGTCCATTGGTCAATTCACAGTCTGAAAGGAGATGAGGGCACGTGAGATAAGGTTGAACGAGATGAAAAGGAGCTGAGTGGGGAGCGCTGGAAAGGAGGAGTGGAGTGAAGTTCATTGGGAAAGGATACGTGTTACGGACTCCCGATAGGTGGCAGGATGCGAGACAGGAGACAGGACTTCCCCTTACGAAATTGCGAAACAGTTTCACTATAGTTTATTCGTCAATTCGATTGGCACTCTAAGAGAGCATCGCTTGTAAATATCATTTCCGATCACGTTTTACGCTCGTATTCTTCACCTCGTCCTCTTTTCTCCCATTACTCATCTTCGTACTATCTCTATTCTACTATTCCTACACTATTGTCCAGTTCCATTCCTCTTCTAGTCCTCGTCGTCTCGTCCTTCTCTACTGACCCAGTTTCTACGTAGCTTTAAAGGAGACTTGGCCTAAGACGCCAGTAACTGTAGACCAGAACGACTGTTAGATGTTAGGATCTTGAATCTATATATTACTGCGAGTGTGCGTCGGAAGTCAAAGTTTTAAATGAGAAACTTTAAAGTTCTCCCTTAGACGTTAGGCATCAAGAGAGATTTTAGATATATATATATATATATATGTTCGTCCTTTTAAAAACGCGGCATATACATATAGAGTATAATCACGTTGAAGAACTTTGATCGTTGTCAGTGTGTGTTATATGTAACTCATAAGAAAAAAAAAAGACCGTGCGAGAGAGAGAGAGAGAGAGAGAGAGAGAGTGAAAGTTTATGAATGTCTGACAGAGCGAAAGAAACAAAGTATGTCCTGATAGGGTCAAAGGACTGAATCGAGTGGAAGTGTCCAAGGGAACATAATTCTAGGAATGGAGAGGAATCATTTTATTACGCGTTAATTGTTTTTCGCAAAATTATTATCGCCTGATATATCGCTTACACGTTATTTTAGAAATTGATACGAATAAACGATATATTCGCCCGTCGACAGATAATGCAGCCGCGTCGTCGCTCTCTAATGTTACGTTGTGTACATATGCGAAGTATATGAAATTGTTAATTAAATATTATTGAAATATATTAAAAGTCATCACGAAATCATTCCCGTCTGCTGCGTTTCAATTCCTCCAATCAATGTCTCCTTTGTGTTTGTGTCCATTTCTACCTACCACCTCCACCTCCAGTTTATCGTCTTGCTGAAAAACTATTGTTTTGATATGCTCGGCCATATCGCTTTAAAGAATTCGCAAGCATTAAAATTCTTTAAAAAGTTTTTGTTTATCGTGTTGTTTGTTAGATTCATCAGTTTTTAAATTCGTTTAGTTAATTATTTTCTTGACAATGTCACATTCTTGATAGTCTTATTCCATATTATGGATACTATTCCATATTTGGTCATTTTCCTTTGCTAATGAAATGACGGACAATATCTTTGAGAAATATTTTCGAGGCAAAATTACGTATTCTATTGTGTTTGTGAAAATTATCAGAAACTAATAGCAAGAGTTTGATAGTCTAACGGAGAGCCAATTAAAAATATTCAATATTATCTCAAATTTGCAACATCTTCTTTTTCTTCTTATTCTTCTTAGCTCTTCGTCTTCGTATGGTTTTCTTGTTTCACTTTTTAAACTTTTTTCCTTCTTTCTCCTTATCTTCGTTTATTTCGTTAGCAAATATTCGGCGGATGCGAAAAGTATTGTCGGCGTCGATCTTCACGCAGTCTATTAATTCAGGAACAAGACACGTTGACTTTTATTCAAGTACAAATTTTCTGCGCGTTTCAAAGAACACGTGAACTCCTTAGTGCGAAATGATTTGTTTTCTCAGAGAGACGTCGTACCAGATTCGCAAAATAGGGTCCGAGATCTCATTTTGATTCATAGAGATATTAGAAATTTTTTAATTAATTTTTTTTTACTACGACGGTATACCTGCTACGAGGCTAATTAAGAGAGCTGTCTGGTGTGGAAATCCCTAGGGAAAAATTGATCAGGATCCTTTCTCGTTACGCAAAACGGAATCGCGAGCGCAATATCGTAGCTTCCTGCTTGACCTGCAATTAATTGTCATTCCCGATTCCATTTGTCGTTCCTCTAGAAACGCAGTAAGTCCAAGAGAATTTTATCGCTAACGAAATAATCAGATGCTCTGCTGTTGGAGAATTTTGTTCGCACAATCACACGTTCCCTTGGTTCCTACGAGAAGAGCCTTTTAAATGATTTGTCTTTTGGTTTCGCAGGAAATCATCGACCCAAGGAACATACCGCCTCTACTGGAGCAGAAATTGTCGCCACTGACGGTTCACCTTGACAATCAAACGGTGCCCCAGTCTCCGCGAGTCGTGTCTCTGGATCATCTGAGTCCAGACACCAGGAAGCAGCTGATGAACTCGGTACCGAATACCAAGAGAATAGAGTCGCCGGTGCCAGCGTCAATGATGACTTTTGAGAATTATGAGTTTGACCCGAGTCTCCTCCAGGCGTCAGACCTGCTGCGCACCCTGGACAGCTGCCTGGCCTAGAGACAAATACTGATCTGCGTCTTCGCCATAACAATTTTTTTTGGAATTGACGTTCGGTGATCGTACAATTTTACGATTATCGACACGGAGCCATTTTTCTTAAGACGGCGGCACGACCGAATCTTCTCGTTCAATTTCGGGATTTTTTATACTTGAGCCTTTAGAATTTTTTTGATTTATAAAATGTACGCGCCGTACGAAGTGTGCAGATTTAGTGCCTCGATAGTTGCCAATCGTTCTGGAAGGTTTGCGATCGGTTTTGACTTAAGGATAAAAGCGAAAAAAAGCGTGAGAAGACTGACGTCATTTTTTCTCGAAATTTTTACGACACGCGGACATTCATTTATATTTTTCCGTTGGTCGTACAGCAGGACAGCGATTGGCGTCTCGTCAGCGTTGATGCCTATGAAAAATTCTTAATTTTCATCACACGCGTACATTCTATTTTATCCTTAAACGATTTAGCATTTATTGTAAAGGAACAATTTGTGACGCTGAAAAAAAAGTTCTATTCGCGTATCGAGGAAGGCGATTTAAAAGACACAAAAGTTTATACGGCGGCGTCTAACGTAGAAACTGCTGATCAGCATTTGACAAATTTTCGTACCAGATACAAATAATGCATTGCGCCAATCGTAACTCCGATTTCTGGATTACGAATCGATCTTTCGATCTCGATCGAATGAAGTTACACAAACCTGCCAATATTTTTGTTCACCTCCCTCGTATTAGCAGACTGTAAAAAATTTAGAAAAATTATCGAAAACCTTAACAGGGTCGAAACTCGAATTCAGGATTTACTAGGTTTTAAATAATAAAGAAAACAAGGCACAAAAAGATATGAGAACATTGCTACGTGAAATTAATTTTCGTAGATACGTTAATTAATTTACGTAGATACGTCAGTCGGTTATCAATCAGGGTTCGATTGGCCTTCATGTTCAACTTCGAAGACGAGTTATTGAAAACTTGTTTTTTTATAAACTGACTTGATATTTTTTGATAATTTTTCAAATTATACATACAAGATTTATTCAAGGCAGACGCGCCACCTGAACTTAACCCGTTCGTTTGATTTCTACGTTAAAATTAGTTTTGAATGGTGAGTTTGTCTTCAATAATCTTATAAATATATATATATATATATAAATATATAGGCGCACATAAATTTCTATGTGTGTGTTTGGTAGAAAAACGACGACGCAATTATGCAACAAATCTTTTCCAGGACACAGACACGATACACTAATTCATGCACACGTACACACATACCTCAAAACACATGTGACACGTGAGACACTTATGGTTATATTTAAGATCGTAATCCGAATTACGGCTAACGTGAAAAATCGAGTGCTGCGAGGCATCGTGGGTGGATGCAGAGCAGAGTGAGATAAGAGATAAGAGATAGCTCTAATCAGAAATGCAATCGGAGACGTAAATATTGATATACATATAAGAATATCGAGATGCAGACACGCGGCAATCGGACTCGTGTTATGTACAAAGTGTAAGTTTATAACTATAGGATAGTTTAATGGGAATTAACAATTATAATAAATATGCGAGTGGTAGCTCCTAAGAGAGATCTTGTTGAAGTCAGTTTACGGAAACAGTGGGAATTAATGAGGACGCTGAAAGGATAATGGTTTAGGAAATGGATTTGGCCAAAGGGTAAATTGGCCGATTGGAGCCCAGAGTTCAGGAAACGTGGCAATTGTCGTTTGAAGATCCATCGCGAATTTTTGGTTCAATGCGAAAGTACGAGGAAGAGAAATTCTTCGGGGAAAAAAAATTGCGTCCGTGCCTTTCGAGATTCTCTGGGCTCATATTTTACAATTTTCAATTTTCAATTTCACAGTCAACCCTTTTTTTTTCTTACGTTACGTTACGTTGATCTAGCCTACCGACGTCACTGATCGTACACACGATATAGTTGCTCGTTCGAACGCACCTGTACCAGACATCAAACTATATGGGGATAAATTGAATATATCGATTGTGGAATGACAGCTAGAAAAGAGAACATTTGGAGGTGGAGAAATTTATTGAATAATTATGGAAAGTACAAAAGTTTAGGAATTAACACGGGAAAAAAGATAATAGTCTTCAGGCGAACGTTAGTCGAGATAAGATAAAAATTTTGTTCAATTGACCAATCTGTACCCGTTTTAAAAGCTTTGAGCAGGAAATATAGATTGATTTTTTATGTGTTACCGCGACGAAAATTATGACGACGATCATAATTATCAATTATCGAAGGCTCAAGTTTCACAATCAGTGGAATCCTCTGCTAGGCTCGAACAGCGGGGAACGATGCGAGGCAAAGATGCCGACATCGGAGCTTCTAACCGACCTGCCGAAATTCTCGAGTACAAATTGAATAAGGAAAGTTCAAAAAGACTATTGCACTATTTCGTAATCAGTTTGAGATCTACTGCAGTTGCGACTAGTAAAAAGTGTTAGTAATCTTTGTTCTATGGTCTCTATGTTAACGGTACACAAACTCTAGCGTCATTAGCGACGATGTCAATACGATCATGATTATTATCTTTATTAGCATAGATTGCTATTAATCATATTAATATTCTGAATTATTGATTATTATTACCATCGGTTTTATAATAGCGTCGATATATAAATAAATATCAGTTTTAACAACAATTTCACGTTCCGTTTCACTCCGAGAAACTGACAAATTCCTTATTCCTGTGTTCTCTCACTTGCCTCGTTACGTATACTTTAATATCTGTACTGACAGCTTCTACTTTGTTAATTTTCAATCATATTTTTGGAAAGACGTGATTTAAAATTTAAACCATTGCGTTCTGTGAATTTTCTATTTTCTAACTGTTAGATTATTGTCGCATGTGAAAGTCGCGGTTCTACTTCTCATGAAATATGGAAAAATCCTTGTTAGCCTGGTTTTATCTATCGTCAACAATCCTAGCACAAGTATCTTCAGTCGGTAAAACAGTGAATTCTTCCATCTTTCTAGATTAAATTTCACTATTGGACCACAGATAGCAGCACAGTACGAATCTAGAGGTTCTCGCGTACCAGAAATGAATAGGTAGATGCTCAACGCTACGATTTTAGGCCAAAAGAATGGCGCTAAATCGTAGCGGAGAGTCGGGAAGTAGAATTTTGAGATCATCGCCTCCGTCGATAATGCGCATCCCGTCGTAGCCGACTGAACGTGATCATGAACGCGTAGCTTGGCAGGCAGAGGTTCTCAGCCACTTACCGCTGGTTCCCAAAGCAACCCTTAGAACGAGGCCGGGAATTCTAATAGAAATCTTTAAGAACTATTGAAAAAGCCTATAAATTTGGATGTCGATATCCACAGGATATCCAGAAGATATCCTCAATATCTAAATCGATATCCATAAAGTATCAAAAGTTCCCACTTATATTCTGCAATTTCTCTGAGAATCCATAAATTATTAAATACATGTATCAGAAAAGATAATGCATTTTAAATATAAAATTAGTAGGTCTCAATGTCATTAGGTACCTTGTTCTGCATTGACACATCTTTAAAAGAATGAAAGTCGTAACAAAAGAGCCTTGTTTGTTTTCCAGTTAAAAATCTTGTATGTCAAGTTTTACGTCGTCATATGAATGTTTGACTGTTCGCTAGCCCTAGGGGAATATTAACGGACTGACCAATAGTATAGCTTTGCAAGGTTCCTAATTGGTTACTCTCTCGCCATTGGTCCTTTCCTATTTCGTGTTCCTCCAAGGACCATGGAAGAGCACGTGTACGAGCTGATTGATCTTATTCAGTTAATAATGTGCTTACTGAAACGATTTTTGTAGATGGTGGTCGTAGGCCCAGTGGTTAAGGTAGCGGATTGATGACCGAAAGGTTTCCCGGGGTTCTCGCACCCAACTCCCAAAATAAAATATTACATACTGCTCATGTTTATTTGAGCATTATATAATTTTCTATTCGTGAGACGCACACCTCGTAGTACGAGGCTCATCAATTTTCCTATTCCAAAAAAAAAAAAAAAACCTAAATATCTAAAGGTACGAAGAACCTTTGATATCCAAGGGATATTTATAGGATATCCATAACTGGATACTAGATACTCAATGAATAGTCACTTTTTATATCGTGAATATCCTATGGATATAAAATGCTGTGTGGGTCGACTGCCATGCCGAAATCACATGTTTCGCTCAGAACGCTGCGAGAGTATTTTTATTATTGACGCTCCGGTCACCAATGACCACCGCTGCGTCACAGGAAGAAATCGTAGTCGGTGATATATGTTATATTTTTTTGCAAAATTTATCATTGGTACACGTACATGTAGGTCAGAGGGCATATCTTAGATAGGGAGATTCCGCATCTCCCTACTCATATCTGTGCGAACATCTGCAATTTCTTTTGCATATTCGCGGAAAGCGCTGAGAGCTTAATTGTGTCTCACTCTGTTGCATGCAGATAAACGGGGATACAATGGTACTCGTGGTTGCTGCCAGTGAATTTCGGAACGTACCCAGTATGGAGACTATTGCAATTTAAAGTATTCACGTTATCCTTTTAGAAAGTAATAAACCCTTTGACAATATGTTCGTTGCTACTGAGAGTCTATAACCGTGAAAGACGCTGTGGAATATTTACGTGGTTTTGGACAATGAGGAAAGTGAAAAAGAGTTTATTAAGGTGTCTAAGGAATATACACGTGGTTTTAGGACAATGAGGAGAGGGAAAAATAGTTTATTAAGGTGTCTAAGGAATATCGTCTTTTTCGTGTTCCAACGGAGGATTTTTACTTTTAAAAATTGTTCGTGTTTCCTCTCGATACAAAAATGATGCGCACTGTCAGATTACTTCCTTTTAATCACACTGGAGGATAAATCGCTACTCAGACACATCAACTCTCTTTCCCGGCAGGCGAACGAGAAAAGTTGAAACTAGAGGAGAAACGACGTTCCTGCTTGAGGTTGCTGGTCAGCCAACCGGACTCCATTGTTCCACTCGATTGATGGCTCCAATTTCAGCACAATTGGGCTCGAAGTCCGCACTCTTGGGAACGCTCGCAAAATCATCTAATAAAAGATTGAAAAAAAAAAAGAATTTCAGCCGGTGCGAAAAATTGACGCTATTTATTTTTAGAACAGCATTGTAGACACCATTTCTGCCGATTCCGCTGATCGGAACACAATTTCTTCCTGCAACAACGTAAAGCTCACATATTTGGCTTCTCTCCGAGTAATGAAATCCTCTGGAGGCTGCCGATGGATCTTTCCTGGCTACGTTTCCCGTAATTAAAAATACTTTTAACGTGAAACTCGGGAAATACAGGCAATTCGCTTAATGTGAAAATTTCGTGTATTTCTTTGTTAGGGAATCTAAAGCCGAAACGAAATTTCAGTTCGTTAAAGCAGCGAACGTTATCATAAAGCCACGTCAGGATTTTATCGCAACTGCTTGTTTATTCGTAATCGCTTACTCCGATCTTCTCGGCTGAAGAAGTAGCGACTTCCTCTTGGAGGCAGTTCTTCGCGAGAAGAAAGCCAGCGGACTGTGCCAGGCTGCGACCTCTAGAAGAGACTCATTCTCGATGAAGAGTTCCAGCTGCCGTTCCAGGGAGCCTCAGTTCCCTCTGAAAACCCAGGAGACTCCAGCAGCTGCGACGTTCCTTGCGAAGCGTCGTTTAATCCTTGACGACACGACGCGAGATCGGGGACGCTGCAGATGCGCGTCAAGGCAGAGCCTAAGAAGTCTCGAAGGTCGAAGCTCCCACGTGGGGAGAGGAAAATTCAGGGAAGCAAAGCCTGGACGGCCTGGACAGCCTGGACAGGCAGGAACAAGTGAATATGCCTGCGTCGGTGCCTTTCGTTTGTTTGTACAGTGACGGAGCGACTGAGGGAGTCAGAAGGGGGGAAAGGAAGGTAACGAGGGTGCCGAGACTGAGGAATCTACGTCCGACTAGCCAGGACACGAACCAATCTTCATTCGGACATCGAGCAGTCGAAATGAGGGGAGCTTCGGGAGACATCGTGATTCTCTTTAGAAGCAGAGAGTAAACGAATTTACGAATCTCTAGGATCTGTATCTTGCTTTCATTCTTATTTCTTTTGTTTAAAGACTTGCGATGCCAGAGCTTTTCGTAGCGGAGGTTCCAGCGAATCGCTTCACGTAAGAGAAGCGCCCCGATGAGCTCGTCGAGAATGGGGGAATTTCTCTGTGTTACCGCGAGCTCGCTTGGGGAAATTAATGCTTAACCGCTGCCTAGAGAGAGCGAGAGAGAGAGAGAGAGAGAGAGAGAGAGAGAGAGAGAGAGAGAGAGAGAGAGAGCAGAACCACTACTATCAGCAGGTGATGGAGAAAGCTGGAGAGAGATTACGCTAGGAATGGGTAGGCGTCAGAGTTTGAGCTGCTCAGAATGATAAAAAAAAAAAAAGTCAAAAGCTGACGGACGGATTCGACGAAAGAGATTTTCAGTAATTTGAACACTTAACCAATTTGATTTTAATCCGTTAACCAGACAGCAGAGGATTAGCTGAAGGAACTTTAAAATAAATATCAATAACGAGCTGAGCAATTAACCTCGTAGAATGATTTATAAAAAATCCTTTGATTTCCGAAGGTGAATCCGTATCAAGTTGGTTGGACGTACAGTTCGCTAAGCTTTCGTAAGGTAATCTCTTAATTAGAGGTTAATTGAGAACAGGTAGAATTTATTATACTATTTAATTGGAATTATATGTATATAGAGAGCTCCGAAGATTTAGCAAAGCGAGACAGATGAGGCCGGTCAAAATCCCGAGTGCGAGTATCGGCGGGACTAGAATGTAGCCAAGTACCAACCTTAAAGCCAACGATAAGGAAATTAGAGTGTCTCCTGCTCGCTGCCGAGAGCCTCGCGTCCCTCCGGGACGCGACTTACACGATGAAGAGGATCAGGAAGGTTCGAGAGTAAATGGCAGCCATTATCCGCAATGGCGTATCGCATCGAAGGCGACGGGGACGAAGAAACAAGAAGAAGAGGTCGTGATGGGAGGTTAAAGAAGGAAGCGACAGTTCGAGTTTCACAGGATCTAAGGGAAATAACCAATAGCAATTGAACGGCACGGTACGCGCTTTCGCGTCGGGAACGACGACAGGCAGCAAATGCGAGCGGAAGTTGTCAGCTGCGAGACGTCTGATGTCTACTAGATTCCTCTCTTCCTCTTGCCTCTTTGCTCTCTTTCCCCCGCAGGCGCCACAAGCGCCGATTCGCTAAAAGTCATTCTGGCCGACGGTGGCTACATTTTTCGAGGAGAGTTGGCAATGCAGATCGTAAAGGAACTCGCTCGAACGTGAAATCATAAAAGTTTAAAGGGACGAGAACATTACGGAGATTCTTCTCTGTTCTCCGTGTTTTACTCGCTCGGCGTTTTACGTCCCTGGACTAACCGGTGTAACGGAGTATGGTCTACCGATAATTCCTTCGTCGTGGAACTCCGAGACGTTCGTTGTAGGTTATGGAGGTCACGCTGGGGACTGGGGGGGTTGAGGTAAGAGCAAAGAAGCAAGAGGCCTTACCGAGTACTTCTAAAGGTCCTTGGAAATCGTCGGTTAACCGCGTCTCTTCCACAGGCAGTAAGTACGGCAGGGAGACTCGCGTCTGCTTGCGTTTTCCGTAATTAAGAAGGAGGTTCTTTGCGGTACGCGTTGTGTAAATAAGTCGGCCGTAAACCGAGTTACTTGGCTCTCCTGCTTTCTGCCCTTCGTATAACTGCTCCTTCCGGTATTTTCTCCCGGTCTCCTAGACCCAGCAGAGTCACGAAAACGAAGAAAAAGCTCCTTAAGAAGATTCATACGGTCGGAGGAGATTATTGTGAAACGGAGCCAAGAAAACTCGTGCATTCTTCAGGTTCGCCATTCGAAGCCAGGATGCGCCAGAAGAAGAGTGATGCGAAGAGGAAGAAAAAAAGGAATTTATAAGAGAATCTCTACCGTGTGAGGATGGTCCAGTTGTCTCGACCCGCTGGACTTCTGCGTGATCCCTCAGCACAGCTCGCGCACGCCTGATGCTCCAATCAGGACACTTGATAACGAATAGCGATGCGAGTGACGCGATGTACGCGTGCAGCGAGGATGCCGGTTGTCCTGCTGCAGTGGAGCCGCACATCGCGCCAAGGGGGATCATTGGTCAGATTGTGAAAATCGTGGCAAATGAGACCAGTGCAAGGAAGCCGGACGCATTCGCCATCCCATGTAAGAACTTGCATTTTATTATCAGATTTCCAACGGTGCAGCAGTAAAGCTTTGGTAGCTTCAAAATGCTCGTATCATGAAATTTCTTTCCGCTGCTTAAAGCTTCCGGTACTCGTAACTTTTGAACGGAACTACGAAGCGGGGAGCGCGAAAGGGAAGCAACGCCGGAACGATCGAAAGCGGTGAATATTCCATGCGGCATCATCGTCTTCCCGACACTAACCGACCGATACGTCGTCCACACCCTCGGTTGGCTGTTGGCAGTTCGAAAGCTGCGCGACGAGATGGGATTCGAAATTTGCCGGAAATAGCCGAGCCATCAAGGCGAAGTGGCGGCAGCCGGGATGCACGGAGCGACGGGACTTCCGTTTGGGAATATGGATATCGAAGATTTCGAGGCATATTGAGATCTGAAGGGTTGCGGCCCTTGTAACATGAAATTGATGTGTTTTTATTTATATACAATATTTACAAACGCATATTTCATTGGGTGGCTACAAATATCTTGTGTCTACGTATAAACGTGTATGACATTTTAATTGGCTGGGGTATTTTGCGAGGCGCACCGAAGAGTCGCGCGCTGGGCCCGTCGGAAGGCGACCTCGGCAGGTGTTCCTCGAGAGGCCAGTTCAAGCGCCATCAGGCCCATCAGGCCCGCAAGCTCCTCTCCTCGGGACGCGTCGTTCGTGCCAAGGACGTTTCTTTCTGCAATTCCTCTCGATCCTATTTCTCATTCCTCTTTTTCCCTTGGTTCGATCGTGCTGTCAATTATTCCCATCTCAGATGCAGCTCTCCTGTATCCCGCCACCGCCTCTGCCGATGGCCTCTGGATACCTGTTGGGCCTCTGGAGGCTGTAGAACGTCTGCAAAGAAAAGTAAAAGAGAAGCTATAGCTAACTGTTTCTTCGTTTCCGTACGCGAAGGTACGTTGAGGATTTTCGATAAAATTTTCGGCCCCAAGGTCAGGCGCGATGCTCGTACTGGAGCTTCGATCTTGCTTAAAACTATCTAAAGTCTCAAGCTGCTCTTCGCGCTGATCATCAAACTGCCATGAGGATTTGGTATGGGTTTTATTTTTGTTGGATGACCCTGCGAACGTTAGCGAGACTCGGTTAGCCTCCCAGTGACAGAGGAGAATTCAACAGGCCAGAATGTTATAGCCGGAAAGGCTGTTACTCAAATGACGGAGGGAAGGAGAAAGGTAAACGCATACCAGGAAATGGTTCTCCATTGTGATGCTCCTGCGGGAGCGGCTGCTCGGGAAACAGCGCTAGACAACGGCAGAGAGGGAAAGTACTTTGAGAAAATTCTCAAAGGCAGCGTTGATCTCGTGCGGAGCTGCTTAAGAATGAGGAGTCGAGGAGGGATGTGTTATGGACAATGATAAGAGGTTCACAGAAGAGTGCTAGCTTATTGCGAGATAAGAATAAGGGTTGCCTTCGAAAGATAAAAGCCCGAGTAGCAGGAAGAATGCCGAGGGTTCGCTCCAAGGAACAATTAACGAGCGCTCTTGCGTCTTCTCCGGGTCAACTGGACAGTGCCTGGAGTCTGGGTTTCCAGAGGTCAAAGGTCGTCCCCTGTGCTAATTGCTTGACTGTCGTTTCTACTGGCTCTGTATGCAACTGTTGCACATTTTATCTACGTCTCTGCCTTCGTGTAAGAATCAATGAGTCGTTCCCACGATATATCTATAGAGTCAATGGTCTCCCTCAGGGTCAGGAATCAGGATACTTACGTTTGGAGTAGCCCGGGGATAATCCTGATCCTCCATCACGTCGTAGGACATCTCCCGACCTTCCACGTGTCGCGGTCTTCGCGGTAACGATCCGTAAACCGCAAGTTTTCTGTCTAAATTAAAAGGATTCCTCGATACACATGTGAAACGTGGACTAGGTATTTTTAAATGCATTTCCGTTTAGACGACGTCGTGTTTCGCGCATGCGTGGTACGCAGCTGGCAAGCACGCGGCTCGTGGCGCCTTTAGCTTTTGTTCCTGGAGATTTTACCTGCGTGATTGGAAAGCGCCGTTGTGGGTATAAGATCTGGATTACCATCTTCTTCCTCGCCCTTTCCGGCAAAAGTCGCGATGCTCGGTTGCTGAGGCGGTTTCGGCTTGGCTGGCGTCGCGGCGTGTCTCCTCCAAAGTGCCATCAGGACTCCCGTCACGATTAGTCCTAATCCAGTTGCCGTTCCGCCGAGCCCAATTAAGATCGGCGACATGTCCACGGACGATACGGATTCGCCTGAAAATGAATTCATGTCGCGACATCGGCATCAGTTATTCAGCACGCGTGACGTCCGTTCTGAAATCGATGTTCGCCTTTCATCTGTTCAATGTCCCTTTTGTGCCTCCCTCGTTCACTCATTCTCTCTCTCTCTCTCTCTCTCTCTCTCTCATTCATTCACGGCTGGATACTCCTGGGCAGTACTGCGGATAAAGATCTAATAAGAAGTATGGTAATGTGGAAAGTGACTCTGCAGATTCAGGGATTTCGAGAGATACGAAATAGTAGAAGAGATCAAAAAGAACTCGAGGTATTTTTGTATCCTGAGATGTTTTTAGCACTGGTTCACAGGAACCTGTGAACCGTAGGTATATCGTAGGTCGTACAATAGAGAAAAAAAAAGAGGCGAGGCTCGCTAGTCGGCCGAGACTCTCCATCAAACGCAACGGGTGTCTCATTCATCAAGAGCTCGTCAGAGAGCTGAAAAGGTTTCCTCGGCTGTGACCGAGCTGCTAGTGATCGACCGTAGCGCCTAGTAGCGCCTAGTAGCGCCTTTGACTCCCTATCGTGGCTGCCTGCTCGACTACATAAAAATAAATATGACCCAATTATTCTAGGCGCTTCACTAATTTCGCTGGTAAACTGCTCGACATTCGAGCAATACAATCAAGTCGAACAATGTCATTTCCTATTTGAATTTGGCGCCAGTTCTTTCATTTTTTGTTTACCGAATGAGTGTGCGTACAGTGCATTGATCATAACTCTTGAAGATATAATTTAACAATGTAATTTATATTTTCAACAAGCGGAAACCTCTGTCGAATGTTTTTATGTACTACGATTTAATATACTAGAAAGTAAAGAGAAAAGAAAAGGTTACTGTAAATTGAAATCAGTAATTCATAAATAAGGAGTCTTCGAGGTGTGCGGGATTATTGATTGCAGGCCCTTTTAATGTTAAACTTTGTAAATTCTTTTATCTTAATATTACCCTATTCAATGCGTAGATCGGTTTATATTTCGATCTGAAATCAGTCAGTGCACATAGACGGGAAAAATCATACTGAAGCTGTGAAGAAGGCATCGACGACGAACAGAGTGTACGAGTGGACTGGACTGGTAAAGCCAGAGAAAATGAGTGAAAATGAGAAGAGAAATTGAGAAAAATGAGAAGAGAAAAAGAGAGAGAAGATTTTCGACATTTCCTCTAATCCATGTGTCCTTCTGGTTGGCTGACTCTGCTGTTATTTACGGGACATGGTCAGGACTTCCTGCGCCAGGATCCCGAGCGGTAAGTTTGTGTCTCACGAAGTAGCTGGATAGTCCTGTTCCGGAAGCGAGTATAAAGTCAACCCCTCCAAGCAGGGAAGGATCGCTGACCGATGGACGGCGCAAACGAGAGAAAGCGAAATGCATAATAATAGCTCATAAATTTGAGGCGTGGTTCCGGCTGGGTCCGACCGCACCATGTTTCATCCCGAAATGGGCTATCCCGCGTCCCCAGCCCAACCTGAAGATGACCTCGTGGCCTCGCAAACTGTCCCCTCGCATTTGCATACTGATAATAATTTTGCTTACTTCTCTGGAAACTCGGTATGCGGTTTCCCTCTTCCACCTGGGACACATGGATGACACCTACTGTCCTTCCGTATTTATCTCGCCGGTCTTTTTTTTCCTCAGTGCCATTTCTGGCCCTAAAACATCCACTTACTTAAAGGATTTTCGCGAGTTTTGGAAGAGCTTCGCGTTAGGTCGATCCTTCGAAGGACCCAGTCGACTTCAGCGAATGGTTCGTACCGCGACTAAGCAGGCTCTAATTCCCCGCGGCTTCTACCGCATCGCTTCCCCCCCAAGGACAGCCAGACGCTCAGGCACTCGGGTTAACTGTGAAAATTGCTTCTCGCCAAATCGTATTTTAGCCGTTCCCCGATGCCTTAAGTACTCGGGTTTCCACATTAGGAACTCGTCAACTTATTTCCCAAAACAAATTGTTCATGAACGAAAGCCTGTCAAGGAGTTGCGCGACGCTCGTCTAGAACACGTTGCATGACGTTACACGTATTATTCATCTACAGGCATTACGGATGTCAATAAATTATTAAAGAGAAAGAATTCGCTGGCAGCTGCCGATTTGTGTTAAGATCCTCCATAATCTCATGTGTTGTATCGCAAAGCCCTCTGAAACCTGCGACTCAAGTATTATATTGTCGTTGCGACATTCAAATTTAATCTCACATGAGAACGGCCGATGCTGCATCCTGAAAGAGGCCACTTTGATCTCGCTATACATAGATATTTTTCATTTTGTCTTTCAGTCACTCACCTCTTCCCTTTCACTTTTTTTCTTTTCTTCCCCTTTCGTCTCTCTCTCGCTCTTTTCCTACCACCCTCTGTCCTTTCCCGTTCTACCTCAGCCATAAAGCAATTGTTTTTTATTAGCATACTTTCGCGGATCGGAAAGCGTTACTGGAAATTGCAGCGACTGGTCGACGTTCGACCATTACACGATTGTAATTGGATTTGTCGAGTGGGAGCGAGGGGCGTGTAAAAAACGAGAGATTAAAAAAATAAATAAAAAATTGAAAATCTGTACTCGTCGCTTCTTGCCGAGATGCGCCACAGTGGCAGGTGGATGAGACTGTTCTTCCTTTTCCGGAAAATCCTTAAAAATAAAACCTCCCGATCGACTATAGAAACAAGAGGAGAACCAAGCGAAGGAATAGGAAGAGCAGCAGGAGAATCTCAACCGATGAGGGTTCCTCGTTGAAAGTCTCGAGGGAGTATGTGTGTTACGTGAGTGGGCAAATAAGAAAGAAAAAGAGAAGGAAGAAACAGTGAGAGCTAGTAAAAATTCTGAAGTTTATTCTAAAGCGAATGCGGCGGAAGGAGTGAGCGAGATGGGGGCGCGAGAGAGAAGAGATATACTCGAAGAAAAAAAAAAAAAAAAAATGGCACGGAGAGAGAGAGAGAGAGAGAGGAGAGGAGAGCAAACGCGAAGGAGAATGAAAAAGGCGATACCTAAAACATAGAAGTACACAGCGGCAAGGATCGTGGTGTAGCGTTCGCCGTTTCGATTTGACGTAGCGCAGCACCAGGAAATACGTTGCGCTGGAGGCTCTTTTACTCCCAGCGGGTATGGAGAAAAATAAGCTGAGAGGTTAAACCGAGTAGGAGAAGGCTGGAGCGTTAAGGGAGGAGAGAAGATAGCAAAGGCAGGTAGGGGAAAAATATATAAAAAGCCTTGGAGAAGACAGGTGAAAAGACTTCGAATGCACGTGTGCTACTGCGCTAGGGTTATTATGCAAACGGCGCGGACTCACGCACCAGTGAACTTCGCGACGCCTTTCAGCGCGATGCCATCCATGATGACGGGATCGCTGGACCCCTTCGTGTTAACTGCGTAGAGAGCGACGCTGGTTGGCTCGTGTAACTCCAATTCCCAGTAGGGATAGGGCGATTCCCATCGCTGCTTATCCACCATGGCCACGAATTTCTGCGGCAACCCGCCGTCGAAGCCCTCGATGCAGGATATCCGGATCCAGGCGCCGCTCTGATTCACCGCCGTACAATTTTGAAGGGGAAACGGTCTACCTGAAAAAGAACGTGCGAGCAGCTATTTTAATAGGAACTAATGTCGCTTCCTCCTGCGCCCCAAGGAACATCTAAGTTCATTCAGGGATTTGCGACTAGACCAAGCGGCTGTCTTACTTTGAGTACCGAGCGGCGCGAGGTGGGGAATTTCGATTTGCTTTTTTTTTCTCTTTCGGACTGCCGCAAGTGAAACTTGACGGGAATGGAAGTTGGAGCAGCTGCTTGTAATTCCTGTGACCAACCGGAAGAAAATAATATCAACGCGGACGGGAGAGCCAATCAGCTCGGCTCGGCGTATTTAATGTCGTAATTTCTGATGTCCTGGAAACAGACGTGGCTCCTGGTGTGTAAGACCAATTTCGATATCTCATACCCTTGGACCCTTGTAATATTTTTTCCGTCCACGTCGAAGGCAGCGGCTGTGTTTTCATGATCCGGCAGAAGAGACGATGTTCGGCGCAGGATGACAAAAATTAGGGATGAAACAAGATGAGAAACCACGGAGAGTCTGGAAATTTGTGAAATTTGCGAGCAACTCGTAACAAGCGGCGACGACTAAAGACGAAGGACGTCTTTTTTTCGGCAATTCGAAAAAGCTCAAAGCTGCGTGGTTGATTTTTGTCCCGCAGTTCGTTACCTTCAATTTTCGCATCTGGCACCTTCCTTCCTAGAGTCGTAATTTAGGTGGGGCAAGAGGGCAGATGAACGCGGAAGGAGGCCGATTGCCGAGCGCCAAGTGATTGTCGCGTCGAGTGCGAAACCGGAAGCCGCGAAACGAGCGGAAATCACAAAATTTCGCCCAGTTCCTCCATCCCCACTTTTTCCTTCGACTCCTTCAGTCTCTCCGCTCTTCCTCCTTCGTCCGTCTTTCTGGTTGAGATTCTCTACTGCTTCCTTGATCTTTCTAACCTCCCTTTACCAACCTACCCCCAGCCACAACTTTTCCTGCCGTATACACAGTGTACACTCGGAAACAGCTCCTTCGTATCATCGTTTCAATTAGCGTTTTAATTACTGCCGGCGAGCAAGCCAGTCGCCCGGCGGCGGCGGCGGCGGCGGCAGCAGCAGGAGCCGCGGTGGCGCACGGCAAAAACTACTGTCCGGTAATTACATAAGAAATACATTGCCTCTCTGCGTAAAATAAATTATGTGTCCAATTACCGAAACCGTAGCCGGAAGAGGAGGCAGGTCGCTCGAAAAGTTTTCGACCGATCAGATTGGCCAGCAACGCTCGCGATTTCAGCCAATAGAAACTCATTCTACGTTTCTCGGCCAACTGAAGATCTATTGTCCCTATCGCGGATAAAATGCCCCACTCGAAAGCGCCATTACTTTTCCCGCGGCCGTCTTAAACGTCGTCTCGTAATGAACATATTTAATTACAGTTTTCATTAAATTTAGCAAAACGCACGCATGGCGACACAATTGAATTTAAACGAGAAGCTTTAACCGCCTCGTGACCGCGCAGCCCTCTATAGTATAGTTAACGTAGCCACCAAATTCCGTTACCCCTCCGGATCCTCCCAACGTTAATTCTACTTCCGTTAAAAAACATTTCTTTGCTGTTCAAGACGGGAAACTAGAGTTTCCCTTTATTTTCAAGCTGCACCTCCTTTGCTCTCTCTTATTGAAGCATCGAGCGTCTTTTCTTTGAAACTTCCCAATATCGAGACTCTGCAAGGTTTTTCGAACGTCGAGAAATCCGGCAATTAGCGATTCTCTCCCAGCAGACAATTAGTATCACTATAGAGGAAATTAGCAAGTTCGTACTCCCTGCGTTGGTCTAATTGGAATGGAGGATTTCGAAAGGAGACGCGACGCCACGCAAAGGGCGAAGGATTTCCATGTACGTACCTGCCGCTACAACTTGATAGAGACAAGGCAGTTTCGAATGGCCGACGATGTTGCTGGCCCAGCACCCAAGCGTCCCGTAGTCCATGTCGGTAGCTGGCGTGTAATTCAACCTGGAGACGGTGCCGTCGCTACTGAACTGCGAGGAAGGCAGATCATTCAGGTCGCCGCTATTGTTGAAGGTCCAATGGAAGGTGACGGAGGTCGGATTGGCCTCCACTTCGCAGACGAGTCCGATAGTTTCGTGCTTAAGGGCGCCGTGAAGTTCCTCGGGAACGTTCAAGGGCGGCGGCGTCGCGTTCTGATGTTTCCAGGTTCCCGAGTTGAGCACGTGCTTGCAGATCGGCGCGACTGCGGAAAATTAAATAATTGCTCGTCCGCCGCACTGATAAACTTTCACGTAATATCACTCTGTGTACTACATGTGTTTCTCTCAAAGTAAATTCGATATTGGGACGAGAGACGACGGGTTACCGCCGCCGCGAATAACAGGCCGAGTCCTGGCCAAAACTCGGTTCTACCTACACATCACCTCGAGGTTCACGACGTTCGAAGTTTCCCGGCCTTCCGTGTTCGCAGCCAGACAGGTGTACTTGCCGGCGGAGTCTCGTGTTATTCCCTGGAGCACCAGTGAGTGGTCCGACAGTACGATGCCTCCGGACACGTTGTGATGGAGTTCCTCGTCCTGGAGAGAAACAATGCGGCACTCGTCAAAGTCGAAACGGTTCGATGTTTCGGTGTCTATAAGGTCTATCGGTACCAGCACCAGCACCAGCATTAGTATCAGCACCAGCACCAGCACTGGCGCAAGTACACACTATCATCCTTACCGTCATCGCGACGGTCGTCCTTAAAGAATCTCTCTTAAGGTTACTGGCTCTCTCTCGTCCTACCGTCTCCGCGAGATACTTATTCTCGAGGAAGACCTCGCGAGTGCTGCAGTTTCTGCTCTTCAATTTTATTTCAATGCAAAAAGTGATGCTTTAGGAGGCACCGGAAAGTACAGCGATGCTTGGAAATACTGGCTCGAGTTCTGTGATAAATGCATGGAGAATGACCTTACGTGTCCTGCACGTGCACGTGTGCATGCGCATTTAGGTCCAGAGAATTTTACTACCGGCAGCCACATTCCTTGCTTCTTTTATAAGTAATGTCATGCATATTCGTGTTTCACTGTTTAAGTACAGAGAGAGAGAGAGAGAGAGAGAGAGAGAGAGAGAGAGAGAGAGAGAGAGAGAGAGAGAGAGAGAGAGAGAGAGAGAGGCAAAAAGAGAGAGAGAAAGAGGAGGAGAGAAGACGGGAGAAAACCACCAAGCGGAGAAGAGAAACTCACGCTGCTGGCTCCGTCTTGCGCTTAGTTGACATACTAGCATGTCGAGCATGCTGCTATAACGTCTTGATATTAGATTTTAGATATTCGTATTTGCGCCCCGAGTCTAACATACGAAACCCGGTCTGTCTACTTGGGGATGCTTCCTCGTATACAGCGCAACTCTCGTCCTTTCTTCTTCTTCTTCTTCTCTCTCTCTCTCTCTCTCTGTAAGCGAATTCTGTCTTGCTGAAGAGAAACCGAAACACAAAAATACATATACAAGGCAGTATAGGTTGGGAGGATATTATTCACGAAGTGAGAAAGATAGATAACTCGAGAGAATATATGCGTCGTCGCAAATAGGAGAATTCCCGCGAGAGCAACCATCGGGACGATAGGTGGAAAATGTCTGGTCGCCAGGTACCTCCTGCTCGAAGACCTCACTTGGGATGCCGACCTCACTGACAATGAGTCGCGATATTTGGGAACTTCTCTCGCGAAAACTCTGCAGCCGGCAACGCGCTAGCTCAGCCCGTTCGTCCTGAACCAGGAAGGCGCAGAGGGGCGGGGGGGGGGGGGGGATCTTCGACCTGGAGATAGCGAAATCATCCTAAATAACAAAACGGAATTTCAAGAAAACGTAACAATGTCCTCTTTGTTAGGACGTAGCTGGAGCAACCAGATCACAAGGGTGGACTCCTCCTGGTAGCTAGGTCCACAATCCCAGAAAACACGGTAATTCGCGAGATCAAAAGTCGGATAAGCGGAAAAACGATAACGATAACGCAATCGATATGCCAAAGTGCAAAAATATTGTGACCCAAGTGATCATTTCGCTCTGTTTCGAATTTAGGACATTGATGCTTCGTCACACGCGTGCTGTGGAATCGTATTCGGCATCAGTCGAAATTCGGCAAACTTCGGCAACCTTCGGCAGATCAAAGGACACGAAAACTGGCTGATGCATCTTTCCCAGGAGACCAGCATCCTCAATAACGAATTTCACACGTTCCTCGATATTTTCATACTCCCATTTGAGCCACCGAAGAAAAGTAATAAAGGCAAAACCAACAGACAAACGAAAGTCCTCAATGTGGCTCATTAAAAAAAAAAAAAAAAACGTAGAGCGAAGAAATTCATTAGATGCCGTGATTAAAAATTTATTCAATGCGGTTATTACTATTTTTGCACGTTCGAGACCAGAGATCAATAAAGTGGACGATTAAAAACATCTTCCCCCCCCTCCCCATCCTTAGTAAGCTCGGCGAGCGAGCTTTTCGTATCGCAGTCAGTTACGTAAATAACTATTATATGCACGTAGGTTTCACAACTAACGGCAATTTATCGGTCGATCGGTCGATCGGCCGATCGGCCGTCGGGACTGTGCGAGACGTGACAACGCGTGCGCTCGTAAATTTCGAGTAATTTCGACAGAACGGACGCGTTACGATAAGCCTCGTGTCGGCCTGGACGATCGACACGAACCATAAATAACTTGGTTCGGTATGGAGAGACGAGTGAAAAAAAAAAAGCAGGAGTGAGAAGAAAATCACGAGGTATGGAAAATAAAGGGACTCTGGTTAAAGAGAAGTGGAAACGTAAATTCCCACGTGGGATTTTCAGGAGGGGTGAAAAGTTCGTCAAAAGTAAAGAAAAAGCTTTTGTTACCGTCAAAGATTCCGCAACGAATCCCGAGTGAATTTCACTGAAGATTTATCTGACTGCTTCTCGTAATATCTGACTCATCCCTGGTCTGCACCCTTCAACCCTTTAACCCTTTAACCCTTTAACCCATCCTCTTTGCTCCTCTAATTGTAACTCGAGGGCCAGTGGCCTTGAGCAGAGTTAACTTGCCCGACGCAGATTTCCCTGCTCAACGCTATAAGACCATAATGATCTGTAGGATCTAATTTTCCTTCGTTTTACGTTTATTTCTGATTTCACGTTGCCGAAGCCGCAAGGCGTGAAAATTCGATTGGATTTTTTCTTGCAGTAAGTTGGACATCGGATTGCTCACTGCTTCTCACCGATATTCTTATTCCGATGAGTAAGAAAGTAGGAGGTGCGGCGCCATGGCAAATCAGTCGTTAAGAAAACAGAAGAATTTCCCCCGTGACGTCAGTTCGCAGATCCGCAAAAGAATTAGCTTTCGAAAAATTATCGGCCGCCTGGAAAACAGCGCCGGTTGCGCGCCGGATTTCCGGTCCCAGTGGCCACGCGCGTCACTCCTGCTCGCGTTGGCTCATTTATTTTCCCGTTCGCTTCAATCCGTCCCGCTTGGCCGCCGCGAAACCCATTCACTAAAAACTGTCACATTTTGTCACAGATCTCGATTTTCGCACGAGCGACCCCGTGTTTTATTCAACGACCATTCGGTTTTACGCACGTTACGTAGAAAAGCGTCGATATTCTTATGTGGCTTCCGTGAAGCGTCGCATAGAGTGCCAGCTCTATGTTAATGTATGGCGTCGAGTCGGCCCATTAGAAAGGCGTCGCCTTACCTCGTGGAACCAGGTGAGTTTGTACGCCTGCGGATTGGCCCGCACGTTGCACTCGAAATAGACGTCATCGCCTTCCTTGATGTCCTTCGGTTTCAAGGACAAACCCATCCGGAGGATGACGATTGGGCTGACTGCAAAAGACAAAGGAGAAATGACTTGCCTGATATTTCACATTGAACTACGTAATTGGCAAAAGAAACTATCGATTAGTCTTTTTTACGAAAAAGAAAAGACCCCAGCGACTTGAATACTTTCGCCAGCAGCACTAAGATAATTTCAAATTAATTCGATAGGTGTCGTTAGCGTCTCTGGCTTGTTTCATTGGCATTTGCCTCTGATATCGACCTCGCTGCCGCGAAGTGCATCGGTAAATTTAATATTCATTTAACGATTAAGTTAGTACGATCAATCGCGTTAGGGTGGCTGGGTTGAAATTTGGGATCCAGGAGAATCGCTTCGGTAAGTAACGGGCGCCGAGGTCGGACAATTATTAACCAGCGTCATTATCAATCGGCCATTACGCTTCGACGATTTGCGACCCAGTTAAGCTCCGCAACATCCAATATTTTCCCAATCGTCTCTTTTTCCATTGATTCTCTTCGTTATACAAGCGCTTGTTCCGTCTCTCTTTTTCACCTAGCTGTCGCTCACTCGTTTCTCTCTTATTCGGCCTCCTTCGCATTTTCTGTCTCTTCATTCTGGGATCGATCGGCTCTGAGGGACCGACTGTTGCAGCCACGCGGAGGAGATAACAAGCAGGGAGTAATGGGCCCTCGTACCTGCTATCCAGTAATATCTATAGTTTGGTGCAGATTTATCGTATCCCTCTGCATAAATAATAGTGGAAAGATGAAGAGAGGAGAGAGGGGAGGAGGAGGGTGCGAGGAGCCGGGATACGAATGGACGAAGGTAAAAGGACAAACTTCAAGCGGGATCAAACGGAATGGAGAGAGATTACATTCGTAAAAATCGTCAGCGATCTCAGAAAAGAAATGAAAATCTATAAAAATCGTCTCTCTTGCCTTCGATCCTTTTCTCCTCCTTCTAGAAATTATAATTGAGCCGCAATTAATTTCCTTCTGGTTTTTCAAGAAATGCCCCGAGATTCTTATTTTCTTTCGATACCGTCATTCCAATATCCTACTCGTTTGAGGTTTGAGTTGGTTGAAAGGAGCTCGCAGGACTGGGCTAGATTATTCGTATACAGAAATATGCAATTAGAGAGAAAGAGGAAGAAAGGTGGTTAGAGAGGCAGGAAAAGTAGTAAAAAATAATAAGTTTTGCGAAATGAGGAAAGCCCGTGAAATGACAGTGGAAGAAAGCAGAGCGAAAAGAGAAATTAGTGGAAATAGAAATTCCGTGGAGCTGCGAATGAATGTTAATGGAGGACCGAATCGCAATATCGCGATGACGTTTCGTTTCCACGACGCGCTCTGGTAATTCGCGCCTTTTCGGAGCTGCTGGAAAGCTTTTCCTGGACCATAATCATCAGGCAAGACCCTAAGGGTTTTCCATGCTCTGTTTGCTGCTTTGGAAGCCCTTGCTCTGTTTTCTTTACTTTATCTCTCTCTCTCTCTCTCTTTCACTCTCTTCCTCCCTCGCTTCGACATTCCCGATTTTCCACTGCGTCTGTTCTCTAGTTGGTAAACGATGTAGTTACAGCATCCAAAGAGCTTTCGCCGTATTTACGCACTGGAGTACCTCAGTTTTCGTTGGATTACGCAAACAAACTATGATTACATGAATCTCGCTATACATATAAGGATTATACCAAAATAATACCGTTCCGGTCTTTTCGTTATAATATAACGGATTAAGCTCTACCAATTGCTACATAAAAAAGGGTAATTCCATTTTTAATTAGACGTACGTGTACCGTTAATTTATTTCTAACCCGCATTGGCAGCGCTTCCGTATTCAATTTTTTCGAGTTGCGCAACCAATTGGATTTCGCTGTGAAATTATATTTCTAGTCCGAAACCCGAGGACGTAATAGCAGGTAGCGCGCTTAAAATTTAAGAAAATGATGGTTAATTTGAAACAGGAAAGAAAAAATTCAATGGACCAAAAGATCCCTGCTCTAAAGCCTCAAAGGTACAAGATATCCTATAGTCTCATCCTGTGCTCCAGCTGGGAGCTAAAGCTCCCATCCTAGCAATTATAAAAGAAAGACGCACCTAGCGTGGCGACGCTCTGCTTCTTTCATGCGATTTAGCGAAAGAGTTATCGCGGGCAACCCTGCAGGATGACCCTGATAAAAAAGCGTATTCGTTACAGCTCCAACCAAGACGGGAAGCAGCTCTAATGCCCCTGATACACAGGACCGGCTGAAATCCAGAGGAAGAGTTAAGAGCAGAGTGCGGCATACCTAGGAAATGGTGGTGGTGGTGGTGGTGGTGGTGGTGGTGAACTATTGGCTGCTGCCTTGGGAAAGGATAGGAAGGTGAGGCGGGCAGCCGAAGTACCGACTCAATTTATCCGAGAGCTATTTTGCCGATAGTCCCAAAAGGAAGTAGACAAGTGGTCCATAGACATACAGACTGGAGGAGGGAGTCTAGTGGGGTATCGAATTTTAACCTCAGATTTTTCAGGATGGTTCATGCTGCCGTGTGCGTCTCTGGTTCACATGCGAGAAACCGACATAAATAAGGAATGACGAAACCAGATAGAGCCAACAGGAAATCCGGGGAACCCCATTTTCGCGAGTGAAAACGTGAACGTATAAAACACCAAGAAGGACGCAAGGACGAAAGTGTGGGCGATAGTTTGGAAGCTGATGCAGGAGTATGTGGAATACATGGACTGGAGTCGGCCGAAGAAGAAAAACCCAGGAGAAGGGGATAGAGCTGAGCCGGAAATGAAGGATGTAGGATGGAGGAGAATCCATCGTTCTTCGACGCCAGATATAAAGTCCAAGTCGGCTCGTTCGATTCAATTCATCAAAGCTCGTGCCAACGGGGAAGTTTTCGAGCCCGATTTAGCCGAGGCTACCCCTTGCTTCCTCGTCCTTGGACTTTTCCCCAAACGTCCTTCTCCCCGCCTCGGACTACTTCGCGATATGAATTCTGCAGCGTGTGCCCATGGAGATAGATCCTTGCGATACGATACGAGCTGCGGGCAGTGTCTCATTGTGCGATGACCTCATTGATACTGGGCGCCTCTTAAATTTCTCAACTGGATCCTGCCCCACGTTGCAGGCATGCCAATTTCTATCGCTGGCTGACCAATTCCTCCAGGACCCGGGGCACAGCGCTCTGCGTCCTCGTCCTCTGCATCCGTCACTATGGATCTCCTATCTGCTTCATCCGATTCTTATCCTTCGTTGGGTCATATACGAGTCGGAGCTGCATTTACATTACAGGGGTCACCTGACTGGACTAATTCGCTCTATGCTGACCCTTTTAACAGTTTTTAATTATTTACAGGAAGAGTAAAAAGGAATTGCGAGCGTTATGAGAGGATCGGAGGACCGGAAGAGAAACCTGTCCGACACTAATTCTAAGGAGCGGAAATAGCGAATAGTTCCTCTGCGAGGGAACGAACCGTCGTTCAGCAGCAGCACTTCGGAGGCTGCTACTTAATTGACACTATTGTATTGTAGATATTGTCTAGCTGCACGGTACGTAGGAAGTAAATGGAGTGGAGCTTTTTGAAAGGAGATCTTTGGTTGCAGGAGAATTTAAAGAGGGCGAGAAGAGGGTCTAGAAAAATAGGAATCAGAGGATTCGAATTGACTCGAGGGAGAAGGATTTTCTTTAAAGAACTTCAGTACAGGCAGACCGTTCGATTGGTCGTTTTTACGCGCCTTTGACGTCACGTCTTGCGATCGACTCGCGTTACGATCAAATGATTGCAAAAGCTTAGGAATCGAGCGGGCGTCCCGACGCCGAGAGCGACTCAATCCGATTCCGTAAGTACACCCGCGGGAGGAAGTCAGAGCATCCTCCGATTTACATCGTGGCTATGCCTGTGCCATACTGGGGCTTTACTAAATTTTTGTATTTTCACTCGGATCAAGTGCATCAGACCTATTTCGAAATTTCACCGTTAAGCATAGACATTCGCAGTGGCTGAAGGGAAAAGGATTAACTCGAAAATACCGTATTTTCCGGAAATATAGATAATCGAATTTTATTGGTCGTCAATGGAATTAACGGGGGAAAACAAAAAAGGGGGACGTGTCAAAGATGGTAAATTTTCCACGTGAGATTCGCAAGCATAATACAGTAGGTACATTTAGAATGTTCAGAAGGCTAGAGGGTCCTGTCGAAAAAGAGTCCTGTGAAGGATTTTACTCTGATGACCCTGCGCACTAGCTGCGTCCAGGTACGTTTCGAAGCTCACAGCGTCATTTGCGGTTTCGCCTGATTCCGCTCGACTGCAGCGATCGGCTAATCGGTTCTGTCCCTCCAGGTCCTTGTGATTTCCCTGTACGACTGCCGACTGGCGGCGACCCGACGCAATGCTATAAACACGTAAAATCTCCAAGAATAAAAGCGAACCGACCGCCCATAAACAGAGCGTATCCGGCACGGGGCGACCGCGGCGCAGTTAGTGCTCGCGTTTATTTCATTAGGACGAAGCACAGAG
This sequence comes from Calameuta pygmaea, assembly GCA_031762395.1. NCBI lineage: Eukaryota > Metazoa > Arthropoda > Insecta > Hymenoptera > Cephidae > Calameuta > Calameuta pygmaea. The sequence continues at coordinate 2,103,324 of JASANN010000049.1, read as the reverse complement.
CAGGGTGCGACAACAATTTCTCTACTTGACCAGCGATTTTACAGCGGCGTAATGCACTACCCTGCCGTTTTACGTCCACGCGAGTGGGAATTTATTGTCGCTCCGGTAATGCATCATTATTTGCATTTATTTTACCATAGAGCGAGACAGAGAGACGAGGCAGGGTGCAGGGCTGCGCACGTGCAGCGCAGCACTCCTAAATCTTCATCGCCCGACTCACGTAAAATGGCTCTCGAGCAGCAGCAGCAGGGGCTTTCAGTTTTACTGTTAGATTTATGAGAGGAAAAGATCGAGATTTTTTTTTAACGGCACATAGGCGGCATAGAAATCAGCCTTTTCTATTCTCTTTTATTTCTGCTACTTGTGGCTGCTGTTATACTGCAACGGTCCTACCAACCGCTGGCTGCTGTTGCTATTACTATATCGTTACTGCACTATATCGTTATACTGTGATGCTGGAACCAACAGCACCTCCATCTCTCTCTCTCTCTCTCTCTCTCTCTCTTTCTCTCGTTACTCTTCCTTGGAGGATTACCTTAGCCCATGTGCCGCCGGAACGTCTCTTCTTCCTCTGTACCGGGGCCCAATTTCAACAGGTCCCAACTGAAACGGCTCATTTCGAAATGGAGACACATCGTCGTGCTCGGGTAATTCCAAAAAAGGGCGATAAGAGCTAAAGGGAGGTAGCGAAGAAATACGCTTCCGTGTGACGTCAAGCCTCGGCGTTCTCAAATATGCAAAATTTCGGAATAATACGGATTTTTCCCCAAAAGGATAATTTACGTTTGTAATAATTTATAAGGACTGAAGAAAATTCGCATTTGTCACTGAACCTGTTCCTAACAAGTAAACGGAAATTAAAGTCCTGACTGGCGCTGTTCGTTTGCGCACCCACCGCCCTCCCCCCCCCCCCCACACACAGTCCCCTCCTCTGGTTAAGAGAGATCAAAACTTGTGGTACGAATAAACAATTCATAAATATTCATGGGATTCGAGGTTGATGAACAACAGGGAAATTTTGCCACAAGTATAAGGGTGTCTTCCTTTCCCTGCCTTATACTTTGTTATCCTCTCTCCGGGGGATGATGCCGACACTACGAATTGAGGTTAAAGGCTAATTGTAACAGGGAATGATACTAGACAGGAAGCACAGGAACTATGGGAAAGCTCTGATGAAAATTTTTAATAACAATTCTTTCTAGAATTTTCTATTCTCGGGATTTTCCATACACGATGCTACGGGGCTTCCATTTTTCTTTTTTTTTTTTTTCCTTTTATCTAACGTTTTTCCTTCAGGCATCCTTTTCGCAAACCCTCCCATCGGAATACTTATTTCATGGTGTCACGTTCGGGGAGGGGGGGGGGGAAGGGGCAAGAGTCATAAAAGGTTAATCCCAAAGGTGGCTTTACTGTAGAAACCTTGAAGTAGCGCGGAAGCGTGGCAGTTAATACCAGGATCACGCAGGTTCCTGCAAACTATAGTTATATCGTCCCGCAGCTCTTACTTACCTTTTTGCGTTTTTACGCCCAGTTTTTACCGCAGAGCCCGGACGTACTTAACGTTGGTAATTCACGCATCATTCTGGTCAGCGGACCAGCCTCGTAAAACATTTAATTTCGCCGATTCTTATGTGTGGGGTTGCTTGGCTATAGTGCACATAAAATGGAAATATACCGGCACTTTACTGGCTAAAGTCCCCTTTTAAGGGTTCCCGCAGAATAATTCCAATGTCGTGTTGCGTTTGTAAGAAAGGCGAGGAAAGGGCGAAGAGAAGGCAAAGAAAAGAAAAAAAAAAAAGATTCGTTACCGATTTTTCAAGATTCTCCTAGTCCAGCCAGTGATCCCACGTGACAGTGTGACAACGTACGACTGTGTGCAAAGCTGAGTCATTCCAAGTCGGATCGCATAAATTCGCGTGGCCATTGCAGCCCTCAGCAAAAAGTTTTCTTCCATATCGCGTAGCCACTCGGAATCTTCGAGGAGCACTTTGAAAATTTGGCTTAAAGCCCGTCCTCGTCTTTTTTACTCTGATTCTCTGTTACCCTCTCCCACTGCACCCCCTGCCCCCCCCCCCTCCCCGCCTCTTCGGACCAGCAACGGAAACTTCCTGAATTTACGGAAAACTTCCTGAATTCTACCGAGTGCAGAATGTCTTTCGGGCTGGCATCCGATTCGAATGAAACTCTGCTGTTTGAAAATAGTTCGGTCACCAGCGTCGAAGGTACATTAGAAGTGGCTATTCGCGTGTACATATATAGGTTAGAACGTAATATAGAAAAGTTATCATTATTTTCCACTCAGTCCTCAAGACTTTTCTTTCCCGCAGCAGCGAACCAATAGCAGCACTGTGTTCTGCAAATAGAAATTTGTCCCGGCCCTCGAGGGTCGTAGCTGAGTAGGTGCACCCTGCCTCCACTGGAAGTAGCAGTCGGTAGCAGTCGGTAGCAGTCGGTAGCAGTCGGTAGCAGTCGGTAGCAACCTGCCGTGCCGGGAGCCTCTCCCCAGCATCCCTGTTCCAACGTTCCAGCGTCTAACCAATTCATCACGTGTACGTACACACGTAAGCTGTATGTATAACTCCTGGTTCTCTCCCAGGTTGCCACTTACACGTGTACAAGTCTGTATACCTATCGGTATAGGTACAGTTATGCGTTCTCCTTTCGCGTTCAATTTAGTTCCCTGGTGCATTCCGGGTTGTAGTACCGGCAGCACCGGCGGCACAGCACGTGTAGCGCCACCCCGAGTAAAAAAGGAACTAACGACTTAGAGTCTTCGTATAAGAGAGTCCTCGAGTCTTCTTCTGGTTCCGTCGCACCGTGCTTCGCGATTTGGCCACCGAATGCAACTCCACTGGCGCCACCTTCGACATTTTCTACCGTCCGACTTATTCGGCACGTTGCTCTTTTCTCTTTGCTAAGTCGCAACTTTTCGCCTAGTCGCGCAGCGCCTCTTTGAGGAATTTCGCTATTTAAAATCTAAGGTTTATTAAACATTAAAGCGAGCCGCTCTGACATACGAGAGATCTCGCTGGATCTTCTAATTTGCTCATTCCTTATTATGGCTTATACATTTTTGCCTACAGCATCCCTTAGCTTTTCTGAGAAAAAAAAGATTAATTTATCATCCACGTGATGTCTTGAGCGAGCGATACATTGGAAATGCCTGACGTACTATTTTGAATGTCCCGTACCGATTTTTTTACCTAAACATAAGTTTTCTTTGTCTTTGTTAATAGATTCATTAGACCGATCAGATTACTGGTATTTTGACTAAATTAGTTAACGTTAGCGAGTCGTTAAGTTTTATTTCCAGGGCTCGATCAAGCATGAAAATAGAAAAGAAATCAAAGTAGAACGGATAAAGAGTGAAAAGTAAGAAGACGAGAGAAAGAGAAAAACGAACGAAGACGAGAGCCGAGTGAGAATCCAGTCGACTTCGCGAAGTGTCCAGAATCGAAAACACAGGAAAACGCGCGTCTCCTTTCAGGCTTGGCGAGCTGAGACGTTTACGGGATAAAATGAAAACACGAGCTGTCATTGTGTCTCGTGGCGTTCGGGACAATGGCCGCCAATGACTAACGACGTAAACTTCAAGTACCTACCCAGCCCCAGCCAGCATCTACAGAATTTCGGGCCATTTCTCTGCTTCGGCCTCATTTTCGTTTTGCCCTTAACGCGTCGGGCGTCCGCGTTCCCCTTCGTCAGACGGGCGGAATGACGGAAGGAGATAATGAAAATGGAAGGTTATGGGAAGTCGAGGGAGTCGCGAGCTGCGATCCTCTCGGCTTAATTACGCGATGCCGCGAATTCTCTCGTTCGTTTCCGGTTCCGCCGCGAAGCGCTTGTATCGCCGACCTCGCGTACCAGCACCCTGTCACTCCGCATAAGGCAGCCTGCAAATACGCAGCCATCACATTCTCCGGGCTTCTCCAGCTGATATTACTTATAGTAATAGCCGCCCTACTCTCTCTCTCTCTCTCTCTCTCTCTCTCTCTCTCTCTCTCTTCGCCTTTATTCTCTATTCGCAGCCGCAATTCATTATGCACGTTTGGACAAATGAACTTTTGCTACTGCTTACGTATACCTACACATTGATAAGGCCAATTTTTTAATCTAACGCTCGCAAGGATTACGAAGACGCGAGTCAAGCTAAAAGAAGACTTGACTGTACAGTCGGTGAAATGTAGAATTAAAAGAGAAAGAAATACAATAGTGAAAGTGAGGACAGGAGGAACCGAGAGCACCGAAGCTGCAAATTGAAAATGGAACGTAGGCAGCCTTCCAGCGCCATTTTCAAACCATTCGATTGTCGCCTGCACCACGGCTAAAAATCCATTTGCATCCATGATCCAGCAATCAGCAATTTTCTCTCGGTTCGATAACGTTCCTGGATCCTGACGATTTTTTTTCCAATTTCGAATATTCATCGGGTCAGTTGTTAGTAACCTCTCCCCTCTCTCATTCCAATTTCACGTGACGTCACAGTCTTTTTCAAAAATTTTCTTTCACCGTCCCCCTATAGAATCCCGATTGTTCCACGTGCGGTACAAAACACACGCGATGTTATCGCCAAAGTCTCCTCGGTATTTATATTATGCACGTAACAGTGCAAAAATTTCGGGGTTGAGCACAAACGTGTTTCGGGGATTGCGGACCAGTCCGGGACAACTAAACAAAAAAGATCATGTAACGTGACGGGGCGCATACCGACGGCATTGTGGTCCTATCTAACGACACAGGACACACGGACACACACTGATAGCGTATCAGCGCCACAAGGACGGTATTTCTTTTTTGCTTCCAGTCCTCCTGCCCCCCTTCCACCTCTGACCCTTTAAAACACGTCCTGGACACTTTAGTCTTTAACGCCGTCACTTCTTGCTCCAATCCTCGACATTATACTTAACGGCCACGCGGACGTGCACGATTCTCTGGCCAGTCGAATTTCAGCGAATTGTTGGCCCGGAAGAAGAGAAGGAGGAACGATGAAAAGAATTAATAAAGATACGATAACGTAGTGAAAACCAACCGAAGACATTTTCTTGGCAACCAAATTATTACGCAAGAAGGAAAGAATTGTTTGCGTAATCGGGAAGGCAGTCAAGTTTCTCCGAGGAGACTTTGAAAACGTTCGAGTCCTTATCGAAGCCTCAACTATTCATCGGCTGCTTTCGAGTCACGTCGTATAAGCGTTTTATGGGCTTTGCTTTATTTTCGCGTCCCGACGAATTGTCATTCAAGCCAAAGACGAAATTTTCCATGTCAACGATCTGCTTGAGCCAATGAATTAACTTCGGCAGCGTTACGAAAATAAAAACAGATCCTCCAGTCTTGACTTTGTGACCGACCTGAGACGTTTCCGAGAGAAATTTCTCTTTGCGAAAAAGATTGACGAAATTGCGTTTCCTCGCAAAACTATCCGGGACACCTAATGTCAACACAATGGCGTCACGTAGCCCAATGGGAACTACCGAAGTAAGTTGCGGTCCACCAAAGTCAGAAGCAGCCAATCAAAGTTCTACGACGTCTCGTGAAACACGTCGCCTGGACGACTCGTATTATCCCACAACTACCATTACGATTCGAGTAACAATAAGTAGCAGGTAGAAGCTGCTGGTATACATACATATATATATATATATATACAGACGATGCGGTGCTCCGTTACGACAACTTCTATTACGAGAAAGCAGCGCTAAATTTATACAAGCATTAACGATCCTATATAGGAGACTCAAGACTCGGCATGCCCAGGCGAATCCAACCAACAGCCCTGGCACGTGTTGCCTGAAGAACGGAAGCTGCACTAACGTCTTAAGCACAAACTGCGCAAAGAGCAAAATTAATTAAGCTTCGCTCATTGGCTAATTTAAGTTCTACCGATTTCACCATTTTTTTCCAGATTCCCCGATAGACGCTTCTTTTCTCCGTATACCCAAGTGGACATGTATATGTATATCGCGATAAAAAATAATTACGTGTAAACTTGAATCCCTCCTGGCTATGCAGCTCGATTTCTCACTTAACCCGGCGCTACGTACCACGATAATAATGTTGTACATCATTGCGATATCGTCCCCCTTGCATTCGCCCGATAACCACTAAAATAAGTCAAAAGTTAAATGTTCCGCACAGTTCGGTAACGTCTATGGGTTCGGAATGATTTGTGATCGGCAGCCTGAAATTATTTAGCCGCGACCAAAAGTATCAATGTATATGCATGTGTAATAACGATAGGCTGGCTTGTTTTTTTTTTTTGTCGTTCAGCACTGGCACCCTCGTCCACTCAGCGTCCCTTAGCCTCGGGTCGACCACACGACGCCTATAGATATAGCGTAGCCTGTCTACTCGTTATTGAATTCCAGCAGCTCGTCGTCGAGAAGGGACGCAGGCTCTTGGGCGAAAGGGGATACGGTCGCTTTCGAACCAGACCAGTGATTAAAGGATTCGAGGGTTGGTAAAACATGTGGCTCATAACACATTTACCCTTGCTAAATCTTTGACGACGTCCCACTGCATTGGTCTCTAAATGCCTTATGTATGTGCGTCTATCACCTATATATGTAAGCCATGCAATATCGAATGAAGTAAGTCTGCCACATCTTACGTTTCCAGTGTACGTAATGTTACATGATATAATGATGCATCTCTATGTGTTAATTGCGCATGTGGATACGCGGAGTGCATTGCTCCAGCGACAGGAAGGGGCTCGCGACACGATTTCGCCCTTTCGATTTCTCATTTCCGCTGCATGCATATAATGCTGCTCCATAGAATTCAGTAGACGTATCAGCCCCTATTGAGTAAACCACCATTGCGTTTCCCATAGAGAAAGGAACTGCTGCACGCTGAGAATTCAAATGCTTCTACGTTATCGTACGTTAAGCTCACTCGCATTATGTTGCGATTCAATGATTAACGGAGCGAGTTTCGTATTTCCAGGAGATACGTGAAACTTTGATATTTCATAAAATTGAAAGGGCAGGATGAGCGACGAGGGGTGGGGCAGGAGAAAGAAGGTATCAGGGAGTTTCCTTTTCTCGCTCCAGGAAAATCCATTTCTATTTCACTTGACGTTTCTACAGTAGGCGAGAAGCTCTCGTTCGAACGTAACGTCTACGTTGGGAGGTCGGTGTGGCGAATTAGACGTATCGCAGCCAATTATCTCGTCTTCCTGCCCGGAATTCGGAGCCTCTTTATTGCGCGCAAGACACGGACGCCTGGTTGCAATTTTACCTGAAAACTCATGGAAATTCCCTTTATATCTCTTGCAGCGGCTCCCTTAGTCCCTTAGTCGGTTCAGCTTGGTGGATTTTCGAGGAGCCAGGGAAGCCGAGGGTTCAGCGAATGAGAATATGCTATTAAATAGAAATATTATTCAGGGGACTCTTTTATAGTTTGAGCGATTGAAGGATGGCCCCCTGAAAATAGATATCTAAATTTCACTGATTGCGTCTCTCTTTCCGGCATAATGTACTTTCTTCGACTTTACAGTTGACAGAAAAGAAAGGCCACTTCCTGTCACTGGGATGACAGCTACTGTCGAGACACTGATGTCATTTTGAAAAAGGTTTTCAGTAAATGCACACGCGGTATATCGGAAATTCGCGAGCCGGCATCGGTACACGTGACTGAACAGATCGTTAATCGCGTGACACAGTCAGTGCGGTTGACGCACCCTGCCACGCTTTACAGGTTGCGCTCCGACGGAAAACAAATAAAAACGGCAACGAAGAAGTCAAAGCCGTCGGTCGCCGAACGCCTGGATTCGCTTCCATGTGAGCGTCAATCCCGAGAGCGTCTCTCTCGTTTCCATTTGTTCAAATTCACAAGTGCGTTCGTCTATGACACTTGACAGAGATCGGGGCGAACGTAGCAATGTGTGGATGTGGCAGTGGCGGGATAGCATATAAATACGAAGTGTCGGTATCATCGACATTATTAAAGAATAACGACCGATCGGTGCTCGACAACGCATCCTGCTCCAAGTGACCCTTAGTGAGCTGGTAGCTGCTCAAAATAATCGAGAATGCTGGCCAAGAAGGGAAACTGTGTGGAGGCACCTTGTTGTTGGTATTAGTAAGTCGCTGTATGCGCCTGACACCAGGAAGAGCGATCGGCTTTGCTTACATAGGCTGCGTGGGCGCCGGAGGCGCGCGGAGTGAGAATTTAGGAGAAGGGGCGAGGAGGAGGAGGAGGGGGGGGGGGTGTGGTGGTGGTGGCTGCTTTAGTTATTAGGGGCTTCTGAAATAAAGAGCATGGATAAATGGTCTAAAAAGGCGTTCCACGGGACTGGTTAGAAAAAAGAGGAAAGAAACGCAATAAACAGGACAAAGTTACGGGTCCGTTCCTGGCACACTGGTATCGCCGACAATAACCCACCAAAATCCAGCCCTCCCGTGTCCCTTCGAGCCTCTGACTATACGTATAGCCCCCCCTCCCCTCCCCTCCTCCTAACCTCTACCTCTCCATTATCATCCAGTGGCGTTCCAGCCCATCCCTATCGCTGGAAAAAGCGAGAGGGCTAGGGGAGGGCGAGAGAGGAAAAAAATAGAGGGCATTTCTTTCTCAGCCAAATTACGAGTAGCATTCTGGCCTTAAGCACGCGAGGGGATTCAAGCTCTCTTCGTGTAGCGGGGATGCTTATCAAGAAACCGTTGTCTAATGAATAATCCCAGGGCGAGCTTTATTAGACCGATTCTGAACCCCTGAAGCCACGTCTTTTTTTACTTCACCCCGTAGATCCTTTTTGCCAGACAAACCTTCCGCGTCCGATTTATACCAGCTTCTAAAGGGTTGACGATGAGCTATGAGAATTATTCTTGCAAGGGAGAGAGCGAGAGAGACAGAGAGAGGGGAGAAAAGAAAGATGGCCGAAGAGCACAGATATATCCGTTGAAACTAAGAAGCTTAAGGAAAACGACAAAGAAATTTCGTAGAAAGGAGCAAACGAAGAGGTATCTATGTATATATGTAGACACACATGCTATAGGACCTGCCAAAGGTCAGAGAAAAGGAACAGCAATGGCGCGAAAGCACTAAAGTTTCAGGAACAAGTAACGATACGTACGACCGCCTTAATGCTTGTTTTGTCTACTTGAAAGTCGATGATTTCCGCACGAGACTTTCGTTCCGAGCGATTCTAAGCACTGCGCGCGCAGATCGGCACGATAGGCGATCGAGTGCGTTTCTAAATAAACGGATAACGACGTCCCCTATCGGGCAGCCTGCGAGCAGACCTTCGGCCCGTCCAGCTGCCTATTCGGCCCCGGAAGCACTCGACAATTTTGCTCCCGTCGTATGGTTATTAGGTTGTTACCTAACTGACCTCGGAGACTCGTCGACGCGGTTTTGTTTTTCGAAATTTCGTACTGCCCGAGCTTCTTTATGAGAATTTGCCTGATTTCATATTTTGGGCTATACTCACAATGAACTTTGAGTATCCATCGTTGCTCGATCGCAGCTTCCGGAAGTCGCGGATTCTCCGCGCGGCACGCAAGGTACTTGCCCTCGTCTTCTATGCTGGGTATCCATTCCACGATACTCACACTCGTGCTACCATTCTGAAACTAAAATTACGTCATTGTTAGGTAATATCGCACATGGAGAACGAGTGTTTGAAGACTGACGAACAGGAAGGCCGTTCGATGGTGATTTAAGGACGCGTGGCGGCCAAGTTAAAATGGTACCGGCTCATGGCGCTTCGATCGGACATTTTATAAGTAAATTTGAAAGTTCTTTCACGGTAAGTAGAATCGTAGATGCTGCCCTGTCCCAGGAGGATTCCCAGGACACCCTTGTCCATCGGCCAACTGGACTTTTCTTCAGACGTAGGCTGGCGCGTGATCGGGGGGTCAACTAAGTTTGGTCTATATGGGTTTTTGGAGAAACAGAATGGCGATTGTGATAAACTGAGGGAAGAAAAAAGAAAAAGAAGAATCTGCAGGCATTTCTACTGTACCGACAATTCCGTCTCTTCTTTATATTCTTCCGTTCGCCGTGCCAACCGAAAATCCGCAAATAGTCGCAGCTCGTCTCGTCAGAGCGATCAATATCAATTTTCGAATGATTAGCATGCAATTAATTCCCTCTCACAAAATTAGCATTCGCCCCGGGGGGCGAGCACAATAAATTGATGGCATGTAAATTGGCGAATTGTACTGAATTTCATAACAAAACGGACGCGCGCCACTGCGCTGGATTAATTGAACGGGCGGAAATTTGGCGACGGCCATTTTCATGGTAATTGCCCGATTTAAAAAGGTGCGATTGGAGGTGCGATTTTTCGTCGCGTGCCCTGACGCCGGTCACTCCTCCCTCCCTCCCCCATCGCAGAGAGTCCGAAACAATCAGTTTCACGAATAATTCACAACATCGATTGTCCAATGCATAACGCGCCAAACCAACCTGATCTCTGCTTTTGCTTTTTCTTTCTTTTCTATTGGAATTCAATTGAGCACAGTTCCCTACGAGGTAGTCACTTTCAAGTACACTGGCGAAATCTGCAAAGGGGCGCACGCGGACACGTGGGAAATTAGTGGCTGAGACTTCCGACGTATTTTAAATTATTTATTGAACATCGTTTTACGGTCTGTTTCCATAAGAATCATGGCCAGAGAGTCGCAAAGTGGAGGGTCGATGCGTGTCGCTTGAAAAAATATATTATTCTTGCTATAGTGTTATTCAAGTACTTTCTACCCCTCTTGGAGGTACATTTACTCGCATACGCAATCCCAGCCGCGTACCTTTTACGCTGCTGTGCGAAATCATTTTTTAACCTACCTATTTGTATGTACGAGCCGTTTCGGCCGAAGGACGAAATTGAAATTAAATCTCTTGCGCCAGTATAGCGAAGCACGTTCGCAGAATTTACAAAATTTCTACAGTCCGCCAGTAGGAATCACAGCCCAGGAAATGACTTGCAAAAGGGCTTAGGACTCGTCGTTCTTCTCTCTCTCTCTCTCTCTTTGACCGTGTGTTTGCAAAATGGATACATCCAAGCTTTATTTTTCATTCTTTCATGCCTATTTCTCATTCATACGAATTGCAAACCGAAATCAATTCCATTTTTTTTTGTTTGATCGGCCTCTCTTGAAAAAAGTAATATTAAAATAGCGACCAACGAAAATACAAACTGTTTTTTCACGGGAAAATACCAAAACCATTTTTAATTCTTGTCATATTTATTCCTTCGGCGAAAAAAGAAAAAAGCTTCATCAATATTCTAATTAAGCGTCTGCCGGGATTTATTTATAATTTTACTCGTTTCCCAATTTCTACGTCTGACACCTATAAAAAATTATTCAATTTTCAGCACCGAACGGGGAAACTTTTGTTCTACGTGTAGACTTCGTAATATTTATTGTCCTCAAAGCTGAGCTTTTCTTTACGAGTATCTGGAAAAGAATTGCGTCCCTCGTGGCTGACAGAGTTGATCGGATCTGAGACGAAAAATTTTGTAAAATAATATCGATAAAATTTCCCCGAACGCATCACCAAAATTTCGAAAAATTTTTCTAAAACTCGACCGTATGTAGTATAGCCGCGTCTGTTACTCGTAAATATGAAAGTTTATTCAGATTTGTGTAAGCAGTTAAAAATATATGGCACGGCTTATCATTATCGCAGATCGATCAATAATCATTTCAGGATGCAGATAGTAAAATAAAAAATCCACTGAACAAGTATGAATACACATAGGAGGTATTTTAGAAGCAGGCATGGTGAAAATATTTTATCGAATGACGATCACGAGCAGTCGAGCAAAACTTTCCATTGAGAATCGACCAGATGAAATATACGGTTACGTATTCCTTATCCTTTGCTTGGCAGATTCATGTGCGCCTGCAGCAGCAACAGCAGCAGCAGCAACATCAGCGGAAGCAGCAGCAGCAGCAGCAGCAGCAGCAGCATAGACGATATCCGCCATACCAGAATTCAGTAGATACATGTATAACTAGTAGTAACGGGCGCGTTCGGCCAGACAGCCGAACGATGCGCGCGAAATTCTTCGTCGTAACAAAAATTCCATCGCGAATACTTCCCTTCTAAGTATCTCACATATTTCGCATAGTGGCGGAAACTAGCAACTCGGCTGGGAAGTATTGATTTTCGGGGTGCGTCGACTATGCGTCCGTTCGCTGGGGTTTGTTGCATAACAAAAAACGGGTTAATAATAAAATAATGATAAGTAAAAGGTTAAGCAGCGGGAAAAGGAGATTAATCGCTCGAGCAAAGTTATTCAGTCGTTGTCGAGCATCGATGCTTTCAGGCTTGTTGCTGGGCAGGGTAGTAGTAGTAGTTTTTTTTTTTCTTTTCTTTTTTGCGAACACGGAAACCAATATCTCAAGAAGAGAAAGACTAAAACGAAATGGACGAAGAAAGTAGACACTTTCGAACTGCTATTCGATGCTGCAGCTACTTCGATGTTGCTTTTAACGGCTTAGAGAGTCGCTCCTGTTTCCAGCGTTTTCTCCTGCCATTTTTTTACCTCCTTTCAGTAGACTTTTTTTCTTTTTACTTTTATTTCAAGTACCGGGCTGACATTCCGTCGAGGAGAGAAGCACGTAGGTCCAGGGTGGCTTTTCAAAAGGAAAGAAAAAGCAAATGTAATTCGCAGGAGAATTAGGGGAAAGGTTAACGCCGGTTCGGAGGAGAAAGAGAATGCCTGCTGGGCGCTAAAGTCCGCTTATAGAAAATCCAGCTGCGTGTTTCGTGCTTTTCTCACGAGAATTTCTTCTCGGGCTGGTCTGACGTTTCTCTAAATCCGGAAGCCAGGGAGGGAGCGCGGGGGGGCTAGGTAGTTCTCGTTTAAGTTAAAGCTACCCCTTTCTTCCGTGAATGGTGGGAGCAGCTACCGGGAGGTTCAATCCGTGAAGCCAAAGAGGATGGAGTGACGCGAGGAGAACAGCTAGAGACCCTCGTGCCAAAGATAAGTCATTCCCGTCCGGGGTTGTCGCTGGTCTCATCATTATTATCCGCATTGAGACTGACACGTCAGAGGGTTTACCTGCTTTTTCATCCGTTGTGGGGAGCAGCTCGGGCTCATTCCTTCCGGTCCCTTTAATGGGTCCGCGGATTACGAGTTTCCGGGAAATTCTCACTTGGAATCTGCTGCGCGGCAGATTTCACTAATTTCAACTAATTATTATACGGATGAAGCTCTTAATAGTTTTAACGTCCTTTGTAGTTCAAGAGGTGGGGAGGGAAGGAGGGGAGGGACAAATCAATGTAGAATCGATACCTGCAGAAATGCGGTTGCGTAGGTGGATATCGCGGGGCTGTACTGCACTGCAGACGTGGCTACGTTACTCTTGTTATTCGGTCTAAGCAAAGGAAGGAGGCTGAGAGAGAGAGAGAGAGAGAGAGAGAGAGAACAAAGCTGCAGCCTGGAGTTACAACGTGAGCCGCAGCTGGTTCCATCAGCGGACTGTGGAGCTGGCGAAATTAGCGATTGGACGTTTTCCTGAAATTGATCCTGGCAGGTGACCCTGAAGAAAAGAAAAGGAAGAGGGGGAGGGGGCTAGAGTAATTTAATTCAATTACAACGAGCGCAATCGCAGATCGATATGCGCGAGATATTAAAAGAGGTTTGATCGAGAAAGAAGGAGAGGGTCGCCCGAGGTGAAAGGTCGAAGAGGAAGAAGATAGGAGGGACCCGTCGCAGGGATGGGTAGGTCAATGATGTTTGGCAACCGACTCAAAGTTACGGAACGTCTCTTAAAAAAACGTCATAAGCGCATCCATGATGGCGTATCGAGAATCGACTTGGTCATTTAAATCCCAACAGCGTCGTCTCGAGGGGCTATGAGCAGAGGATGAGATTCCGTCTGGGGACGCTGCCAGCCAAGCAAAGGCTCCGCCGCCAACTAGGCCAACCAGCTCGAATTGAAATCTATTCGCTGCTATAAAAGTCGACGGGACAGCAAGTATGACGAGCGGCTCCTTTCGTGATGCTGGTTTCCGGACCATCTCGTCCGCATCCTCCCAAAACGCGTCTTCGTTGCTGCTATCGCGGCTAGTGCGGCTACTACATTGTTCTGGGATCCCTTCTTAAGTCCTTCTTTATCGCCTTCAGTCTTTGATTCGCCCTCGAAAGGCAATTCCCTTTCCTTCGCACTTTCCAGTTCGCCGCTAGGCGCCCAACCTCAAGGCAGGACGTTCCTCGACGCTTCCGTCGAGCCGTCGCGGCGTATTTCCCGAAACCGTAAATGATGTTGCTCTCGGTTTTCACGAGGACAGCACATTTTTTGTTCGGCCTTTGTGCCGCCAGTCTCCCTTTGATTAGCATCGTTTCCTTCAAAGGAGATCGTAGCAGCTTCTCGGGCAATTCCTTCGCAGATGTCTCGAGAGGCTGATATCTCCTGCGTGGGCTGCGCAGGAAATACACAAAGAACGCGGAATATCACATTTCATGTTTCGTTTGATATCGCCGTAACAGTGCGAGAGCTGCGACTTTATTCTGCGACAATTAAAAATGTTCACTCAACTGGAATACGTTACCACGCTTATCTTATCAACTCGGCTCGAGGCTATTTTTAGACAGTATGAAAACTCCCATCGAGTGACTCGTGTCACGTAAGTTTCGATGAAATTCGCGAGGATGTCGTAAGCATTAAGAAAAAAAGAAAAAAAAATTTTCACTCGTGTCAATTGTCAAAAAATAAAATTTTCAAAATTGTAACCTTCAGTCCGAAGCTTCTTGGACTTTTAGAGCATCTACTGTCAAAATCCTGTCGTTTTAATAATGGCCAATCACTCAGGCTGATTGCGCATATGGTTAAAGACACGTAACACTGTCACACGCAGATTGGTCCATCCTCCAGTCGGATGCTGGGTTGATGTGAGACAGGAACGACCGGTGCGACGGAATTCACGATATTCAAGGTATTTAGGATGAAAATTAGAAGACAAAATGCGAATTGTTATTCATTGCGGTAGAGGAGGAGGATGGGGGGGGGGGAGGGTAATGGAGGAACGAATTAACATATCAAAGTGTACCAACGATTTTCGTATTTAAACGCTCTTGCGAGAAGAAAGTATCGATATACCGATTTAACATGAAGTATGAATCGAGGATTGTCGCGGAACGAATGAAGAATTGAAAACACGAAAGCTCCTTAATTCCGTCGCCTCGATTTCTCAAGTACGTAAAGATTTAGCTACGGAGCGTAAAAGTAAATGGTTCAATGCCGCAGACTGTACTTGTACGGGGACTTCAGGAGTTATTCGCGCACACGCGCTGATACTTGGCAGCCCCATGGGGACTCGCCCTTAACGTTGTTCCACGTCGAATACATTAAGAGAAAATTCAGCGTTCCGTTTAACAAATTGACTAATCCACCTTGCCTCGCGTATTACATTAACCAAATAGGGGGCTGCGCATCCCCTGTTCAGGGGTGCTTCGTCGCAGACGGAGGCTAAGCTCTCCAGGCTCCCCTACGTAGCCTCGACTCATCGACGCGTGCAGTGAAAGTGCGTGCGATTGCGACGGAGAATGTGGCCGAGGACCGATGTAGGACCAGCGATCAACACCGTTTCAACCCTCTGGAATTCTGGAAAAGACAAAGCCAATAGGAGGGGCAGGAGGGCTAGGAGAAGAGCGAAAGGAAGAATAAGAAGTAGGGTCGTGGGAGGGATGGTTTGCCCACAGACCAATTCCTCACCCTTCAAAGATTTATGGTCCATCCTTCTTTTCCCATCTCGCCGCACTTTCACCCAACTCAAATTCGATCAGGCATCGACTGAAAATCAACAGGGGCTGCGAGCGCCTGCCTAAGCCTGGCTTTTTTTTTCTGTTCAGGCTACTTTAACGGATGCTTGAATACGAATCGGCCGGTTGCCTCGAATTCTAAGTAAATACTCTACCCGTTCTATTTACATTTGTTGCTCGATACTGAAAATGCGCAAATCTTTCCTCACTTCCGGTAGAGGATCGTATGAGAATCTGAAGGGCGATCGTGGATCCTATCCGTCTTGATTGACTTCCGCTTGCCATTTCGTTCCTCGTATGATACAGTCAGTTCCCAGGAGACGCCCTGAAACACCTCGCACTCGTCAGCCGTCCGCTTCCTGAAAGATTCATCCTCGATCCGACATCCGGTCGATGGTCGCTATGGTTCTCACCTTTTCCCATAGGACAGTGAAGCTTCATCGATGAAAAGGACCTATTTTCATAGATGATAATTTATACGCGCTCTATCTACAAGAGATCGTAGAACATTGACACTCCCGGAGTAACCATATTTATCTGTGCATTTACACGACGACTGTATTTCACTTTTTGACTTCCCTCCATTAGAACATTTTTTTATTAGCGTAGACGGTCGGACGAAGGATGATTCGCGTAAGAAGGTTCGAGGAGGAGGAGCGAGGCGGTTATCAGAGTGATAAGGACCAGAAGTCAAGAAGGAACAAGGAAGAAATATTTCTGAATCGATTCCTGCCCTGCGAACCATAAATGCTGCAGTGCAATTTCCCAGCGTCGCGCCTGCAGATGGAAAACGTTTATTCCAAGGTGTTTTTCCAGCCTCGGCGATGTGACGTGACCAAGGGTAGCTTTTCAGCAGGAAACCTTTAAGGGGGTTGGAGGTCTGCTGGGGACCAGGAGAAAGGAATTACACAGTCGAGTCACGCGATAATAAGTATTAAACTGGTTAAGGTTAATTGGTGGCTGTTACGAGAGCGCGCTTAACGTTAACGTTTTGCCAAAAATTATTCTCCACCGTAACCCCTTGGCGTATCTGGCTCCACGCATTTCCCTGCATATTTACTGCTTAGTTTTTTTTTTTTTCCTAACGAAGGAGAAAAATTATCGAGAGCTATGAAAGGACTGTGCGACGAAGAGAGTGGTAACCCAGAAAGTTCGAAAAAGGGAGGGAAAAAAAAAGAAAAGAAAGATAAGCTGTGTCGGGAAAAAGCAGATATAATACATGAGAGAGAACACGAGGAAAATTACGGGCGTCCTGTCGCTGGCACGCCACGCCTACCCCATTGTCGGCATTTTTTTATTTCCAGCACCCTCCCCTCCCGTCCTTCTCCTTTAGTAGGATTTTCCAGGTCCCACGCATACGCACGCTCGTCGCCCGGCACAGCCCCGTATCTCGGATTTTTCTCTTATTTAGCGAAAAACTCGGCTGCGACAATGCGAACGCAGCGCAGCCCCTTGGAGGTCACGACTTCCCGAATTCCAAGGTCAGCTTCGAGATGTCTCAAAAAGGAGCAGCTTCTACCCGGTGGATCTCTTCATCAGGTCATGGACCAGAGTTTCGGGGATGCCAGCAGCCAGTCATTTGGAAAATCGCAAGAGTCACCCTCTTGAAGGTTGTATCTTTTGCCTCCCCTGTAATATCACGAGGGGGGGGGGGGGGGAAGCCAAGATCTCATTGTTAGGAAGGTCATTGTCTTTTATCGTCTGCGTGACTTCTATTCGAGGAAGTGGAAAAACCACCGTCATTCCGATCGTTTAGCGGATGATCGTGATCGGGATACTGCAGGATAGCTTCGTTATCCGGGATGAGCTGGTTAAAGAAAAGAGGCTGACAATGTGAAACGGGAGAAAAGAAAGTGAAAGCCGCAAGAGATATTAGGAGGCTGAGGAATACAATGGCGAACGGCTCAAAGGAAAGATGTATGTATCGAGTATCCTGGCATCCGTGCGTCCGTGTAACATTTTATAGGGGCGCGAGTGAAATCTCGGCTGTTTTGGAAAATCCTCACGAACGTGGATCTTCAGGAAAATTTAAAAATCTCGAACGACCCTTTCAGGGCCATTGGAGGAGCCGATGCTCTTCCGCCGACCCCAACACCAGACTAGGTATTACGTATAATGTGCCTTCTGCTATGTGTATTCATCCCCCCCCGTGCAGAAGGTTACCGTCCAGAGGGGCGAAGGAAACCAGAAACTGGGAAAGGGTTGATTTTATTTTAACGATGGCCCCAAAGGGTCTGAACTCCATGATTCGCATAAATATCAAATAACTTTCTTTCTCTCGTCGGCTTATTACCTTCTCCTCGACTTCGTATTTCATCCTCTTAACACGAACGAATAACATTTCTTCTGCACTCGAATGGAATACCAAGGCTTCGAGGGTACGGTTTAAAGGCACGTTCACACGTGCTGTCCAAAGGAAAGCTCAACCCACAACCAAGATAATAGCGACAGACCTGCCGAAGGAGGGCGAGTGCCTCAAAAAGAGAAAAGATCCTCAGGAGAAAAGGAGAACATGTTCCGGAGCATTTTTTCTTTTCCTTCTTATGCAATGAAAGTCTAAGGGAGCGAGAGGCCGAGTGGTCAGGAGTGCTGAGGTCGAGAAGGATCCAGCAGGGCGTCTTTCGATCCTATTCTCAAGGCGAAACAGATAAGGCAGGTAGAGTCGATTGAATTACCCTTGGGGACAGAACGCGCAACTGAAACCTCCCCCCTCCCACTCTCCCCTCCGTGGGGACCACAGGGCAACTGAATTTATTTGACTTTCCTTTCTACTTTCCCAACGCACTCCTGTTCCGCTGGCCTTTCATTGGGTCACTTTGATTCCTTATCATTAAAATCCGTCCACGTCTCTTTTTTTTTTCCTTACTTCCAGCAGCACACGCGAGGGTAGCTACGTAGGCAGGTACGGCATGCGAAGGACGCAAAGAGACTCCTCGACAGGGACGTCTGCTGGTCCCTCAGCATCCCTCGCGGACGCGTCCTCAATTGTTTAGGATTGTCTGGTTCTCGCTGGCGCAGCTCCAGCATCCGTTTCCGTTATCCTGAGCAGAGCGAGATAACTAGAAGGAGCTGCTTGGCCTCCTAATCCCGTCCTCGAGGAATCTTCGCTCGCATCCCTCTAATTCAGAGATGCAGGCGCGACGCCCTGCCAAGTTGGGTCTCTCGAGTTTCCCGACTCTAACCGGAAGACTCGAGCGGAAGTCCGAACTAGGAGCTACTCGGGCGCTTCTCCATTCAGCCTAATCCCTAGGATCCCCCTTTTCCCATAACTCCTTAATACGTGTTTTGCACCTTGACCAATAATTTCCTAATGGATTAGCGTGGCACCTGGTGGCAATTAGCAGGATGGTTCGTTGCGCACGCTAATTCTGGAGCTCTCGAATTTCTTCTACTGCGCCCTTCCTTTTCTCTCGGTAAGGTTATAGATATATTAGGGTCGTCCTTACTCACGTTTTCGACTGCCCGTTTCAATTGTCTCGAACCTCGCCACCAGGTCAGGACTGCCGGTGGCTTCGAGCCGGTGCTGCGACATTCTATCTTGTACTTCTTGCCCGCGGAGAAGATCTTCTCCTTCCCGGTGAATTTTTCCTTCCCGACGATTTCCACGGTCAGCGGTTTCACTGAAAATGAAAATTGAACGTTTCCTTCAGAATTAGAAACAACGCCTGATCGGGCTTGATCGATCAACGACGAGACTTAAACTGCTGGGACTTTATTTTTCTGACCCGGCACGAATGGCTCTCGCTGGAAAACCGAGCAGAGTTTTGGAATAATTTTACGTAGGGTAGTGGCGCCTTTAGGATTCCAAAAATTTTTACAAACTGCCCCAGTGCACGTTCGAAATGTCTCGCTGTTCTAGTCGGCGATGGTGGAATGGGGAGGGGGAATGGGGGAGGGGTGTCCTCGTCATCTCGTACGGGAGATGAGGCAGAAGTAAATTTCTCATAAGCAGCAAGAATCATAAGGGCTGATATTACTCTCTGCGCTGTCAAAAAATTTGATAATATTGTAGACATACTAGGATACAAACCCTGCTTGTTTGAGCTTAGCGACTAGGGGTTGTACAACCCCTGCAAAAACTATTAATTAAACGTCAGTGGCATAATGAAACAATTATAGCGAGGCGCGTCGTTATTGGGTTAGCGCGGTTGCGCGGTGCAAACCCACCCTCTCCCTTCCCTGCCTCCGGCCTCCTGCAAATTCATCTTCCTTGAGTGACGGCACTTTTGCCACTCGATTATCTCCCATGTACCCCTTTTATCATGGGCCTGGCGCTTGTCTTCGTATTTTTCGAGATTTCAACGAACCCGTCACGAAATGAGAGAAAGAGAGCCGCGAGGCCACGAGCCATCTCCGAGCTGGCAAAGATAAAGTGAGAGAGAGAGAGAGAGTTGGGTTAAGGGAAGAAAGAAGGAAATAAAAGAACCAGATAAATAGGGTTGGTAGAGCGTACGTTATACGTTGGGGTTGAATTCCCATACAGCATCCAAGTGGCTTGGGTCCATGTCGAATGGATCTAATAACATTATGATATCTTCTTGGCATCGAGACAAAAGTTAAATTCGAATTCGTAATGTTCAATTAGTCCTGGATCTAGAATAAATGCACGTCCTGCAATTGGAAACCGAAGGTGTCGGGGGGGGGGGGGGGGGGGGGGGGGGGGGGGGGGGGGGGCGGGGGGGG